>JAKJXP020000032.1:53501-438021 GCA_022225965.2 Diatrype stigma | reverse complement strand
ACCCTAACCCTAACCCTAACCCTAACCCTAACCCTAACCCTAACCCTAACCCTAACCCTAACCCTAACCCTAACCCTAACCCTAACCCTAACCCTAACCCTAACCCTAACCCTAAGCTACAAGATCTCGAGTTGGACTGACCGGATCATGACTAACGAGGGTAAGGAAGTGATGGTTAATTACGAGGATGTAGATATCCCGAAGGCTACCCTTAAAACATATCCAGACTTCGAATACTTTAAAGCCATTCGTTAATATTAAAAACTTATTAATAATACAGTTAATTCTTAATTCTTTAACGAAAACGAGCAAATCGAATTTTTACTTTACGTATTTAATAAGGCAAAAGCGAATTAAAGACTTTAGTTTAACTCGAAAATTATCTTATTATAATATTAATAAGTTAAAAGCAAAAAGAATAAAGATAACTTTAAAAAGCTAGTTAGAGATAATATGGCAACGTTCGAGATTTATAATATATTAAGTATTCGAAATATATTTACATGGTTAATTTATTAATTACGAGCCAGAAATTTCGAAGTATTTCCTGCTTAAAGATAAGGAATTCTTTAAAGACTATTCGGTGCTGCCGTATTAAGGTCCAGTTAATTATAACACGATAATAACTTCTAGATTAATTAATGCCTTAAAGCGAGATCCCAGTTGCATGATAATTGGTATTAGTAAATTGGAATGGGTTTACCTTAACGCTATTGTCAAGGCGGACCAGAAAGCGGCGGATCAATCCGAATCTGGGTTCGAAGAGCTCAAAGACACCATCTGGGAGGCGCTCATCAAACGCTTAGGAGAGGATGCTAAGAACCAGTGATTGGGGTATACCACGACTCCTAGAACATGGTTCGGGATTTGCAGCACGATTACACGTTGCAGTTTGGACCCGGGCTTGCATTACACACGGGTCATCATTCAGGTTCATCATCGATTCTGGCGTCATCCCTATCTGCCTCTTACATTTCTGACTTCACGTTTCCCAATTACTGCGTTTCCCAATTACTGCTTTTCACTATGCACACGACCCGCGACAGGAACGAGTCATGATGCGCGGCCTACGTCATGATTCTCCTACAATCCATGAAGCCTTGCGTCGCATTGACCTGGACGTGGCACACAGTTTTCGGTATTGCGTTTGCAGCTTTTTGATTTTCTTCTTCTTTTTCTTTCTTCTTCTTTTTCCTTCTTCTTCTTTTTCCTTCTTCTTCTTTTTCCTTCTTCTTCTTTTTCCTTCTCTACTCTCCGCACTTGCGACCAATCCACAACTATGAACATTCACGGGAGAATGCGCGGCATAGGCTGGGATTGCGATCAAGCAAACCCATAGAGCCTTATGCCTTACTGGGCACCTCACTCGACTGAACTGGACTGACGTTAACGGAATCGGTATGGATGGCACTAGCATGAACTTCACTGGCATGGACTTCACTGGCATGGGCTGGATCGGCATACGAAGTAGACTGAACTGGCATGGATGGCACTGGTATAGACTGAATCGGACTGACCTGCGGGATCGTCTCATTTGGAACAGTCTTAAATAGTTAGCCTGGGCTTAATGGACTCATCCATGGAATGCCTCACGATAGCTAGACTTCCATTCGTACTATCTTCGGTAGACAGGTAATTTGCATTGAGCTCTAGAACCGTTTTCGTACATTGTCGTGACAAGAATTCCTAATAGCGACTGGCAATGACTTGAATTGAGCAGGGGGCCAGAGTATCATGAGCGTGCTGGATTCATCACAGCACGTTTTCCAGCAGAACCATGATCATAGTGAGACATTCATGCAACATAACAACGTGCTCCGTGATACCCTTATGCATTCGCCTTGTCTCCCTGGACCGCAGATCCCTCTCACGGCTCTTCCCATTAGTCTTCCCACTCTTCCCACTGCTATACACGATGGCACCTCCATGAGGGGACCCGACGGCAGCGGATCTCCACCTGGAGGGCCAAGGTCATAGTCTGGAGATGGAGCAGGAGTAGCATTACTTTGCCACCCGTGTCCTGTCACTAGCGCAGTTGAAGCATCGCATTCACTCAGAATTGGCCAGATCGGCATCCATCTACAGCGATCAATCGCATGGCATCATCATGTTTCGTCTAGAATAATCGCTAAACCTTGACCAACCCCCAATTCCCCGGGTATCGTATCCATAGTGTAACCTCCGCGGCAAAGCCGAGCAAATCTAGCCCTCCATAACCTCATCATCATCATCGTCTTCATCGTCATCGTCAAAATCAATATCGCTGTCAATGGTATCGCCCATGAAATAGTCGATCGCGTTAGGGAAGACGTCCTCAGCAATCGTGACAGCAACCTCATGGCCAGCAGGGAAGGTCTCCACCGCCTCCTCGGTGAAGTCCTCATCATCATCGTCTTCGTCGTTCTTGTCATCCTCCTCCTCCTTACCAGCAATCGCTGCGTCGCGCTTGGCCATCATCTCAGCCTTAGCCTCTGCGTGCTCGGCAGCGCTGATCCAGCGGCCACCTATAGACTCAGGTCAGTGATCTGTTGATGCAGAAGAGACCGAACTCGCATCTTATGCTCTTCGGCTCACGCGTGTCTAATAACCCCAGAGGCTCAAATGCACACAAAAGCGATGAGAACAGTAGAGGGTTGGGTTTGGGGGGATGGGGGCTACTCACGGTACGAGAAGAAGTTGAAGAAGCTGATAGCGCCGTCGACCTTCTCGTTCAGCAGCTTGGCCAAGTTCTTGTACTCGGGCATCTCTCTGGCAGCCGCGTCGCGGGCGTGACGGGCATCGTTGGCCAGAACAGCGTCGAGCATCTGGCTGGGGCTGTTCTTCTGCGCGGCCCAGAAGTCGAAGGCGGCGTCGCTGAGGCCCTCGGTCAAGTCCTTGCCGGACTTCCAGTTGATCTTGACGGGCTCGGAGACGAGCCCGGTGGTGCCGTCCTTGCCGATGCGGAAGTAGAACGTCTTGTCGATGACGCGATCGGTGAACCACTCGTTCTCCTGGAAGTGGAACTTGAGGTTCAGCGTGCGAGGCTCGCCGAACTTGTCGAGGCCCGAGTCGCTGGCCTTGGCGCCGGCGGGGATCTCGGGCCGGGTGACCTCCACGGCAGTGAGAGCCTTGGTGAAGACCTCGAGGTCGTTGGAGGTGACAGTGGCCTCTAGCTCGGAAGAGGCATTGTCAAAGGTGACAGCCCAGAAGCCGGGGATCTTCGCGATGGTGTTCTGGCGGTTGGCGAAGATGTCCCTGCTCATCAAGTACTGCTTGGCGGTGATCTCCTTGTCGACATCGGAGATGGCGGAGTCAAAGAGCCGCAACTCGCGGATGGTCTGAGGATCAATGACGACTTCTTCCGTGGCAGACATCTTGAGATAATATGAGCTATGGGCTATGGACTATGAGCAGGAAGATAAAGTGAAGACTGACATGTGCAAGAACGCTGAGATTTTATGAAGCGAGCAGAACGAAGCTGGGGCTGGACTACGAAGTACACATGAACCACTAAGCAGGGGGCAAATGGACGAAATTGTGGTTTGTCTTGGTGTATGGGAGATTCTGATTGGTCCCACCTAGCCCAGGACGAATTTGATAGGTACATGGAAAACAAGCGGCTAAAATTTTGCAGGCAGAAAAAAATTGCAATGCAGGTCAGGAAGATATTTCCACAACAACACGTGGAAGTCAACAAAGATTGGTCGCAGCGAATGAAGCCTAGGCGAATATTTTTCAGGTATATAGTGACTAGGATATAGTGGCTACCAGGGTAGGTAGGGCTCACTGGTTCAGTGAATTGCCGATTCCCTATACCCGCCCACCACGGCATGCGTAGATGGTACCTAGCTGCCTAGGTAGGTGGCAGAACTCCCACTATACATACATACATACTGGATATATACACATACATACATAGTACATACATACATACACACACACACACACACACACACACACACATAGGGACAGCCATCCTGACCCCATCGCGATATCAGCCCCTTCTCCTCTCCTACCGCTGCCGTGGCGCATCGAATCAGGACGCAGCCTTGTCCAGGTTGCCATCAAAGGTATCATCTTTAAAAGGAACCGTGGCGCTGCCGAAGTCGGCGGCGGTCAGACCATCGCGGGCAGGCTGCGGGATGGCGTCCCAGTCCACGAGCGCCAGGTCATTACCGAGCGTGTCGGTGAATTGCAGTTCGTGGTTGGTCGGGAAGTTGGTGAAGTACTCCACCTTGGGCCGGTCCCCCTCGCGCTGGGGAGCGTCGGTCTTCTTGTATGAGCCGTGGCCCGAGGCGGCAGCGCTGACGAGCTGAGCACTCTCCGCGCTGTCGACGAAGACCACGACGTTCTCCCAATCGTGGCGGTGCGCACCGGTGGAGATGCCGTCGTTCGGCATATCCTTGGGCATGTACCAAGCGTACATGATGGCAAGCTGTCCGTTGCGCTCCTTAGCCCGGACATAGGTCTGCCCCTTGGACCCGTCCCGGCAGCCACCGGTCGAGCTGCCCGTGTCTTGGAGACCACCGCTGGGGCGAGTGTCAGTGGTAGTACAGGATAGCGCAGCTGCTGCTGCTGCTGGGGATACCGGGATGTCTCTCACCTCGTGTTTCCCTCGGCGTCCACGGCGGGATACGACTGGCAACCGTGGGCGATGTGCAGGAACGGCTCGAACTTCTTGATAGCGTCTCCGATGGCACCGCTCTGGACGGTCTCCGCGAAGGGCTGAACGGCGTCGTGGGCGATCACGGCGCGAGATTGGAGGGCGCGGGCTACTAGGGATTCAAAGGGGTACGCGTACGCCTGGCTGGCGACGGTAGCGAGAGCGAGGATGGATGGAGTATGCATGCTGACGATGTTCTACCGCAGGAGGAAGAGTATAGAGTGCAGTGGATGAGTGTTTTGAACGAATGCGTGTCTGGAGAGAGCGGACGGTGGTGCTGGTTGATACCGAATCGATGGTAACCAAGAGATCCCGAGCTCGGTTATATACAAAGTGAGAACCCCATGTAGTAGACCTGACTGAAGCCTCAAGAACCCGAAGGCCCGAATGTCGGCATGGATGGTGTTCTATCTTGATGTGGCTCTCGGTATTCTCGATGCTACTATGCGAAACAGTCTCCAACCTACTAGCCACTCTTCATATTGACAAGATGCAGAACGAACAACAATGCATTGACGTTTCCTTGGCACACCACATTGTGGGCTGCCAGCAAGGTAGTCTAGAGTACGAATACCAAGCACATGGAATCATGAAACTGCCCGAATACGTGCTACGATCAACACAGAAGAGGCTGCGCCACCCCCACAAGTGTCAACCCGACATGGGATTTACTATGCCATTAGCACATAGCGGCACCCTTACCTAAGCCCATCTCTTGCTTACCTTAATTCTTTACCGACATGCCTAGCAGGCGCAGCTGACTGTCAGACCATAAAGATCCCACGTGGAGTAGAGGAGGCATGGGTAATGCAGGCGCTCGTTGGGCTGAAGTAAACTGATTTCAAGGTTGTGAGCGCCGCACTACTCTGGACACTACCGAAGCTTGGCGTAGGCCAAGGTGCGTTTCAACGAAACACCCTTGTCGAAGCATAGTAAAATATTGAGTTCTGACGCACGTGGGGTTCTGCAATACGAGTAGGTATGCGACTATAAAACGGCCCTACGATGCCCCTGAAGGACAAGCCACAGTACCTGGGCAGGTAATTGGTCAACCGGGCAGATCGTGCCTAGGCAGGGCTAGCAGGGTTGGCAGGGCTGGCGGGGCTGAGGGCGTAATGCACCAGATCCGATCATCCTCGTACTCGTACGAGCGCGCCGTGTCTACGGTCGCATCTACGATCGACAACATTCAGATCCGACATGTAGCTCCGTGCAGGCTGTTTTCATCTTGTTCTTCTTCCATTGTCGCTGTCGCTGTCATCTCATCATGGCTGGGGAGTAATAGCCAAGGCCTGCTTCTGGCTAGTGTCTCGATTCAGGGGCGGTGAATCATCCACCCAGTCTGTACAGAACAGGACATGATGCTACATCAACCCAAGGTTCGCCAATACGATAGTCTCTTACTCTGATCTGCGTAGGTAGTCGACAGGCAATCCAACCTCATTATGCACAAGTTATTTGCTCAATTGGTGTACCCAGATCTTGGCAAGTTCTCAACCTTCTCCAGCAGGTCCGGATACAGCCAGCGCAATTTCCTTCCATCTCCACGTGTGAGCGGCTAGTCGTGATAGTTCTGCCAACGCTGCTCTCTCCAGCGTACATTGGGGAAGATCTTAGACAAGAGGATAGGCAGCTCTCACATATCCAAACGCTTGATCAGTGCCTCGTCAGCGTTCGCTGCTGCAACCCCCTGCTAGTATGATTCTCCTAAGTTTAGACAACCAGGGAGCCAAGGGTGGCTGCTATAGAATGCCCACACGCCATTCCGCCGATCATGACCGCCTCCAAGGCTGACTGTCGGTCCCCTGATAGTGCTACGTCGCGCCAATCGGACCTGTTTCTCAGGAGCATATGATGTATTTTTGTCTGATGATCTTCGTCAACGCTTCCCAACCGGCCGAGTCCGGCTCTGGAAATCGTCACTGTCGCTGTGACCCAACAAAGAGCTCAAGCCCATCCGGCTTCTCCGGACCAAGCGGAACAGCGTCTGATTTCGCGATAATAGTCGCGGACAGGTTATACTCCTGAGGGATACGAAGCTGAGATCTCTGTACGACGCCGTTGATGCTCATGAAGCCTGCATGGACTGGCTTGGCTTGAAACAAAAAGTCCTGCGAAGAGTGGAGTGGATGCCATCCGTTCCAACCACGAGAAAGGCAGATTCTCCCTGGCCATTAGCGATGGGAGTCTTACTATACCTCGTTGAGATCACCGAAAGCGACGGCGGTCAGCTTACTGTCGTGATGGGTTGGGATATCACGCTCCCGCAACATTTCCCTGGTCTCATCCAATAGCTCCTTGCTTCAATGACCTCATGCGCATCATGCGGATGGCTTGATAACCATACCACTCACAAGAACCGTACCACTTTCTCAACTGAAGTAATAGCAATCAAGAACTCACCCCTCGCCGTCGTTGAGGGCCAGAACGTCAATTTTCGATAGCAAACCGCGGACACATCCGTATGCGCCGACACTGTCAAAGACGCGCAGTGTATCGGGAGAGAACATGACGCAGCCACGTTGCGCAAAGTCCCCAAGCCGGGCACCATGAAAGACATACTCTGGTCATGCAGTGCGAAAGCCAGCGTGAGGCCCTATAAAGAGTCTGAAATGCCATAGGCGTGGAGGCTCGGATTGTTAATCGGATGGTCTGCTACCTAGAGTTGGCCATCGATTTAGCAATTACGGCGAGCCCTCCTCCAATGATGGCCACAAGGGCAGGGATAGGGGATGATAAGAACATGGCAGTGTGTGCTTGACGGCTAGGAGTGACTCCACAGTGTGAGCGCGACTAGATTCCCGGCCGAACTCGATGCATTCTTGTCGCTCCATGAATTCCTGTCGCTCCGTGTACTATCGCTCAAGGATATAAAATCTCGCTGCCTGCATTGTCTAAATGTCGTACCCGAGATCTACCCACCTTCCCCAGAGGCATATCAAACATCGTCTTGGATGCGGACAAGGTGCTCGCGTCGGATGATGAACCTCATCGTCCATCCTTTAGATTGAGTAGGCAACAGGCGGTAACTGGGGCGAACGACACAGTTGTAACTAATTGATAGCAGACAGAGACTACTGTTTCCGATATCGACAGCTATGGGCGTAGGGTCATAGTGCTGAGGGAGCCGACAGGTGCCGTCGGGCTTGGCTGGTGTTGTTGAGATAGGGGTAGCCCCGGACCTGTACTGACCTCCAGGCCTGGCTGATGACTTGAGAATCGCACGCAACTTGAGCAGTTTGCACACACAGCCTGGCCGTTGATATCGCGGTCGCATTTCTGTATCCGCATGGCGGGAGCCTTCAAGTATTAGCAGATGAATGCTTTCATGGCTCATTAGTGCATAAACGATTGGATGGGTGGTCACTTGGCGTTATGGGTTGGGCTTGATGTAGTATACGGGATTGTCTTTTGGATCGATCATCAATCCGCATTATTTATACTCCCCTTTCCCTCCTGACAACATTACCTGCCGTAACTTTGGCACATTGGCTTTCGATCGCAAGGCGTTGAGAAAATACGCCACGCCGAGCTATACCTGACCTGCCGTATAGGGGACACTGTCCCATGGTTCACTATTTGGACCTCAGCTGGCTGCAATAAAATGCGATGTGAGTATGTGGCACAGCCGGGTGAACAAACGGAATCAAGAAGTTGGAGAATGGCCTATACAACGTGCAATGTGACGGTAGAGTTGCATGTAAGGATCCGGAAAATGCCTGAATGACCTCCATGGACCTCCCTACCGATGTCAAGAGCTCAGGACTCCTCAGGTGAACTGAGAAGTTAATATCAGGCCACCAATGCAGTATTTATATCGATACTGAATCGCAGGATTGGAACGCGATTGATATGGCGAATGGTTTGCCAGGATGGGAGCCAAGACTTTTCCTTTCAGCTTCAGAGCCGTCAACTGCCTAGTCAGGTTCAACGTCCTCTTGGCAATCCAATCATTCTAGTATACCAAGAGAGTATAACCACAGGATGCAAATCCCGTTTCGGAAGGAGACCGATCCCGATGAAGCTCCGCGCAACTCCGAACCGGCATGGCTATGGCGGAGGGAACCTATATAATGCCGGAGTCATCGAAGCGTCTTCGGACAGGTTTTGACCACTGGCTATCATCATTATTCTTTCTTCTATCATGCATATTGCCTTGCTTCCTGTCCTGGTGAGCGCTGCAGGCCTGACCGTCACGGCTTCGCCGCTGACTGCACACCGCCGAGCCGAACCCGCCCAAGTGCTGCGATCGACCGCAACGGACTCTCTGATATCCGGCCAGTACGTTGTGAAGTTGCGAGATGCAGTCGATGGCGATGCGGTCGACGGCACTGTAGTCGACAGTGCTCTGTCCATGCTTGAAAGCGCACCAAACCACGTCTACACATCCCCCGTTTTCAGGGGATTCGCCGCCAAACTCGACGAGGCCACCTTGGAGACCATGCGAAACCATCCGGAAGTAAGTGTGGTGCTTCTCCAATTCTGCATTGCCTTCAAGTTACCCCTTGGTATCCACAATCCCTGCTGTGGGACTAGATCTTCAACATAGTCCTCGACATCGATCTCTAGCTGACCCCACCCGTAGGTCGATTTCATCGAGCAAGACGTGAAGGTGTCCCTCGCAGACTATGTAACCCAGAGCAACGTGGGATATGGCCTCGCCCATGTGTCCTCTCGCACGCGCGATGCCACGCAATATACCTATGACGACTCTGCGGGGGAGGGCACCTGTTCCTATGTAGTAGACACCGGCATTTTCCTGGATCACGATGAGTTTGAGGGTCGGGCTGAGTACATCGCGGATGTCAGCGGTGACGATGATGATGTAGACTATCAGTGAGTCACATATCCCCGCATCCAAGGTCTGCTGCTGACCTTCCCGTTGCAAAGGGGCCATGGGACACATGTCGCCGGAATCATAGGGGGGCATACCTTTGGGGTCGCAAAGAAGACACATCTATATGTTGCAAAAATGATGAACAAGGCGGGCGTGGGAAACGTATCGACGGTCCTGGCAGGCATCGACGCCGTGGCGAATGATTTAGGCACTAAAGACTGCCCCAAGGGAACCGTCCGTAAGTATCTGGCTCTGATTTCCAGCCCCCCTCAAATGTGCTACTGGTCTACCACCCATTATATCTCTGACTGCATAGTAGTGGTATTAACTGATCTGTTCTATTAGTCAATCTCTCCGTTGGTAACCCCCGCAACGAAGGATTGAATGCTGCTGTTGCGGCGCTTGTTTCGAAAGGCGTGTTCGTAGCGGTCGCTGCTCACAACTATGGCGTGGATGTGTATAATTACTCGCCAGGGAGTGAGCCAACGGCGTGCACTGTCGGTGCAAGCACTCCTGAGGACAGTGTTGCCGAGGTAAGATTGGGTTCATGTCTCTGTGATTTTCTATCTTACGGCCCTGAATATACAGGGAAAACAAGGACATGAAGAATGCAGCTAATGCCTTCGCGGTCTTATTAGTTCTCGAACTGGGGCGCTTTAGTCGATGTCTTTGCACCCGGCGTTCTCATCGAGTCTGCATTCATTAGCACAGATGGGAGTACTAATACCACAGTAAGTAAAGTCCCACATGCCATCGCTTCCAAATATCGCGTTAGAGACTAATAAGGATGGGAATGGCCAGGCTTCCCTAAACGGAACCTCGATGGCGTCTCCTGCTGTCGCTGGCCTTGGCGCGTATTTGCTCGCCTTCGAAGGTCCAAGAGATCCCGCGGCTTTGTGTGAGCGAATCAGGGAGCTTTCTACGAAGGATATCCTGACAGATATGCCGAGTGAAGAGACTCCCAATATGCTGATTTTCAACGGTAACCCGTCAGGTTGATATCCTGCCGAATTGTGCTATGATGTATAACGAGCCCATTAGGGCTGGCTGGGCTGGCGTCAAATCCTGTTCTCCTTTCGAGGCAATCTAACGACCCTCATAATCATTATTGACGGCAACTTCTCTATATGTTGCATGTGGTTCTAGCTAGACTCTGGGGACTAGTCGTGGGCGATGGGGTGTTGTTCATGGAGACAGGCCTCTGACATTGTTGTTCCATTCGTCTCGCCATACGGCGACCATAGTATACTTCGTAACGTCCAAAATAAGCAGTAATACTATCGCAGTGAATTACAGCCATCCGTGGGTTCAGATATGAGCCGCCTGCTGAAGGAAAAAGAAACATCGCCTCAAGGCTCGTCAACGTTTCTACGCCTCTGCGCCTGTAAACCCAAAATACTGGTGGCATTTAGTTGAACTTAGGAATAGTTGTACGCTGTAGATATAGTAATGCTATGGTGCTAGACCCCCGGTGAAAGGACGAGCCCGTTGGGGGCCAGCCCTGACGCGGATGAAGATGAAATCGGCGAAGATGGTCAATTCGCGGGTGCAGAACGGCAAGCCATCGCCGGTGACGTGGTGAACGGTGAAGACCCAGACGAAGAGGAAGAAGATGAGCACCTGACGGAGGTCGCGGGAACATCGTAGACCGCAAGGTAGCGACAGTAAATGAAGGCGCTGACGACAGTGTCTAGGGCCTGGCCCAAAACTGGGCGCGGACCACCCGAGGGAGGTGTCGGCCTTTTCCGGTCATGAAGCCCTAGCTCCGGACAACCCGGTTTCAGGGTGGTAGGCCGTGAAGAAAGGGGGGCTCTACCCGGGGCACTCGAGGTCCACCGCTCTCATTACGTTATGTTGTGAACCTAGTGAAACTCCGGTATACAATATCACAGCAGAAAAAGCCAAAGGACACTTACATGACGGACATAATATCATTATTATATAAAATGGAGAAATGGTAACTCAGTATCATTATATACAGGAGGTCATGCCGTGAATCGGACGCGAAACGAGTACGGTATAATATGGAATGCCGTAGAGCGACAACTCGAACACTATTCGTTTGAAGTCAGGGACAAAAGGCATATGGCGCGGTCTCAGCGCAGCATCCTATATTAAGAGGAATCCATGGCATCGCATTGGAAACTGAGGACTAGCTGGCTATGGTCCAGCATGAGTATCCTCGGTTAATCAGCAGCATTACAACACCAATTCTCTTGTCATCCAAGTCTCCGTGCCTAAAGTAAGCCAGCAGTACCAATCCGAGATTAGGTAGAGCCTGTCTACAATAATGGCAGCCCATATCTTGGATGCACACCATGGATACTCCTTAGCGAAGCCCTCCAGGTCCGTTGCCCAGCTATCCAGGTCTAGTATCAACATCAGCATGGCCAATAAGGGGTATGTCAGTAATGTGTTCCACCAGAGGACAAGACGAAGAAGGGTGAGGACCGGAGAGATGAGCCCCTCTGCCATCTTACGAGCCATATAAGGAGTCGTACGATACATGCGAAGGAAGCCCGGGTCGTACAGCAGGCAGGTCAGACGAAGTCGCAACCCGCTTCTCCACCACCTCTTCATCTGACTGGCGTATCGACTGTCGCTCATCACCGAGGTAGAGATCTCGGCCTCCGGGACGAGTTGCATACCTAACTTCCACTGCCGACGCGGCTCGGTAGAATGCTCATCAGGAGCTCGGGAATGCTGGTATAGAACCCAACGCGTGATGAACCCATCGTCGCCCGTGTTCTGTCGTTGCCCCATCCAAAAGTCATGCGTAAAATCGTGCTGAAACTCTGGATCCCTCAGTATTTCCCCACGCAGCAACATGGTGAGGCCACTTACAGTAAAGTTCGTGCCCCCATCCGCAGCAAAGGCACCCTTCATGCTCCGACCTCTCTTCTGGCGAATGCGAACAGCAGCGACCTCCCACGGGGTAATGACATCCGGGTGTCTGCGAGCAACGGGAACGTATGAGCCGATCGGCCCTCCTACTAAGCCCACATCGTCCTGCTGGAATGGAGCGAGTAGCTGCAGGAGGATGTCTTTGCTCTTGTAATACGCGTCGTCGTCCACCAGCGCGATGATCTTCCCAGTGGAAGCATTGATACCTACACAGAGCTGATCCCTCTTGTTAGCATGCGCCACAGTGAGTAGCTCCATTCGAGTGTCTTGGGTCGCATCTCGAACATCTTCAGACTCAATCATCCGGCGGAGTCTAGGCTCTTCGCTGTCGATTGTGACCAAGATGACCTCGCGTGGGTTGTTTGACAGCCATCGGCAGAGAAACTTGGGGAAGTTGTCATCTGCATTGACGGTAGGAACAATCAAACTTACATCTGACACTTCGTATTGTCGCTCTTCAGGGGAGGGAAGAGGAAAGGGTCGATAACGGTCGCTGTTGCGCCTCGAGATTCGGCGTTCAATCAGATCCCACATGGAAAGCCCGACAAGTAAGTATGGTGAAGCCATTTTTGCTGATATATGCGGTGTTCAGTAGAAATAGAGTCCAGAAGCGTATACCGAGAGGTGTGAATGAGGATACAGAGTTGGAGTATTCGGCGAAATTTATGAGAACTTCAGACAGTTCATAATGTCTTGGATCCAAGGCATCGTTGGGTATCAGATCCTCTATATCATAACAAGCCTTGTGTTGTGTTCAACTAGGGGTGGTGCTGTACAGCTTGAATATTCTGCGTATGCATAGATCCATTGTTCGACCGCTACATTAATCGATTCTCTAAGGCTTCGTTCAGCATGGCTTCGTGGTCGCTATGGGGGCATCGGAGTTATGATTGGTGGAAGTTTAACAGTCCTATTGTCTTGTACAATCGAGTTCACCACTAGTCCTTCATTCTCAACTCAACAATGACCCAACAAGATGGCAACAAAGGAATGGATTGTCCTCGCAGTCTACGGCTCTAGATTTCCCTCCTATCTGCCCCCGCCCCAGTCTCCTGGCCTTGGACTAAGGAGACAAAAGCTTCGCATTCTACAGTCGTCACTTCAGCCCTTGTATGGCCAGTCCTCGATGAATGTAGTCAACCCTCTGCTTAGGGAACACGGAATGACGGTGCAATGATCTTCACCCTCGTAGACCATGCAGGATATGTGATTCAACTTGTCGCATGGTTCGAGCCGTCGATGAATATCTAGCACATTGTCTACCATCCGCCATCCCTCATGTTGCCACCGTCTCTCTTCGTAATCCTCGCGCTTCTCATTCCGATAACGGGGAGGGTCCTGCTCCAGCCCGCCTGCAAACAGCATAAGAGATGGCTTACGTAGCCTGCTATTCGCATCAATCTTCCCCTCGCGAAATGCCGTCTCTTCTCGAAGTAGGAATCTGTCATTCCACCAGATGCTTGGACTGCTTGCGATGAAACAGTCGAACTGGGCCGGGTAGGTGAAGAGAGTATGAAGGCAGAACAGCCCACCGAAGGAATGGCCATACAGTGCCTCTTTGCCTGGCCTAGCGCCACGTGTTTCTCGAAGCCGCCGGTGTGCTAGCTCTCTCACCTCGTCGCTGATGAACTCAAGGAACTCATCTGCGCCCCCCTCGGCCGGATCACAACCCAGTGCCGGCGGGCTCAAATCCCACCTTCTGCGAGGGTCGAATACAGAGCCTGCACCGGGCGCGAGCGGATATCCCACTGATACCACGATGCCAATTGCATCAGATCCTAGAGGTTGGACGGAAAGACGCCGATGCGAAGTTTCGAGCGCTGTAAGGAACACAGAATTCCCATCGGTTAGGTATCTACGTTTGCGTGAGCCCAGTGTATAAAGGAACATCAGCAGGTTCGAGGTCATCTTCAATTGCACAACCGTACATAATGGGGATTTCCTGATCAAGAGCGAGCTCACGGTGGCCCCAGTCGCGAGGGAAGCCGATGTTCACTTCGTATGCTTTCCCATGTCTGCTCTTGAGGGGCCACATCTCCGTGGAGCCCAGGTGTATGTCCTCTTTCCTGGTCAACATTGCTATGGACCTGAGGATATCCAATCGATGTTAGAAAGCAGGTTCGCAATAGTAGACAGGGTTAAAGGTCTTGGTTCGGTTCTTGTAATTCAGCAAGACGACAGCGACCGGTCTTTCCGCTCCGTACGAAGTAAGCATTCAAGACTCTAGTTCGAATAGGTAGGTCATTATAGCTTTAACACCGAATCGATTGATCGGACCGATTGATCCGCAGACCCTATGTGGCTTAGATTGCTCACTTATCCCTAGAATGACGAGCACCTAACCGCTGATTCTTTCGGTAGAGTAGCTGGGGACAGTACAGTAGCTAGGTACGTGATGATCCTAGGCATTATACACGACCAGAACTACCTACAGTATCGCCCGTACTGCGCCGCAAGCCTACAGCTCATCCTTCTTAGCGCTCGAACCTGCTACCACTTCAGCGTTGACGGCGGCCAGTCTGGTATATTCAGGTCCGTCCCCACCAAGCTCCCATGCGAACACGCCTCCAATCCCGACGTCCCGGACCAGACTGAACTTGTCCTTGATCGAGCCGGGCGTTTCGTGTGTCCACCAGAGATCTTCATCTGCGTCCCAATAATAGTAGCCGCCGGCCGCATCGTCGTATTGTCCGCTGCCGCGCGCCTTGGCAAATGACGTCCGTACCTCGGATGGGGTCTCGTCGGCCCACGCGAATGCACCCGTGCGGCCCAGGTCAGCACCGGTTTCGGGGTCCTCCAACAGCAACGTCGGGCAGCCGACGGGGTTCCCCAAGCAGGTCTGGTGTTCGGTCCGGAAGTATTTGGTGTAGAACGCAAAACCCAGGTTGAGCTTGTCAGGGCTAGCACCGTTTGCGATGTATGCTTCTAGAGACTCACGCGAGAGCAATTTGCCGGCGTGGTGTTTTGTCACAGTATCTCGGCGGTTCATCAAGTCGTAGGTCATCACATTAAGGAAGTCGACAGACTCCATGATGCGAGGCAGCGACTTCGGGGTGAACGCCAACATGTCTCTGGGGATGCCAGGAACTGCGGCCGAGATCAACTTCGCTCGTCCTATGGCTTCCCGAACTTCGGCCAAGAGGAGCGGGTACGCTTCGATTTCCCACGCCTTCTGCTCGTTGGGCACCTGTTTATAGTCCTCGCCGTTACCTCTAGGATACGGGGTATCAGCATATGGTTTCCAAGGGACTCGTCTTTACCCTCACGCACGAGAATAGAAGGAATCTTACCCTGGGTACTCCCAGTCAATATCTACCCCTATAGTAATGGAGACCAATCAGCGGATTTGACCACGAATGGTTTGGGAAAGCCCGACAAGTGACGTCTATCGTACTCACCGTCAGCGCCTGTGTCTCGGATCATGGCGGCCACATTTTGCGCCCAGTTCTGACGGCTCTCCTGGGTAGCGGCCCCGAGAGCGAAGCCGGCAGTGTCGCCCCAGCCACCAACAGCGACCATGATCTTGGTGCCAGGTGCGAACTGTGCCCGGGTCTCCTCGACGGTCATGAACAGGGGCCAATCCGAACTTTCCTCTTTACGATTGAAGATGTCGGAGTTCATGAAAGCCATGATGACATGAGTAATAGGCGAAGTAAGCGATGGGTCTGGAATCGTAGGGTGCTGGCTACGATAGGTGATCAGTGTCCATCTACAGCATTAAACATTCCAGTCGTCAATAGGTAGGTAGTCCGTACATACCCGCAGAAGTACATTATATTGCGCAATTGCGCCGACGCTGCCGAGGCCAACATGATGATCAAGATGCACAACGTCCAGATTGTGAATGGTTGGCGCGCCGATGTGCTCATAGTGAAAAGAAAACGAGGTTCCCAGAGGCGTCACGGAGCTGGTAGAAGATCGCAGGTAATGGTCTTTACCCACGTACAGCAGGCCAAGGTAAGACGGCCAGAACCTACCTGCATATAGGCAAGTAATTGAGATCCGTCCTGAGGCTGTAATCCCAGCCAACCTGGCGCGCGTGGGAGGGCCCAAGAGTTCAATACGCGATACGTTGGTGTAAGAACCGTGGTGGAAACACCGTGATGGAAACACCGTGATGGAGGTGGGTGTCGTAGATGTAATTCGGTGATGTATGCATTGAACGAAGGCAATATATTCTTGTTAGATGCATATCAATATCCTACTTATGCATAACTATGCGATCTGTGAAAGGATATGCACGTAGTACAGGTAATTGCCGTCACTGTATATGCTTTGCATCTGGTATATAAACTACTACCAGCTCTATTAATCCCCCTGAGGCTCCTTAAGTAGTAGTCGAGCAGGTAGCTAGGTCAAGAACATGTTCCAGGCGTCCTTTGCAGCCAAAACGGCCTCAACTATATAAGCCTAGCCGCTTAGGCACCCCGGTAGGGGGGCAATCGGTCAACATCCAAGACTCCTGGGTCTGTACTTCTACTATATCACCTCCTACCTATATACTCCCTAGTACGAGTGCCTGTCCATCAGAAGAGGCCAAAGCAATTCGCATAATACGTCACCGTAGCCGACCAGTCAGAGAAGATACCCAAAACACCAACCTCCTTGCTAAGGACGTGGACCAGCTCATAAATGTCCCCGTCGTGCTTGGTTCCATTTACTATCAAAACCGTAATTAGCAAGTGCTCTCCTGCCTAGTGTAGCACTACTAACTGAAGGATGCAGGATCCCCGAAACGCCCGGGTTTGCACGACACACGGTGTAACACAGAAGCGAATGGAGAGAACACGTACACATATACATATAGTAGTAGTCTTGCGCTGCCGCTGCGCGCTGGAGTGGGGGAGAGCGCTCAAGCGACCAAGTGATGATCTGCAGCCCGTGGTCTTTAGCGGTGGTGGCATAGTCAGAGGGGATGTATTTGTCGTTCTCGTCTGTCGTGATAAGATATGGGAGCGGCGGCGCGACCAGCCGCACCCCCGAGTCCTTGTAGAAGGTCAGGTTCGCGACGGCGGCGGGGAACGTCTCGGGCGTGTCGCCACTTTGGTCGAGGAGCAAGGCCTGCCGGCCAAACGCAGGCTCATTCTCGAGCCAATAGGCTACGTCGGAGAAGACGAAGCTCTGCGGCCAGACGCGACTGGGGTCGATGCCGGCTGTCTTGTACTCGTCGATCATTTGCTGCGCATATTGCTCCTGGGTGTATTCACCATCGAACGGCATTTCGACCTGGGGAAGCTTCAGCTCGCTGGTGAAGTCGAGCCCTAGCTCGTCTACCAGCTGGATGAACTCCCGGTGCGCCATGACGGTGCCGCATTGCGAATACAGAGTAGTCCGCCAATCCGGCGTCCCGTTCAGGAACTCCTCGGGCGTGCTGGCGGACGCGTTGTACCCGTCCATCTTGCCGCAGAGCGTTTTGAACTCGGCCAGGGTGATATCGCTCGTGCAGCACTTTGCAGTAGCAGGATGGCCATCAGGAGAAGCGGGCGTGAAGGGCGTCGTGCACTTGGCGCCCAGCGGTGTGGCCACGATGTTGGTCGTCGTGTGCAGATCGCACTGCGCGTGGCGGCACACCAGCTCCCGGTCCGCTGTGAAGGCGACGTCGCACTCCTGGATGCCAGCGCCCATGCGCGCACCCGCTAGGATGGACTCGACCGTCTCTTCCGGGAACTGCAGCACCGCGCCGCCACGGTGCCCGATGCTAAACTTGCTACTCACAGCCTCGCGATCGAGACACGACGCGAGCTTGTCCTTGAGCGGACCCTCGTCCATGTCATGGATCAGATATTCGGGCCGAGGCCCCAGTTCCACGTGCCGCTTCGGTTTGTATCTATCGGCTGGCAGAGCACTGGTTACCGGAGACACGGCGAGAAGGCCGGCGACGAACGCGGCGGCGGCAGCGTCAATGTACATGATTAGCCGATGAACCCAGCCGCTACGAAGAACCTGACTCTGACACCATCGGTAGAGTTTCAATGAACTCCTAGAGTCGAAGCTTATCACGCCTAGCCTAGCTGGGCGAATTAAGAGCTGTTTGAAGCTGCGAAGGGGGGAAGCGGATGGTAGGGGGCGGAGCAGGAGAAGCTAGAGGTAAGAGCAGGAGACCAGGCTTTTATAATCAAGCTTCCGTAAGCTGGCGAGGCTATCTCCTGAGGTCGGAACTTCAGAACTGGGTATCATCCTACTACGAATGCCCCCGCAACATGGTTGAGTTTTCAGGGGCTGGAAGTGTAGCTCGGTGACCTTGCCCAATAGCATAAGTTAGATCAAGTCATGGCATGCATGCGGATCGACGTCTGGTCGATATGTTTAGAAGCATGCGCCGATTGCAACAGCAGGTTTCAGCGCGCTGCCGAGCATGCTACCATGTAGTCTAGTAGCATTACGTCCTAGCTATCCTGACAAGCCTGCCATTCCTTTGTTCGCGTTGTGTCTCCGACCGAGACGCAGTCAAGGGGCACATCAGAGAGCAGCGATGATGGAAAT
The DNA here is from genome assembly GCA_022225965.2 of Diatrype stigma. NCBI lineage: Eukaryota > Fungi > Ascomycota > Sordariomycetes > Xylariales > Diatrypaceae > Diatrype > Diatrype stigma. Next base: position 419,155 of record JAKJXP020000032.1, on the reverse strand, counting down.
GCTTCCCCGCTCGGGGAGCTGGGTTGGCGATCATAGAGACTGCCCAGGGAGCCCTAGTAAAAATCGTGAAGGAAGTCGGAGATGGCACTAACCAGCCCCTTGGGTTCTGTCCATAACGATGGCAGCATTAGGCCACGTGTGTTAGCACGTGTCTGTGTCTGCATGTATCCATCCAATATGTCCAGCCCGCTCCGTCTCGGCCCCACGCCCGAGCTGTTCATGGTTCATTTCGGTGTGATCTCACTTCAGGCTTTCAACGAGACTGCAGAGTATTTTGTCAATAACTCCATAAATCCGTGAATTCCTCCAGCAACATACTTCGAACCTTGGAAGTTTATTTCCATGGCGTCGCAGGATCCCAAGAGCTTAGTGAACCCAAGATAAGATAAGATTAGATGATGAGGTGATTAGAGTGAACACCCACATACTGCATGAACTCCATATAGTCTAGCTCAACCTCTAGCTCAACTAACGGCCCAACCCGAACCAATGAACTCCCAGCTTTCAGCTCGCCTCAGCCTCGTCGCGGTCATTTTCCCCGTCCGCAAATTCATCAGCCCATTTCGGGGTCCCGAGGTTCCATCCACCACCTGCATTCACCACCTGCACCTGTATTCACCATTACCTACCTAGGTAGCTACGCGCCTAGGGAGCAAGTTCACCAATCATGGAGTAGAGACCGAGTTCAAGACCGAAAGACAATGCCGACAACGGAAATTGCAAAAAAGTTGGATATAGACTCAATTGAACCTTAATTGTTACGAGTGCTCCGACACTTCACGCCATTGGCCTTCTAAGACCTCGACCGATTCCTCAACCAAGATACGATACAATACGTACGCCCGCCATGTTCGAAAACCTGTGTACACTACCTCTGAAGGCCGATCTTTTCACCCAGGCCCTGCACCCGACAGAACCACTCTTAGCCGTCGGGCTCTCCACCGGCCATGTCGAATGCTTCCGCCTCCCCGCCGCCGAGAAGTCGGGCGAAGACGATGCCGACGTGAGCGTGCTTTCAGACGGCAGAGGGACTGTCGACACCGTCTGGCGCACAAGGAGACACAAGGGCAGCTGTCGGAGTCTGGCTTTCAGTAATGATGGCGAATGTAAGTTGCTACAATACGTCCAGCAGCAACACACAACTAACCCCATTGCGTTTCTTCCCACCAGATCTATATTCGGCCGGCACCGATTCTCTCCTCAAGCACTTCTCCTCCGCCACCGGCCAAGTCGCATCCAAGATCGCCATCCCCTCGACCAAGTCCGTACCAGACTCGCCAACCCTCATGCGGGTACTTTCCCCTCAGACCCTGCTGCTCGCCTGCGACTCGGGCGTGCTGCACCTCCTAGACCTACGCGACGGCGCCCTGGCCGCCTCGAAGCCACAGCAGACCCATTTCCCGCACGACGACTTCGTGTCCAGCATCACACCGCTGCCGCCTTCGGCCGAGAGCACGAGCGGCTACAGCAAGCAGTGGGTTTCTACGGGCGGCACGACCCTGGCCGTCACCGACTTGCGACGGGGTGTGTTGGTGCGCAGCGACGATCAGGAGGACGAGCTTCTGTGCACCACCTTCATCCCTGGCATGGGTCCCAAGAAGAACAGGGACAACGGCGTGGTGGCAGCAGGCACCGCCAGCGGGGTCCTCACCCTGTGGGACAAGGGGGCCTGGGATGATCAACAAGACCGCGTTATCGTCGACTCGGGCAAGGGCGGCGGCGAGAGTCTCGACTGCATCGTCAAGGTACCCGACGAGCTGACGAGGAGCAAGAAGGTCGTGGTCGGCGTGGGAGATGGCAGTTTGCGCATCGTCGATCTCATGCGGCGGGAGGTGGAGGGTGTCTTGCGACATGACGAATTCGAGGCTGTCGTCGGTGTAGACTTCGACTCGCAAGGCCGGTTGATCAGCGGCGGAGGTCAGACGGTCAAGATATGGCAAGAGTCACCAAATCTCGGCGGCGGCGATGATTCGGACGACGGATCCCAAAGCGACAGCGACGAGGAGGAGGCGGATGCTTCAGACTCAGATGACGACAATGCTGGTGCCCCGCCGACCAGCAACGGAAAGCGTCACCAGTCCAAGAAGGATCAGGGCTCGGATGACTCGGACAGTGATGAGGGTTCGAAACGCAAGAAGAAGAGGAAGAAGGGAAAGACCGAACTGGGGCCTCTCGGCGCCCACGGCATCCTGAAGTTTCGAGGCTTGGATTAGGCAGTCCTCTCAGTAGCGGCAGCAGAAAATATAAAAGAAGATAGGCCATCCATCCCAGTGTCTTCGTAGTCTTTTAGCATAGAATCTCCAAAAACAAGAAGATACCCCTCCTGGCTCCAAGGTCGATTCAGCCCAACGAGTTTGCGGGGCGGTGCAGAGCCTGTTGAAGAGAGGTACTTCCTCCCAAACAACGTGCAGCTATCATGCTTGCGAGTACAAGCCAGGTAGCATACCTGGCATGCTTATAGGTACCTAAGTAGTCTATTGTCCGTTCCAGGTCCAAAAATTACGTGAAATTGACGGAATATTGTCAGCATAAGAGTCAAAGTGCGGGGTAGCTTCAGCTCGTGTGGGCAGTGTGGGCAGTGTGGGCAGTGTGGGGTAGGTCTCTTTACCCCTATTGCTTCGGCCCTTAATTCACCACATACCTGTATGTATGTATGCATGTATGTATATAGCACTTAAGTCCTTAGGGCTGCGGCTGTTAGGCGTCAGGTTGGAGTATGTGTCAATATAGTCTTCGATCTCTACCAAGACCCTGCACAAGATATTTCCATGAGCGTGTCTAGATAGCGAAGGTAGGTAGATCATATGCAAGTCGCATTCGAGGCTCCAAGTAATATATAGTAACCTATCTCGATACTTGGATAGACGCTGAAAGGGGCGTTATGGAGGAGTTAGGGGGTAATGAGTAACCCCTTTTTCGGCCGAGCCTACCCAATCCACAGTGTACAAAGGGCGGTACATCCTGCATCGCTATTGCAGGCTACACATGGTAATGACCGTAGAACTAACTCCCTGACTTTGCTCTAACTACTTCCTATGCTGTGGCCAGCGTGAAGTCTACCTAGCCATTCCTCGGGGTTCAATCAATCAACCCTGCCTGCCTGCGTATTTCAAGCCAGGTGCAGTGTCTACCCCCTCGACAAGCAGACCCATGTCCCTGACGAGCTTTTCCCAAGCGACCGCACCTCGTTGCGCTAGTTCCCGAGGTACGCTCTCGTCCGCATCAGACATCCTTCGGTGGAAAACCTCCATGCTCACCCAGCCTTCGAACCCAAGACCCTGGAAGATGGCTCGCGAGATTTCCGTGACGGGCAAGTACGCTCCTCGGTCCTTCTCGCCGTAGAACAGCCTGCAGTTTCGGGACCAGCTCATGCGAGACGGTTGTTCCGCATCGTAGAACTCGTGGCCCTGGATCAGAGGCTTGGCGAGGCGCTCTGCGTCGACAATCTGGACGCCGAAGACTTTACGGACATCCACAGTCGAGGTGAGACGTTTGAGGGACTTCTGTATTGCCTCGCGACAGTCCGGGGTTCGCGCTGTGGGTGCCGCCGGGTCGGCATAGATCCGCCCGGCGATGTTGAAGGTATCTAGACAGAGGCCAAAGTTCGGTCGGTCGACGGCCCGGACGATCTCCCAGCTCTTCTCCCAGACGTCGCAATGCGTACCCCAGCACAGCGCTTCGTATACGAACCGAATGGGCGGCCGTTCCCGAAGTCCCATGTTCGCGGCTTTTCGGAGGTCGGCCACTACGAGTGCCGTATCGTTTAATAGCCTAGAGGCCGGGAGGAAGTTGCTGGGGATCTGGACCATGTTGGTGTCGAGAGCCTTGGCTAGCTGGAACCAGAAGGATAACTCGACCAAGCGCTTGTCGTGTTCCTGGCGGTCAAGCAAGCCTTCGAAGTGCCAGAATGGCTGCAGGCATAGTATGGTCAGTCGACGCTTCCGACACATACCACCAATGATCCGTGCTGCCTCGAGCTGATTCGCCTGTGTAAGACCCCCAGGTAGCTGTTGCGCGATGTGGACAATCTCTTCGTAGAACATCTCGATGCCGTGATAGCCGTAGGAACGGGCAAGATCTAATCTACGGCTTAGGGGATGACCTGCGAAGCATCGTCCGAGGGAGATGGATGTGATGGCCAACTTGCAAGGCATCTCGGTGTCCTTCCCTTGAATGTAGCAAGAGACGTGCTGATGTTGTATATTAGGTAGGATAGGCGTGCTCGGATTGTCCACTGAGCCGATGAGAATCGGAATGGAATATGCCTAGCCGTGATAGGGAATATGGGTGCGTAGCTAGTGGCATCCCAAGATGTTCAGGTTAATACCTCGAAGCAAATATATATAGGCGCATGTGAAGTTTCAATCAGCGTATCTCCCTAACTGCATGGTAGGAGCCGCAATGAGGCATGCTGCATTTATCAAACAAAATCGACGGGACTCTAGAGTAGCTGGCCGCAGTGTCTATTCCTCATGGTGACCCATGCCATTCAGGGATGATTCACATGGGCTGGTCATTTAGATGTCGAGGGTTCGATCATTACTCTCGCGCCCTCCCTCCAGGTAGTGTAATTTGTCTATTATGGGACAAGACATCGTGGCTCATAATGAAGTACATGTTGCATAGGCAATTCAGACTCAAGACGCGAAAGCTTACATCACATAATTCTGGGCTAATCAGTACCATCAGGTACGACGACGACGCAGTCGATTGGTTTCCTTTTATTCGAATAGGAATCGCTCCTATCACTCGCTTCTCCTTGAGCTCATGGTCCGGTGCCGCTACGGAAAGCAGAACCCAGGTTCGAAGACCGGAGCGATGGCTAGAACCAAGGTCATAGGTAAGCAATCTTCGTCCGTTCTTTGCCTAGATGTTACACGGCATCGAGATAACTTGAGAAATCCGTGTGAATGACGGATCAGCACACAACCGGCAGGCCCTTCCGGAGCCGATCTTTCATAGTATCCCCAACCAGAATTTAGATGGCTGCAGGATGGCCCGCCACATGCTGCTTGCTTGCAGGGCTAGCTGCTTGAGAACTTCTCAGCTCGCTTCTAGAACCATAGCCACTCAGAATGGCACGGAGTATCGCAAGCGAAATGAATAGGGGCCTTTATGCAAGGATGAAAAGATGTATCCCGTACTCGACGAGCATAAAGCGAGATGCTGTCCAAACAGCATCGACTCTCAGAAGTAATGATACATGTGATGAGATGGCTTAGCCAAAGGAACTAGAGATCCATGAGTCAAGTCGAGACCCTGAGGACCATGTTATTGTGTCCAATTTGTTCAATAAACGAGTTCAGCAACCCCTGGAGATTCTCTGTTCACTATGACGACAGAGAAGATATGAGCACGGCACTATCGCAAGACTCATGTAGACTATTGTCCTCATAATCTCTTGGGACCGATAAAAGCATCGTGGCGTTCCATAAGCTGAAACGAAACATGTTAGCCCTCGCCAGCCCTCCCGGCTCCATCGGGATCCCGTTCACAAAGCTCTGATGCCAAGCTGTAGGATTGCGTACACCGCTTCTCGAATCATCCTGCACGTACCCTACGTCATGCCGTATCTGTCAGGTTACACTACAGGAAAGGGTGGGAAAGAAAACCTCTATGAGTTGTTAAAGGAGTTGCAGCACACATCTGACCGTTATGGCCCGTTCTCGACACGACAGCTTATGAGTAGCTAGTTGGAAAGGTGAGGAATAGGGGACTTAATACCCCTTAATGAGGGAGGGGGCCTGTTGAGTTTGCGAGACACTTGGCTATGGAATTCTTCGCCATTAATATACATTAGTTCAAGATTATTTCTAATTACTTTGGAGTTCCTCCGGAACTCCTTCGGACGTATTATTCTTCTTCTAGCGTTACATTCTACTCCTTCACATACCACCCGCTACCGGTCGCCTCCGTCTTGGCAGGGCCAGTGTACTTGTCAACATAATCAGACCATGCCGAGGCATTACCCTGGGCATCGGGATAGTTGATATCACAGCCCAACGCCTTGTATCCAGGAGCCAGGAGGTCAGAGACACCATTAAGGACTGCCTCAAGCGCCGCTACGCTGTTGTACAGCTCGGACGGGAAGTTGGCGTAGATAGCGTTGTACAGGAAGCACGAAAATGCCTGCGGATCGCTAGGCAGGTCGAGCGGGCCTACGATCCAGCTCTCGTCGGCGCCAGACCCACCAATCGGCGGTAGTGCGTATAAGTAGACGTCGAGGATGCCGGCAACGGCCTCTACAACGGTCATGGGAGTGGAGCGGCGGTACCATCCGGCTTCGGGGATACGCTCAGGCACGTGCGTGTAGGTCAACTCCGGGTCGTCCCAGGCGCCCTCACGGTCGGGCTTGGCGCCGTAGAAGGACGTGATGGATGCCTCGTTGGCGATGCCGCCGGCGCCGATGGTGCCGTTCGAGAAGAAGCCCGGGATGAAGTAGTACGCTCCCATAACGACGGCGGCGCTGGGGAGGTTGAAGTAGAACTGGCTGTTGGCCGCCTTGGAAGCCGCGTATCGGTTCTTGAAGTGCTCCTTGATGGCGCCTACACTGTAGGTACCGTTGCCCTTGGCTAGAGCCTGCTGGTGCATCTGCTTGAAGTATTCGGGTCGGAACGAGATATTGTCGCCATCGATGTAGAAGTCCTCGCGGGTAGCCGAGGCGTCGCCTTCGTTGAACTTGCCTGTACATAGAAAATACCTATTAGCAAAGGAATGTCCCAATACGCTGCCCCATCTCTCTCCCCTTTCTTTTTTCTTTGGCTGTTTTCAGAGGTTTAGCGCAACTTACCATGACCCGAGATTCCAGACGGGGTACCGAAAATGTCGTTGAGTGCACCGTTGAGAACCCCAACACGGTCGTCGGGCCCACCGATGCTCATCTTCTGCGAAAGAATATCGCCGCCATCGAGGGCACCACCGACAGCAAGCAGTGATGAGAGGTCAGGTGCCATATTGAACACCCTCGCTGTTGCCGCGTTTATCTCCCCAACGGTGGCGATCCCGCTCCGAGGAATGTCTATAGAAGAATGTTAGTGTCGTAAAGCAATCGGTAGTCTGGGCGAAGTTGTGTGCTTACAGCCATGGTTGGCAAGAGTGTTCAGACCTGGGCAGGGCCCACGTTGATCGGTAGAGCCCGGTGTTTCGAAGGGGTATTCATCTGGGATTCTGTTAGCTTATGTCCTAGTATAAGTCACTGAGGTGTCAAGGTTCTCTCATACCCTCAGGAAACCGATCCAGTCCTTCTACCGCGTCGGCTGTCGGGATGAGACCGAGTACATTATCCACAAGCGCCTCGACTGTCCCACCTAGCAGGTCTACTACGCCACCTACCAAGCCCGTACCCAGCTGACGAGGCTTAGGCTGCTTTACTGCCTCTCCTGCTTGGTACTCTTGTATCCGTCGATGAACCTCCTGTCGTGCATCTGGGTGGTTGAGCAAAGCTTCCATTCCCCCTGGGGCCATCCATGGAAAGGCGGAGAGGGATGACACGCTGAACGCAGCGTAAAGGAGGGCGGTCCGCATTTTATTGAGGTGGCAATGGCCAAACGATGTATATCTGATAATCGACCTGTACGCAACGTGGAGATGGATGGATTCTCTTGTGACTGAGGGAACACGGAGGTTATATAGACATCTTAGACACCCGGACTTTTGTCTCCTCGATTCATCTCCATAAGGCGAGATCGATCGCGAGCAACACTGACGTAGACCTGGCACAAAGCCATGATGGCAATGAATTACCCGGAAACTAAGTCAGAGCCAAACTAACGACCTGGATTTTCGACTGAAGGGCGAAGTTGGCCATGGGCCATTGGATATTCAAGTTCACTCCGTTATGAGATTAGTCCTGATTAGTATAAATCCCCGTAGGCAAGCGGGCTCTCCCTGGAGGGGCTTGACAGCTGAGAAAACACTTCGATCTCATTGGACGTGCTATTATCGTTAATGCACGTCATCTGGCCGTCCGGTCTATTGGTAGTGGCTATCTGTGGTCATGTCTTGAAGTCCGCATCTCTCTGATCTTGATCACAACGTCTGATACAGCTACCATGCTAGAATATCATGAGCAGAGGAATCAATTAGCATGAGACGACCAATGACTTTTCAAGTAACCCAACAAGCGAAAGAACTAACGCTCTGTGCTTGGGCGTATGCGTCTTGGCATACCCCGAGGTTGTTGACTGACGATTGAGGCTCTAGCGGTGATCTGCCCGCTCACGGGCCGGGGAATAAGATTCTAACCCCTGCCGGCCACCTCTGCCCTTGTAGTATAGATGAGCTTGGTAACCAAGATCTCAAATCACCCCTGAAGATTCTACCCGACGCTACCTGCCGCCGTTTACCTGGCCGGCATCCAATCCCATCCATAGTAAGATCGTATTAGCTGAAGGCTCGCTGTAGTTTGCAGTAATTTCACTGTTTCCATGCGCGGTGACGCAAAATTCCACGGAAGGTTCAGCATCCGGGTTGAAAGCTTGCGGTTAGTTAGCCATCCCAAGTGGACCCAGGACACGGAGGCGACCATTAGACTGTATACTATGGTATGTGAATGAACCACTAATAAGAGACCACTACGAATCTTTCTACCCTGATTGGATTTTCCACGTGGGCTCCTGGATATATCCAGAAGGCCAGCATCATCAGTGAAAGTCACGTTCTAAGAATCTAGTAGGCAGCGGAAGACTCGGACACTAAGGACAGGAGCCAGTTCTAGACCGAGGTGCACAAATCAAGGTTTGTGAAGAAGTAGAGCCTCTAGACAGTATCTAGCAATCGGGAACGACTGTGATGTATGCCATACCTAAACTCCCTGTCTGAAGCCGTCATTGCAAAGTTACCGTTGCCGTTCTAAAATGCTCCAGGGGGGCAATGAAACAATATATTCCAACAAGATCAAAAGAGGCCAAAGTTAGATTTAGTCGATGTGTTCAGTTGACAAATCAGATGTCGTTATTTAGGCGAATACACCGATGACCACACGTATACTGGGCGTTCCACGGGCTTATCCGTCGACTATTCATCCTGTTGTCGCTGCCAATGAGAAAAAGTGGTCCAGATTTGTGCAGTTTCTCACCATAGGTTCTTCAATTCCGGGCCGTGAAGGTATGAAGTCCGCGAAGTAGCTCAGAGGCTGAATGAGCGGCCTGAGCCATCAAGAACATGTCGCTGGAACGAGTGTTCTAGTGGGAAAGGGTCTGTGTCCTGGTGAGCTGGTGAGATCCCCCCTTCTCGAGGTATGGGATCTATCAATATAGAGAAAGACACTGACCCCGTGACCAGTCCATTCTGACGCCGCATCGGACTAAACTTCTTCAGCGATAGGTAGTAACAAGCGGTGGCTGAAACAACATCGGCCTGCTATGACGATGAGGCTTATGTGGCTTATGTAGGTTGCTTAAGGTCATACTCACCCACCCGGCCTGTATATTAGCTCTTCACCATGTTGTATATGGGCCTTCGACTAAGGCAATGAAGGTATACAGGTCTCCAGGGCTTCAATACAGTAGTTCGAATGAACCAGTACGCAGCCAAGCGAGACCAGTGGATATTTGTAGCACCTGTCTGTGACCTTGCTGTTTCGCATTCAGACGGTCATGGTATACAACCAACAGGATTGATGTCTGTTTTTGCGACAGCGGTGGCGTGAAGTCTTTATTTCGGAGCAAACAGATTAATGAGACTGGCCGAAAAACTCATGAATCCGGGCTGAAAGCTTCATAAGGCCACGAAACTAGATGTCTGCTGATCTCACGGCCTCCCTGACGAGAAGGACATGTCTTAAAAGCTGCAAGACTACGTGGCAATGTTATTCTGAGTCGTAAGCTGTAACTTTGAACTGCCCTGGTAAATATTCATTCAATAGGGTAATCGTAGAGCTCACAATCATACTAGAACACGCCGGTTCGGTATGTTGATGTGATCTCATGCTTGAACGAGCATTTGTAAGGTTTTTGAGGGTTGAACATGAGGGTAAGTCTTGGATTTCATTAGCTTTTCCCAAATAGATAGACAGATTCTCGGATGACTTACTGGAATACAACTCTGCTCTGACACGGTGAAACTTGGGACAGCAGATTAACCTCGTTCAACGATCACTGGGAGACCAAGTAAAGCGCCTTATGTAATAACTTAGAAAGGGTCCCAGACCCAGATAAGATAGAGAGATAAGGCTTCATCATACACGGCTGATCTCATCACTAACAACTCCAAGCCCAGCATTCGTTCCTGTCGACCGAGGCAGTTGATAGATAACGAATCGGCTATATTCGAAGGCACTTCGTAGGAGGACGGCGTCACCCGGACTGCGCTGAAGTCAACGGCGTTCGGCTACCCCAGAGATACCACGACGGCGTACGCAAGGCGTACATAGTACGCGACGGCTTGCAACATTTGCCGCTACATAGATTACGGGCGCAGATTACTCGATATGTTGATATAATCACGGCGTTGATGATTGATAAGGAGCGTGGGACTGAAGATTGTGGTGAGGTCGCTACGTTTTAGCGAAGGTTAGTGGATCTGCCCGCTATCTTGGCAGCTTAGTTAGCAGCTCATCAGCCATACCTACTAGTAGTTATCAGCCATAGCAGCATAGCAGCATAGGTACATACAGCATCTCCTACCACGTTTTGACACCACTTTCTGACAAATATCCATGCACGAGCGATCAATAACTACATACCTAGGTATGTACCTACTGAGGCACCTGGATACTTGGATACCCCTTGTCGCTATGGCAGTGTCGCTACGGCAGTGGACGGCGCTACCGAAGCTACCCAGATGCCTAGACAGCTGGAGTATAGACAACTAAAGTACCTACTTAGGTAGGCTCACCTCATCCCCTTATCACATCCCCAGGGATTGATAGGCACTTATGACCTACAGTTTCTTCGGGGTTGGCCTAGCACACGGGAAACACGCGACAAAGGATTAAGAAAGGATACTTCATATACCCAAGTATTGCGAGCATGGGTCCCAATCGCAAAAACTCACCTTTGGCCTTCTTCTTTCAGGGTATTCCAAGGGCTGCAAGGGGTGTTTCCCGGCGTCCCGGCGGCACAGCGACACGGCGACACAGCGACACAGCGACACCAGCACAGCAACCCCGACTGACCCCGACTCTCGTTAACGTTATCGGCTAGACCCGCTGTGCCGCGCAGCATGAAGGCTCCAGTACGGGGATCTCCCCCCACATGGTCGCTTTGCTGGAACTCTAAGTGGCTGGCTAGGCTGGGCTGGACGGGGGCCAGGGCTGGCCCCGGAAGCTGAATATTGCGGAACTTTGGGAAATTTCGATCCTTATCAGCGACGAACGGTTGACTAGCCCATAGAAGTGAAGCTTGTGCCGCTTTCAGCACATGATCTTCGAATCCTATAAATATATACATAAATATATACGTAGGTATATATATGTATGGTCCATGTGCCTGCGTGCCGCAAGACGACGTTGCCTTCTGGTTTGCATGCGCATGCGAATGTGCGAGGACACACACAGAAACGCTCAACTCGACTGGTCGTGGGAATAGCCTCATTCACATGACAGTGTCGAGTCCCCGCTAGCCCCACAGCACCGACACCAAAACACGCGACAGATCAAAGTTTGCGATACGACATCGAATCAGACGAAAAGCTCATCGAGACAGGCGGTCCTGAAAAGGGGACTCATAGCGACCGAGATGGACGAAGACCAAGGACCCTCGGAGATTGTGTCGCATAATGCCTCACCGAAGCGCACTATGGCCGACAGGTTTAACAGCTTCAAGAGGACCTTCTTCACTAAGGAGGGCCTCATTGGCGACTACGACTATGGCTTCCTATTCCGACCAAACCTCCCCTTCATGAAGCAGTCGAAACAGGCCTCCCCGTTCTTCGGGTTGAACGATAAGATGCCGGTGTTCTTAGCGCTGCTACTCGGGCTCCAACACGCCTTGGCTATGCTGGCTGGGGTGATCTCGCCGCCGCTCCTCATGGCGGGCTCCAGTGGTGTCAACCTCCCTACCGACATGCAGCAGTATCTCGTTTCCACGGCGCTCATCGTGTCTGGAATCCTGACCATGATCCAGATCACGAGGTTCCACATCTTCGGCACCCCGTACGTACCTTCACCCCCTATCTTCCTACGCTCCTCCCCTCCTAGAGGACCTCGAAGCTTACGCTTCCATGCAGCTACTACCTGGGGACGGGCTTGATCTCGGTCGTCGGAATTTCGTTTTCCATTATCTCGGTCGCGCAAGGCGCCTTCGCCCAGATGTACACCAACGGATTCTGCCCTGTGGATGCAGATGGCACCAAGTTGCCCTGCCCGGATGCCTACGGGGCTCTGCTGGGAACATGCGCGGTGTGCGCCCTGCTCGAGGTCCTCATAGCCTTTTTACCACCCAAGGTCATGCTCAAAGTCTTCCCCCCCATCGTGACGGGTCCGACGGTGATGGTAAGGAGTTACCCTTCTTCCCGAAATTTGGACACAAACTAACGTGTCGCAGCTGATTGGGATTTCCTTGATCGAGTCTGGTTTTAAGGACTGGGCTGGAGGGAGTGGTCCCTGTGCTGATGCGGAACCCACAGCCTTCTTCGCAGCGTGTCCGAACATCTCCGCTCCCCATGCCCTACCGTGGGGATCGCCCGAATACCTCGGCCTGGGTTTCTCCGTCTTCTTCACCATCATTCTCTGCGAGCGCTTCGGCGCGCCCATCATGAAGTCGACCAGCGTGATCATCGGTCTGCTTGTTGGCTGCATCATCGCCGCCGCTACGGGGTATTTCGACCGTAGCGGGATCGATGCCGCCCCGGCCGCATCCTTTATTTGGGTGCACACCTTCAAGCTGACTATATACGGGCCCCTCGTGCTGCCTGTCTTAGCCGTATTCGTTATCTGTGCCTGCGAGGCCATCGGAGATATTACGGCTACATGCGATGTATCGCGCCTCGAGGTCGAGGGCCGCACCTACGAGTCGCGCATTCAGGGCGGCATCTTAGCCGACGGACTGAACGGTATTCTCGCGGCTCTCATGACGATCACGCCGGTCACGACGTTTGCGCAGAACAATGGTGTGATCGCGCTGACACGCTGCGCCAACCGGACGGCCGGCTTTTGCTGCTGCTTCTTTTTGCTCGTCATGGGCATATTCGCCAAGATTGGCGCGAGCTTGGTCGCGATCCCTTCCGCCGTCCTCGGCGGCATGACCACCTTTCTCTTCTGCTCCGTCGCCGTGTCCGGCATTGCCATCATCACGCGGGGTGTGCCCTTCAACCGCCGCAACCGGTTCATCTTGACAGCCAGTCTCGCGATCGGCTACGGCGCCACGCTGGTGCCCAACTACTTCTCGAACGTCTTCTCGTACAGTGGGGATAGACAAGGCCTACAGGGCTTCCTCGATGCGATCGAGCTGGTCATGGAGACCGGCTTTGCCGTCACGGCCTTCGTCGGCATGATTCTGAACTTGACCCTCCCGGAAGAGATCGAGGAGACGGACGAGAGGCTCGTTGACGCTAGAGAGCCGATGGTTCACAAGGAATCGACCGAGAATGGTCAGAGCATTACCAATGTTCGGGTCCCTTCTGCGGAAGAAGGGAGGTACAAACAGCAGTAGAATATGTAGCCGTGTTCCCTATTGAACCTAGTATATATAATTAGATGGTCATTCTTCTCTTCGACTCCTACATTTCACTTTGCGCGATTCATTGCCACCCTTAGTAGGTCTGGTTGGGGCGATTGTATTCGGCTCGATCCACCAGCTGTCAACACGGAGGTTGAGACAGTGACGAACAACGTTCTAAGAATCACGGCATTCTAGGTAGCTATTCTCTATTACTGCGCCATCACTATAGTCACTACCTACAATATCTTGTGCGGCAACGGGTCTAAACACAGCAATTGAAAATAGATGATCCTCGAATTCCCCAGCTAATAAGCCCAGACTGAACGCCCCTTGCACCCGTCTTGCAACCTTCCCTCCAATACGTATATGTACACTTAGTCGTCCTGGGTAAGACTGCACTGCCTAGCTACGCTGCTACGGAAGAGATCCCATCTTGCTGGTCAAACAATACTCCTAAAGTCGGATTGGAATGTCCAATCCGGTTCGGCGAGCGGCGGCTGGTTTTCCGGCCCCACAAGCTCGTGCGGTGGCAGCCGTCTGCGCTCGCCGTCCTGAACGACGGGGATATCCTCATCGGGTATCCGTTCGACGACGATGCGGGCATCGTAATCGAGCGTGCCCATCAGGGCCCAGGCACAGATGCCCGTCATCTCGACGCGGAACTGGTAGGGGTTCACCCACTGGCGCAGGTGGCTGAACACGGCCAGCGGCGCCTTGTACTTGTCCGCGGCCAGGTGCCACGGCACGATGCGCTCCAGCAGCTCCTTGACGGTGGCGAAGCACCGCTCCGCCGACGTGCAGTCCTGCCACCGCATTGCGCTGCAGTGCGTGATGGTCATGGGGCTCTCGATCTCGTCCTCGGTCAGCGGGACTATGGCGCCCGTCTTGCCGCATCGTTTCGTCCGCCGCAGCGGGACCAGGCTGAGGTCGTAGCCGGCGTGCTGCAGGAGGTCTCGCAGCGCGTCTTCGACCCGCCGGGTGCGCGTCTTGGGGAAGTCGCACCGCGGCCGCGTGTCTTTGTCGGCGCCGGGCTTCCCCGTGCCGTAGATGCTCCGGCGCGGATCGATGATCGTGTAGGCGACGACCTGGGTGAAGATGGGTGGTTGCGGGGAACAGTGGCTGTCCGTTCTCAGTGCTCCGTGATAAGTTCGAGTCCCTCCCTTTTGCAGTCGATGCACATCATGCTCGTGCGGCTGCGAATATATGAGGACGGTGATGTAGTCCTTGCCGTAGTCATCCTCCACCCACAAGGGCCAGATGATCCACGGATGCTTTTTGATTTCGGGGTAGAACCGATACTCCTTATCCATGTCGCGGTGTTCCGGCAGCTCCATCTTTCTGTATATCTCATTAATGTCCTTCTCGTTCCCGCTCCAGAGGGAGGGCCCGTTTGGCGGCGGGACAATGACATGCTGCCGCACGTTGTCGTGAAGGGACTTCCACACGTGCTCGCAGGCGATGTCCATGGCCGCGAGGTTGATGGGCGTTTCGTTTCCGATTTGAAGTCCGTTGAGGCCGCTCAGGGCTCGATAGGTGTGGTTGATCATACGGGGATAGGGAGCGTCAATCCTGCGACGCTTGTGTATAGGTTGGCGTTCGAAAGTTCTGTCGCCTATGGTCCATCCGTCGCCCATGCGAATCTGATAATGCTCGAACATCGCGATAGGGTCACAGGGGGTCTTATCATCCCCCTCGTACTCCTCGTCAACCGTCGATGGTATTGATCTAGTTGGTGATTGCGGTGGAGATGGCGATGGCGGTCTCGCCGCCGAACCTCGATTAGTCCGACTCATCTTTTCCAACTGTATCTATGTATCTGTTGAATTTTAGTAAAACGCAACGAGGCTCTGTCCCGGTATTTTCAGCTGGAGCAGATAGGCCAGAGAAAACAATCGTTCTTTCCGCGGAAAAATGTGGTGTTGTTGGACACCTGGGACTAAAGGCGGATTTGGGTCGGGCTTGGGTTTTAGATCGAAATGTTGAGAGTGCAGAAGTCATTCTTTAGTCTCTCATCCTACAATAGCAGTTCCGGATTCAGGTGGTCTCTTTATCTTAATCCTCAAAGACCTCGATCTTTGTTTCTCTTCGACGATTCCGGAATGCTTCACCACCTTCACCGGAGGCTGCCATCAGTTTTCCTTACAATCAATATTTTCATACCAGCTGTTCCGTATCCTGTCTCTTCTATGGGTGTATGATACTATAGACCGAATGAGTCGTTGCTTGGATATGTCGGTGACCTTAGGATGTGTGTTGCTGTTAGATGTGAACCCGGTGGCTTTTGTCTCAGTTCTTTAGGTGCTAAGCCCTGAGCAGGCAGAGAGCGGAAGCCCTGAATACTTTCCTGAGACAATGGCACAGTCATTGGATGGTCGGTGTAGAGAAATACTCCGATGTTCGATACTTTAGTATCTCCCTCCTGGGTGAGGGCCTAGCTTCGCGGCCAAAGGGCCGAATATAGATCATATGCATGCAAGGTTGAGTCAATTCTCTTGAGATGTTGATCAGTGGAACCAAGGTATGATTTACATTATTGTCGCCTGCCGCTCCACGATTTCATGCCATTGTTTTGGAATTATTTCTAGGTATGTCGTAAAAAGGTAAATTACTCTTAGGTATAGGCGTCGGCGTCAAGTTGGAAGATAGGGGAACCCCCAAGGATATTGAAAAGTACCTACTACTTGCTGGCAGATATCCTTATACACAGAAGATTCAATGAACTATAATATGATGGTCTATGGGATGAAGAATCCGAAAGGAGAGTGAAAACCACACAGTAGCTACTAGTAACTACAAAATCTCGAACACCGTCCCCAGGTCCCGAGAATAATCCATAACACCCCGCTAATAGCCATTTGCTGATCTCTCAGTATCTAGATCGATATTTGGCGATTGGAATCCACACAATACATAAGTCAACCAACTCATCCTTGGTGATCGTTGTTCAGGGGGCATTATCATATATAATTTTTATATCGCTTTGCTTCCCAGTCATGTCACCGATCGCTGTCCTGTCTGTCGTCATTCGCCCGCTCATCGTCGCTGTCGTCGCCGTTATCAGAACTAACATTGAAACCCTCGAATCCTCTGTTGATAACATGCCCTAAAGCACCCGAGCTTTCTCTCCTATGAAGATGCGGCCCCGCAAGGTTCCGGTCCACTACCGGCGTAATATCTCTCCGATTCCGTGGCGATGGCACCGGTGGTGGTGGCGATGACGATGACGAATTGTTGGCATCACCTTCGCCGTCCTCGGCATTATTGCTATCATCATTGCCAATGTGGTCATGATCATGATCAGTAGCAACATCAACGTTAGCGACTACCCCCCTATGATTCGTCACTGCTATCATAGAAGTCAACGAAGAAGAGGCAGCCGCACCAGCAGTAGCGGTAGAGTTCGAGGAACGCATTGCCAGCTGCTGCAGCGGTAGTGGCAACGGCAAAGGTTTATTCGGCGGCGGCGACGACGGAGAAGAAGCCACAGAAAAATCGATATCGCGAACCACACTATGTGTCCTGACCGGCCACTCCGCCTCATCGACGACCGTGCTGCTGTCATCCGCCGCGACGGATGAGCGTGAAGTGCCAGCGGTAGTGGTAGTATGGGCGGAAAACGGAATGGAGAGAGGATAGAGAGGGGAGTGAGGAGGGTAGAGAGAGGGCGAAAGGGGAGCAGGGACGGCACCACTCCGTCCGTTCCCAAACGTGGCATAGCTCCTCACGCTCCTCGGCTTGGTATCCCCGCTCACGCTCCCAGCGGTGGTGATGCGGCTCGCTCGGTGGCTGCTGAAGCCGGTGACGGAGGCCGTGTCGTCCGATCGCGCGCTAATACTGATCGCGGAGGATACCGGCTGCTGCTGTTGCTTGAAGTTGCGCGCGGGCCACAACCCGGGGACGCGACCGCCGTGCGTGGGAGATTGGGCGGAGTTGGGGTTGTTCCATGGTGGAAGCGGCGGCGGTGATGATGCTTGTTGGGAGCCCGAACGGTTCATACCCGTTACCATCTGTTGCTGCTGCTGCATACGGAAATGCGCCGACGACGATGTGTGGAACTGTGACTGCGGAGGGCTGGGGAACCTCTGTACTTGCGAGCGCATCATCCGCAGCACGGCTTCCCCACCACCACCACCGCCGTCGCTATCGTCTTCAAGATGGCTAATCCCACGGCTAATGGCGGTAGCGGCGGCCCTGTCTCCCTCCTCCTCATCCGAAGTCTCTCCAGCACGCCGCCACGTCGCGGGCGCCGTCCAGCAATGCGAGAGCTCATGCGACGCATCGGGGGGTGCCGGCGCGCTCGCGCCCTTCCAGGGCGGGATCTTCGCATTGAGATTGGTGGTGCTTCGGAGACGCGGCGACAGATGGTACGCTACGTCGGGGCCTCGGTAGCGGATGAAGGGCGCGTCGACCGAGATGCTCGCCAGGGTCTGCAGGATGCCGTAGACGAGCACCCAGCGGCCGCGGCGCGCGGCGAACGGGTCTAGGTGGCTCGGTCCTCCTGCTCCTCCGACCTGCCGCTGATGGTCGGTCTTCTCGAACTTGACGAACGCGTCGATCAGCTCCGAGTGCGCGAGCTCGGAGCCCAGCATGTAGATGTTGGTCGCCTCCGTGTATGCGAGCTGGACGCGGCGCTCTAGCGTGCGGTCGGCGTTGCCCGCGGCGCCGTTGCCGTTCGCGGCGGCAGTCTTGTCAACCCGCTTTCCTTTATCGCGACCGCCAGCTGCGGATCGCGAAGGGTTGGAGGGCGGCGGGATGGACTCGGGCACCAGCGGGTAGGGGTGCGGGATGTGCGGGAATCGTTGGCGGTTGTCGAACTCGATGAGCAGGTCCGTGAGCGGGAGGTCGGGCGTGTCGGCGTTGAAGGACTTGTCACCCGTCTCGGATACCAGCATCCACTTTCGGCTGCTCCGGAACTCCGACTCGTCCCAGACGATGCTACGGTTGACCAGGTAGTCGTAGAGCGCGCCGAAATCACTCGCTAACTTCTGCACCATGATACGCGTCAGCCAAAGCTCCTCCCCCTCTGCGCCGGCTGCCTGATGCTGCGGCTGCTGTGGTGGCGGAGGCCACGACCCGTAGATTGCGGCATAGTGGGCTACGAAGAACTTCTGGAGGCGATCGGCCGCGGCTCGGCTGGGACTGCTCGCCACCGGTCCGGAGCTAGGCCACATGTCGCTATACGCGAACTCGGCGAGCCGTCCCTTGGCAGCCTGCACGCGCAGCTGCGTCTCGAGGAACGCTCGTTCGAGCAGGGCTCTCGTGATCGGCGTAAGGCACTTGTAGTCTGCGCACGACTCGAGGCGGGGGTACATGCCGGCGCAATGGACAAAGGACTCCCTCCACCCTTCTTCCCAGCGGACATCGGGGGTTTCTGACCATGCGAGAATCGAAACGGCCGTCTCGGGGTTGTTTCGAGGGTCATCCATCGCCCGAGCCGACAGGTAATTGAGTATAGTACCGACGTTATCCGCGTCCTGGGGCATGTAGGCTTCCAGGCGGCCGAGTAGGTCGGATAGCGCTTGGTAGAGAGAAAAGCCGACCAGGGAAGCATGGTACAGCAGCGCGAAAACGTTACGGGTGGTAACGGCGTGGCGGTGGGCATCTACCCCGGTCATATTGGGAGGCGTTGGAAAGTACATTTCATACGAAATCTGACCATCTGCTTCGGCGAGACTGGCATCGTCAGAGATAGGGGGTGTAGGTTGGCCGACTTGACCATAGCCAGGACCAAGGTGGTGGTTCGACCCGCGTCGAGGGCCGATCGGAGAAGCGTCGATAGGCGACGGTGGCATCTGCATGTGAATGTCTTCATCATCTGTTGAGCCCTCGCGAAGGAGGGTGATGAGAAAGCGCGACTCGGTGGCCTCGATGATATGAGAAGAGAGGCGGAAGGACGGGTTGGGGCGCGGGGTTTGTCCCTTGTGCCCAAAGTACACCAGGACATCACCATTGGGGTCCCAGAGCTCAGGGTCCTTCCGAAGCTTATTCCAGCGTTGCACTGGCCGCCCTGCGCCGATCCATCGCTGGATAGGAGGCCCGCTCGGCTGTGGTATCGCAGGTAGCTTCGTCGACGGTGGCGGCGACGTCATGTAATAATGCTCCATGTCCATGATGGTCGGCGACAAATGTGTGATCAGCGCATGCGGCGGCGGCGGTCTCTCTACATCATGGCTCATATTATAATCGTCGAATTGCCTAGCGCCCACGGAGGACGGCGACCGTGCATCGGGTTCGCTGTCCTTCTTCTTCTTCTTGCTTCCAAAAGAGAAGGCTTTGGTGATACCTCGGCGGACCTCCTCGCTCTTCTTGTCCACGGCGCTGCGGAAGCCTGATCGTTCGATTCCGGACACGTCTTCGGTCTTCAACACGGGCTTCCTGACTCGCGCATACGCGAAATCCGGCATCGGCCCCTGGTACCGAGGAATGTGGACATCGCCCTTGCCCGATTCGCTGCCGCCGCTCTGGCTACCGTTGCTCGGGTTGCTGAAGCGGATGGTGTCAGGACGGTAATGGGAAAAGTCGGATTCCCGGATGGGCTCCGGGAATCTCAGCAACCTCGCGTTGGTGGTGCCGTAACCCGTCTCCGGGGATGGGGCTCCATATTCTTCGCGACTCGAGGCCCGGCCGCTTCCCGACGAATTGGCCCGTCCTCTCCCTAGTCCGGTCGGCTTATCGGCCGTCCTCGGGTCGTTTATCTTCTTGCGCACGTGGGCACTGCGTCCCGACATGTCTACAGCATGAACTTGAGGGCTACAATATACTCGATTCTCGGTTCACAGTACGCCACAGGTAGAAGAGCGCGTCTTCCGAAGGCCTTGGACTAAGCGTCGCGTCGTTATCTTCACCTGGACCTTCTGGGGAACAACCTCCACCCCCACCTTTCCCAATAGTGTGAGTTCGGTAGGATTCGGCGAGTGCCGAGATCTGGCTGATAGGAGATCGCACTTTAAAGTGGGCTGTTGCCAAGCTGAAGCCTGAAGGTCGATACGATTCTCGATACGCTCGGACAAGTAGTGAGGGCTAAGACGTAAGTAGCTAGGAAAGATACTTATTTGATACACATGTGTTAGTGAGATTGCGTGGTTGAGATCAAGGAACGCTGCGGAAAGCTTTGAAAAGCGGTGTCGCAAAGGTCCGTCTACCTCGAATGGTGATTCGGCGAATGGTGCCTCGGCGAGTCCATATGACCGGTTCTCGCTTCAAGGCCCGGCCGCAGACTTTTCTTGTTGGTGCAACGTGTACACTCTGGTCTTTGGAAGGGGTTGCCTCTAGACTTGGATGGCAAAGGTCCTTCTAGGACAAGGCGGACTTCGAGTCGACGTAGGAGGTAGTATGTTTATAACTACTGAATATCTATGATGTACTACGAGAAGAAAAGGACAGGCGCCTCCCGTCGCACTGGGGATTCCGAGGTTGAGTGAGATCAACAAGTTAGTTGGCCGATTGGACCGAGAGTATGGCGCGTTGGGTGAAGCGGCAGCACGTAGACTGCCGTGTTGTGGGCGGCTGTGGTGAACTGCGTAACAAAAAAGAGACGAAAACCCAATAATCAATAATCAATATTCGTGCGGGGAGGTCTCACGATGAAGCTCTGTGGCTGCAGGTATTGCTTTTCCAGATCTGGTGTTAAGACCTGACTAGCAGTAAAGGATATATGCACGGTATCAGATCTCCGTAACGTCCAGGGAGCTGAGACGAGATGAGCAGCTGGAAGTTTGGCAGAGCGAAGCGTGTTAAGCTGGATATGTATAACAATGTGTATAGCATGGGTTCCCCGATGACTGAAGCTACGTCTGCCTGAGTCAATCCTGCTCTTCTTCCTTGTCACGGGGAGAGGTCGTGGAGAGTCAAAGGCATAGGTCTCTCAGTTGTATACCTATAAGCACCACCTCCTTACTTGTACACCATGGATAGATCCCGAGATACTTCGTAGTGACGGTGGCAGTAGCAGTGATTCACCTGTTGTACTGATCCACTTATCACGGTGGTGGGGATGGTTACTGGGAATATCTTACATACAGTAGTTAGATGAGACTAACTACCAACCAACGCCACAAAAAGGACAGGAGGCCGGCTGGGCCTGGAACAACAATCATACTATGCAAGCGGCTTGCGAGCCTGTCGCCGTGGTGTGCCAGGTTTGGTCGGCACGCGAACGAATCACCAACCACAGGCTTGGGAGGTTCCTATTGCGGTAGGTGGGCTCCGGTAGGCGGGGCAGGCTTCTCACAACAACCAGGTAAGGAGTTGAGTGCTCTGCGATAAATGCCTACATACGAAGCCATAGTAGTTGTTGTTGGATGGGGTATGAGGTTATCGTCTATATAGATCCCATAGCTCGTATGTAAGGTAGCTACCGAGATAGTCACTCCGTAGGCAGTAGGTAAATGGCGGGGTTTACTGTCGATAGGAGGCACAGCATTTCTTCCAGAAGAGACATGAATCTCGAGAAGGGTGGTTGCAGTGCAGACGGCAACTTCTATACCAACAGAGCAGGTCAGGTCAGCGAGAACATCTTGCCAGCCCCCACGGATAACCAACTACATATCTAGTAGATAATAGGTAGTATAACGGGTTTACCAAGGCTGCATATTCTATGCATTGATCGCCTATCACACGATAATGACCTACTAGGTATGTGTAGCCATGGGAATTGGGACATATGCCTGGTGCCTTCAGCTTTCAGCGCTCTGGGCTCTGGGCTCTGCGTTTCAATATGGAGTGATATGGAGTAATATATCGTACAATATAGGAGTTCGGCAACATACCTACTTGGGTAAGGATGGTGTGTGTATCATCGCATCGTCTCCTCCGCAGGGCGTTTTCTTGAGTAGCATCAATGATACCGAACTGCGATGCCCAGCGGTACCGAGCAAGAATACCCGAGCTGCTTCTCACTATAACAATACCTAGGCCATAGGAAATGAGAATAAGCCACCATAGTGTGATAAGCAAGCGAGGCGTATCAGTCTGCAATGCAAAGCCTTCCCTTTCCAATTGTCCGATCGATATTCACTCCCTACTAAATATGTATGAATGAATGTATTGGCAGCATTCACGGATTCGCGGGTTGACGGCTGCCCTGCCCGGTAAGTTGTTGGGGCTTACCGACGCCCTGGCTGCCCTGGGCTTAGTGGGCTGGACCCCTGGACCGTTGCCCCATTAGGTACCTAGATTACTGGTCGGCCTGGTGAAGCCTGCGCATAACTACTACATACATGTATGCTGCAAAGCCTTGTCCCCTCGACCCCTGACACCCCTGACTATAGCCCCTATTGTACCGGCAGCCAATTCTCTTCACTCCTGATTCCTGAATTAATCGATGGGAACGCAATTCATAATCCTCCGATCGATATTTCTAAGTCCTTCCGCTTCTTTCGCAAATGACATTTGCTTTATTTAAATCCAAAAGGATTCGAAACCAAACCCTTCCACTGCCACGTTCCTATAAGTTAGATCTCTCGGCCCAAATCCGACGATCGCCAAGCTTCCATTCAGCGTTCACACCTTGACATCTGCTGCGACCGCAACTATCACTACTAGATGACAGGTATATAGCATGTCTAGGAAGACCGTTCGCCATCACCAGTAGTGTGGCCTCCTGTTCCCCAGGTCACTACCTGCATACGCACTTGCACGCGAACCCCTGCAGCTACTGCGATCCCACATTGAGGGAAATCGGGAAGATTCCGATGAATAGCGGTCGCAGCCCAGCGTAGCATCGCAATCCGACGCATGGGACCTCATCCTGCCGCTTGCATGGTAGAAGCTGACACTGCAGCGGCGAGTATCCTTTATTGAGAATCAAGCAAGCTGTCGCGTGGGACGTGGGCAGGCGTAGTTTCTCCATAGGAGGAGGTCGTGTCGCGGGAACCATCTTGGAAGTCGTGCAACGAAAGGGTTACTCGCAGCTCAGGTTCCCCAGCAGCCACCCGCTCACTAGGTCTATAGCATCATCATACCGCGCGTCCATCCCTACAAATGCCAATCAGAGCGTAGGGGCAGGTGCTTCCACCCTCTTGCATCGCTAGGTGGTAGGTGACTATCGACTCAGCCTTTCACTAACGAACGGGACGCAGTCCTACTCAGACTGCATACATCTTTGTGTTCCAACCCAAAAGTTCCTGCCTATTATCTGTGTCCTTCGACTCTGGCTGGGCTATCGAAATTCCGGGCTTCCGTAAAGCCTCTCCTATCGTCGTGTTGTCCCGGCGGTACCCCCCGCAGTTCTCAAATAGACCTGACCAAAGTGTCTCATTTCTGATTCGCTAGTCAAAACAGGCACTGAGGTTTCTGTGCCTGCTGTCCGTCCTCGAGATGAAACAGGATCTAGTACTACTGCGATACTGCATCAGATAGATCCGCAGCCAAACTGGTTCGTGAGGGACGAAGGCACTTCTAGGGTGAGCATTTACCGACAGAGGGACCCCTCATCCGGCACTAGTTGATAGGTAGGCTTTGACTACAACTTTATTATGTTCTTAAGTTGTCGATGTGACGACGACCGCATATGTGCGAGTCTGTGTGATTGAGAGGCACTGCATGTTCGGCCGTCAGCATGCAATTAAACATTGGAATAGGGGTTAACTCGCCCGACGCCCGAATATCTTACTCTTGGCCCATCAATCGCCTTAAGACGGTGCTTTTTCATTGGTTCCTTAAAGGTTTGTATGAGTGAAGTCAGCAGCAAACGTTCGGGTGGACAGATCGCCCCCTGACAGACAGACCTACATTACAGGTCACCAATCTGTTTTATTGCAGTCATTGCAATATCTCGTCTTTGGTACCGTTATGAGCGTAAGGCGGTGTGAGCGCCGCGTAGTAGTGGTTGACTTGACTCCTGCCTAACGATTGAGTACATCATTGCTGAATCTCAAACTCAGCAATAGCCGAGCAGAGTCTCTGCACAGCTTCGCCACTACCTACCTGAGGTTGTTGTGCAATGTCTGCTACTGGTCCTTGGTAGAAATGGCTGGCTTTCAGTTCAATTTGAATTGAAGCCATATCAGTCATAATTACTCCATCGTGAATGGCGAGAAAATAATATTTGGGATGTAACACTGAACCATACAGATATGCAGCCCAACTATATATCTCAGCGATCATTGGTTACATTGGCGCTTCATAGAGCCATTCAACTCAAGAGAGTCCCTTACAGCTCCAAGCAGCTCAGATCTGCTCTCCTGTTTGGGTGTGTAGCAGGGTGAACATAACCCATCGATAGATTGTTCCGTCATACGGTCAATCATTCTCATGTCCCCTATCTCGTCCCTTCTCCCTACCCCGGCCTTTGGTCTACATGCTCAAGTTAGCCTCTATTGCCTCAGCTATGGTATTGTTTCTGTAGATGCGTACCAGATGCGTTGGTCCGCATAATAGAGTTGCCCGCAGCTTGTACTGGGTTGGAGGGTTGACGCCCTGACGGCGGCCAGGAGGAAGAAGTGTTGGCAACAACGCTCTGGGTGAGGTGGTAGCTTCTGACCAACGTAATAGACGTCTTATGTTTGGTTATGGTATCCTTTTGGTCTCGATGTTGTCATTGTCTGTATCGGTCACTACAAGCACTATTACAAGAGGGGCTTGGCTTAGGCTCCTCGACAGTGTCGGCGATCTTGCTTGGTTCCTCATCTTCTTAGATGAGACTAAGGGGCGGATAGATAATGGGAGACATAGAGCAATCTAGAAGAAGTTTCGTACTCTTTTCACCTTGTTTTGACGCGAGTCATCGTGGTGTTTGTACTCATGTTCTGGGAGCATGCTTTAAGCGCGAGGCCATGCTTCGGAAGGGTTTCGAGAACTATCTATCTCGAAGGGAAAGCAGCCAGTCAAGAACAACAGGAACGTGCTGAGCTTGGGTGGCAGGCAATTGGTTATACTGTGTCGAACAGAGTCGATCCATATATGAACGATATGTGAGCCACATCTCGAGCTTGTCTTCAGCGCGACATCAGCCATATATGCCAGTCGCCCTCACACACTTGTTAGTAGCTCCTTGTTGCACCCAGGGACCCCTCTAGCCGGTTAGGAGACCAGATGCGCTCTTGAAAGCCACCTTTACCAGCCTCGACCAAGACATGACCAGGCATCCGAGATGTATGTCCAGGATAGCTTCTCGCTTCGAAGTTGAGTCCTGCAATATTAGCTGGTCCTCTATCTATTTAGGAACTTGTGCGTACCTCAGGCATTTGAAACCATGATCTCAGAGTATCACACCCTTGCAGTCAAAACCATCCGTGAGGAAGAAGTACTAGATCGAGGAAGTAAGAAAGGACGTAAGTGCCTATCACAATAGCATCGACAGCTCTCGGTATTTTCAATCCAGCGACAGCGTAGTCTTATAAGCTCCCATGTAGGTATTATCCCCCAACCAGAATTAGAGCTCCATATAGAAAGCTAAACGTTTGCCAACCTAGACCACGCCACCACTGGTATATATCTTGATCTGGTCGGAGCCCCTTGGACGCGCCTTCGGTTGATAACTGATTACTGCCTCAATATGGGTTATTACTGTTTCCCGGTGCAACACGACATGAGGCCGACTGTTGCTGAGGAATATCACAACCGGGTGAACGTGGTTCGTGTATTTGCACCTCGACAAGCTCACCAATTTTCTTGGACAGCTCATGTTGCCGTTTGTTTGCTCATGTCGCGGTCAATTGGCATGCGTGATCTCGTCCCATCCGTTGTCGGACCTAATGAAGCCGTTACTTGAGAGAAGTCTCCTGCTTTTCTCCTCGTCACCTGTTCCGGAATGCTTTGATATCGGGCATAGTCCGGGACTGTGGACTTCTGGAATATCCCCGTCTATCTCATATCCTCCTATCTTACGTAGACATGACATACATCTAGAAATCGTGACACCCATATCTAGGGAACACAGCTGAACATGGAGTTCTGGAACACATTCGCCATTGAGGCCATGGTCTGGTTGGACGGTCGGTCATACGCATGATACTGCAGGTGTTAAGATCTATGGATCCTTAAGGCTTCATATTCTTCATACGTAATTGGTGAGTGGCTGAAGCTATACAGCCCACTGCCCACTGCCCACTGGCCATTGGCCATTGGCCATTGGCCATTGGCCATTGGCCATTGGCCATTTGCTATAGTACTGCCCCGCCTGCCAAGGACAGCTCGAACGGGGCGCACTTCTGTCCAATCGCACGCCTTGATGGGAAGAGACTGCCTAAGGTAGAGCCCTGGGTATGCCTTAACACGCACAATGTCGTCATACAAGAGGTCCGGACTTGGTGACGCAGATGTTCCATGTGGCTCAGGTTGCTGTAGTTAATGGCAAATGCGTACTATGTAGTAAGCATGAGGAAGATGCCGTCACTCCGCCATGCTTCATGCTAGCTTTAAAGTTAGTTACTTAAGTAGGTGGTAGGAATTTATTTATGTACATACACACCCAATCGCAAAGCATCGTCGAGGTCGAAGCGCCCCAAGGAAGGAGAATTGAAACCATCTACATAATAAGCCGGGTAGTTACGTGTCGCTCTTCATAAAGTCCGACAGCTGCGCACGACCACATAACGTTGTTGAGGATTCATGATCATGATGTGGCTTCCTATACGGACGTGATTGGCCCTATTGCCGAATCCCGGCTTACACACCTCTTTATCGTTAGCTAATCACTACCTAGGTAGATAGTAAATAACCTTATACTGCCTATAGCCTAAGGTATAGACCCTGTTTTTCTTTGGCTGTAAAGCTCGATGCCTGACGTCTATCATCTCCCACGGGTTCTCTGCCCTACTAGGTATTAGCTGCCTAGGTAGCTACTTACTTACGTAGGTAGATCAGGCGGGCAGGGAATAGCTCCTCAACAACCAAGCACTTTCCGGTAATGCACACACGAACGTGGGATCACTTTATATTCGTATAAGTATGTCCGTCCCTTCCTTGCCGTCCTTGATCATAATTCGCAGGAAGGTATCCTTGCAAACCGAATTCTTGTCTGTTGACTAACGACCTAGTCCTCATAATACCTATTTAGTCATTAATAACACCCAGCATTCCTGAGTCAAAAGAATATTCAAACCCAGGGCTAACTATCTATCACCTACCACCACCATAACAGCGAAATAGCTCCCTTGCTCTGTTGTGTCCGTCTGTCTCTCGCGTGTCACTCATAGCTATTCCTCTCTCGAGATAGTAATTATACACTTCCAACCGCTCGAATACTATATACCAACCTCCGAAATCCGCTACCTACCTACGCCGAAACGATGGCGACCGCACTCAGCTATGTCAGCATAGCCTACATCGTGGCGGCCGTGTTCGCCGTTATTGAGCTTATCCTGACAGCTTACAGTACGTGAATTACCCCACAGTCCAGCCAAGTATGGATGGTCGGTCATGTGGTATCGCATGATGCCATGATGCCATGATGCCATGCTCCCATGATGCCATGCCATGCCATGCCATGCGATATGAGTCTGCATGCGTAGCTGCTACGTAGTTAGCTGCGCGTGTAACACAGACAGTCATGGCTGTCGCATTGTACCCTGCACCTAAATCTGCAATTCAGCGTTAACCCAGATCGCCCAAACAGTCGCGAGCGGCACCCACCGAGCCTTCGGGTATTGGGGCTACTCGTCGCCGCGCGTCAGTTTCATGCTCTTCAACTCGGTCTGGACGCTGCTGGTGCTCCTCTACGTGGCCCTGACGCCCCTGTACATGGCGAGTCTGCACCACAAGCTCGCCGCCACGGTGCTCACGACCATCACGGCCATCTTCTGGTTCGCCGGCTCCATCGCCCTCGCCGTCGTCAGTGGCGGCGGTGTCGTAGCTGCCGCCGTTGCCTTCGGGTTCTTCCTCTGGTGAGTTTTTTCTGTTTTCTATCCGAACTCCAACTGTGCCTTGTATATGGTGGCCGCCTGGATGAGATAGAATGGATCAGCAGGAAGGCAGGCAGAGGCAGAGATAATAAATGCCTGAAACCAGTGGAATCCAACGACTGACTGACTGTGCTTCCAAAAAATAGGGCCATATTCACAGGACTCGCTGCCCTGGACCTCCTCGAAACGCGCCGCGGCGGCGGTGTCAAGACCGGACCGGCCGCCAACCCGGGTGTATAATCAGTCAGACATTAGGGACCTAACCACCTACCGACGTACTACCTTGGGATCTCCCCCTCCTTTTCCTGGCTGGACGAAGATCAATAATCGACGGCGTTACGGATACCTAAGCAATGTGGGATCATGGTGTGTGGGCGGTTGATGGAGTTGAATAATTTTTCTTTTTATTGGTTATGATACCCCTTTTGACGTTTCTTATGGGTGGTATGCTGCGGCTGTAATGAATGGACGAGGGTATGTCGCGCATGACGGACTGGCTGAACGAGGGATTCCAAAATCGGGTTCAATGTAATGATGGCATACGATACGACACGATACACCGTAATACATGCAGTCGTGGTCTTGAGTACGGCGACTTCCTCGAAACTCGGAAGCTTCTCTGTGTGCGGTGGCTGTTGCGGTTATATACAAACGTCTACTGTCCAACATCCGTCCAGCCCTTGGGGCCCAGGGAATGGGAACTGCCAAGCAGCGGGAACAGAAAGATGTGATGTGACGTCCGTCTAATCCGCTAGCCAATGCTATCGTGCTCACTACCCGTCAACCGACCTCCTTATCTTTCTACTCGGTTGTTTACGCAGGAATCCATGATCGGTTGCAGTGTAGATCAGCCACCTCGTTCTCTTCGGGCAATCCAGGTTCGCAGTGAATGAATGGCGGAAAGGGTTGGGGACAGTTCAAGTAAACGCCAGACGTGGTATCATATTCAGGAAAAAAACAAAGCACCTAGCATCTAGCAACAGCTACCTACATGACTACCTCGCTTAAGAGATATAAAGAAATAGAAAGCCTCTATTCCTTCCATCATTCGAAAGCCGCATGTTCCATGCTCCATGTTCCGTCCCGCCACGTATCTAGTCCCTCCGCTTCATACCTCGTACGAGCCTCTCGTATCGTGTCATGCCGTACCCATGTTGAGAAAAATCCCAGTCGCCCAAGAGCCTTTCCCAAACCCGCGGATCAATCGACCGACGAAAGCAAAGACAAGCCAAGGCAAGACAAGACAGTATAGTATGAAGCCATATATGTCTATGTATATCTCCATACAATGGTAATCTCAATATAGCCCGATGGCTGCTCGCTGAAGAAGTGGGAAGTCCCATGAAGGCCGGTCCACCGACGTACCCCAGTTCGTTTCTGAATCTAAATCGACCTTTTCGGCGAAGTGATACAAGTACAGGATACGCTTATGTAGTCTAGCACTGGTAAACGTAGCGGCTAGTTGGTTGGGTGTGTCATAATGACTCCGATCGTGATCGCCAGTTTGCGCACGGCAGAGTATCGAGCAAAATACCAGGCCGCGAGGGCTCCAAAGGGGTCCGGGCACACACGGTAGCACAGCACTCGCATAAACGAACTAAGCACTGACGGCGCGAACGACTAACTTGGGGGACATCTCCTAGCTAGAACGCGGATGTTGTCCACAAACCCATCGATGAGGTTCTCGAAGCGGTTGGATTGCCCCGTCACGAGAAGGTTGCCGTGCTCCAGTATGGCGTTCGCATCGAGCTCCACTTCCAGCTCGTGTTCCTTGTCCGTCGGCCTGGCGTGCGCACCTACACCGCCCTTGCCCGGGTCGCCTTGCGTAACTTGGGTCAGGTCGACCTGGTAGAAGCCGTGCGTGTAGCTGAGGCGGTCCTTGTTGCGGTCCGGCTGCCTCTCGCGATTGGGGATCTGCCCGTAAATGATTTCCTCAGCCGGACCTTCCCATTCCCATTCGAGATTGACACTGACCCGGCAGTCGAGCGGCAGGTGCGGGAAGTGTAGGTTCAGGTCGGCGACGCGGCCTTTGATGATCTTGGCGAGAATGTCCTCCGTCTGCTGGTGATACGTGACGCGTGCCTTTAGCGTCGACGTCGAAGGTAGCAGAGCCGCGACGCAGTGTGGGAGGTGTTGGATGAACTGAGAGGCGGGCAGCTCAAAGAAGCGGTCGGTTTCGCGGCGGTGCTCGTATTTGACTTCCAAACGTGAGGCGGCTCTCGGGTTGTTCGGGTGTGTTTCTCGGACCTGATGGTTCAACCATTGGTTCAACACGCGATGCTGGCTCTGCAGATGTGCGTGATAAGATTAGCATAGGCTTATAACTATAGACAAGACGAGAATGGGGAAACCCCAGGTTGAGATGAAGCTAGTAGTCAACAAACCAATCACTCACCTCGGTCATGGAACTACGGAAGGCGATTCTGGCCTCGTCACTCATCACGCACTCTCCGGCTCGGACGGGGAGTACTATGCGATCGTTGGTAGCCTTGTCAATGATGGTTCCTAGCTTAGCCTCGATCTCGAACTGGACGTTACGGCTCCGGATCTCCTCGATGTTGCGGTTGTTGAGGACGTTGAAGAAGATGAAGTCACCGATGGCTTTGGAGAACAGATCTATGGGCTTCTGGTTGTCAATGGTCGGTTCCCACGGGAAGTATTTGCCATTGAATATTTTAGCATCGCTTGGTTCAGCAGCAGCGGCCGCCGGTGCCGCCGCCGCGGCAGCAGCATCGACCGGGGGTTCGACCTGAGGTTTGACCTGGGGTTTGACTACTGGGTGGTCTTCTGCTTTGACGGCAGGAGCCGTGGTATTGACACTAGTCGTGTGGGCCGACCGCGCCGTTTCTGGCGACGCGTGTCGGGAAGTGTGCTCTGCTTTGATCGGGACACCTCCGTCCTGGGGGGGAGCGTTACCATTCACCGGCTTCCCTCCAGAGGCTACCCGTTTCAGGTATTGCTTGAGAGAAAAGTTCCGACTCGCGTTCAGATGACGTCCCTTGACGGTTTGGGCCCAGGTAGGAGGTGAACTGTACTTGACGCGCTTGGGACGCGGCATGTTGGGCGAGTCAGAAGGGACGTGGTTGCCATTTGTCCCGGGCGGAGGAGCGGCAGGCTGAGGAGGGCGTCGGTTGCTCTGTAGTTCGTCGGGAGAGAGGTTTCGGTCGTCGAGTTTGCGTTTGGCGGGTGTTGTCACGTCTCTTGGGGAATCCATTGTTGGCGCGGTCGGTGTCGGGACGAAGGCGGGTTGAGGCAGAGGCTGAGGTTGCAGTTGCGGCGGCGGTTGTACGGGCAGCAGCGGCTGCGGCTGCGGCTGCGGCTGCGGTGGCGGTGGGGGATGCGACTGGGATAGAGCTGGTGGTCGGGCGTGAGGATGATGGAGGATGTCCTGGCTCGAGCTACTGCTCGGGAGGCTAGGTACGCGGGTCTTAGGTGAGACACTGATGCTCCTGTCACGCTCGCTCCTGGAATGCTGGGACATAGACCGACGGTGCGACTCGGATGCGGCGGCGACGTCGTATGCGTTGTAGCTACTATTCGAGAGACGCTGTAGCTGCTGGTGCTGCTCTTGTTGTATCCGCTGCTGGTGCTGCTGTTGTTGCAGCAGGATCTGTTGTTTTTGTTGTTGTATGGTAGCGGGTGCAGGTGGTGGAGGAGAAGTTTGCATGGGCTGAGGTTGAGGTGGATAAGGTAGGTTTGTGATTGTTGCGATTGTGGCAGATGAAGGTGTTCTTTGTTGTTGGGATTGTTGATAAGGACTGGGTGGTTCTCGGTACGTCGTGGCTGGTGATTGCCGGATGGGACCCGACATAGGTGGTCCAAGTGGAGTTGGTGGTTGCGACGATTGACGTTGGGACGGATGGCGGTCGAGATGCTGCTGTTGCTGCTGCTGTGGCAGTGCCTGGTGCGCTGTCGTCACTGGGCTTCCCTGCACATAAGGAGGCCCGAAAGGCGGTTGTTGGCTATGAGCTGATGTCGGTGTAGTGACGGACTGGACAGAAAGAGATCTCTGATGTTGCTGATGTTGAATATACGCGGCTCCTCCTGGCCCCCCTGCACTGCCACCGCTAATCCCCCCTGGTGTTCCTATCGGGGGTGTTTGTGGCATTGCCTGCTGCTGCTGCTGCTGCTGCTGCTGCTGCTGCTGTTGTTGTTGTGATGGATGCGGTCCTTGTCCATAAGGTGACGACGAAGCTGCTGAACCTTGACTAGACATCCTGCTAGGCATGGTAGGCATGCCGATCGGCGGAGGGACTGGCGATTGTTGTCGCGATGAGTAGCTGTCGCGGGGACCGTAGCCTGCCTGAGAACTATACTGTTGTTGCCGTTGGCTAGGGCTTGCGGGAGGTGGCGGTTGGGATGTCGGAGGGAAGGGATATCCTTGTGCATTGGGATTTATCGATGATGCCGGCGGAGTTTGTCTGTAGGAGGGAGACGGCGCCGGCATAGATGCGCCCCCCGGCGATCGCGTGTCATGACCAAGACTATGACCATGACCAGGCGGTTGGATAGGAGGAACATGTGGCCTGGTCCCAAAAGGACCAGCTGGCGGAGGTGGGTGATAGCTCGTGGGCGACTGGTATGAGCCAGCAGATGGTGGATAGTCGTGATGTTGCATGACGGGCGAGGCGTGACTAGAATGGCTGTAGTTTCTGAAGGCGTTATGAGGCGGGCCTGTCTGCACCGGCGTCACAGGCGCTACCGACGACGATGATGGTGTGCCATGAAGGCCATTCATGGGGATGCTGGGACTTGACATCGAAACGGGGCCCGGAGCGGGAGGTTGAGATGGTTGTCGCGATGATGAGGATGACGCACTGATTCCCCCGCTGGCACCGGGCGTCGTCGTCGCCGGCCCCCTTGTTGCTTCTCCTGTTCCTGCTCCCGCGCCTGCGCCTGCGCCTGCTCCTGCTCCCCCATCTGTGTTTAGCATTGCGCGTAGATCCATGTTGACCGTCTTTCTGTGGCTCCGTGGCCCTCTTTTTACCGTCCTCTTCTCGGCCGCGCTCCTTTTCTCGCTTTGCCTAGACTCCTTCTGAGTCTCGAGTCAAGAAACGGCCCAATCTCAGAGCTCGCCGCGCTATCGTCCGACCTCTTTTTGCTTATTTCTTTGAATCGTGACTCGATATCGCACAGGCGCACGATACACACGCACGCACGTACAGCTGCGCAAACGCGCACATATACACTCTGTATCCCTTTCGCTTGTTTGCTCCCCGCTCTCCACTCAAGCCACGTCTGGAATCTTGCTGATGGGAGCTCGGCACATCAATTCAAAGGGAGGAGTTGGTCGGCGCGGAATGGGACAAAAGGGCGGCAGGGAGGCGTTGGGGAGTCAAGCTCGATTAAGATTAAAACCAGTATTTTCGTTGGTTCGTTCTCAGGTCCCCTGAGCTGACGACATGGGGGTGGTTTAGTTGGATATGCAAGCAAGTAACCGGCGCCGCGGCGGCGGGCAAGAGGGCGGGAGGACGGGTGAAAGATAAATAAGTGTATAAGATATAAGAAAAGTACAGGCAGAAAAAAAGTTGTGCGGAGTTGGGATCGTCACGTTTCTTTTTCTTTGCAAACGGTGATAGGACTTGGATGGATTGGAACGGGGAAAATATGAATAGGGAAGTGATAAAAAGAGCGAAAGCAGCGCTCAGGTTCAAGGAGGTCGATCTCTGCTCTGTCTGCTCCTCTGTCTATCTCTCTTTTCGTTCGTCCGTCCGTTCGTTCATTCGGCTGTCCTGTTCGTTCGCTCGCCCGTCCGCTCGAATTATACAATTCGGTTTTGGTTGGCCCGTCGAAGCTCACGCAACTGCTCACTCACTCGCTCAATGCACTCGACACAGGGTCATCATCTCATTCTTTCTCATCGTGTATCTGATCGACTGGAGGGTTCGCCTGCTTTTCAATGCTCTATGGATGTGTGTCCTTCTTTCTCTGTGGTTTGGATCTAGACCTCTGGCTCCAGTGTTGATTTACAATCGCTCGCCTCCACGTGCCGGATCGGTTTTGTTGCGACGTCGTTGCTACAAATGCACAATTGCACAAAAGCCAATGCGCGGTCGGCCGAAGAAGCCAGGATGCGAAAATAAGTGGGTTGTGGTTGTGGGGGACCGGTCGCAAGATTTCAGTCGTCGCGTCGAAACTCTTTTCCAAGTTGCTCCCTTCCGGATAAGGGGATAAGGGGACGAGGGGACGGGCTGACGGGCAGTATTGTACAGCACCCAGCAGCGCCTAGGTAGCTAAGGGTATAAGGGGATGGTGAGCACAACCGGAACCGGGCATTGTCAATTCGAGCGCATCATGTTGTACCGCGGGTTGCAAGATGGATACTCCGATAATATCAGCAGAAAAGAAGTATGCAGATACGTATCAAAACAGCGAAGATGATATCAACAAGAGAACCTAAAATAGGGCGGGTTGTCGGGTTGGATAGCTGGAGGCATACTAGGTAGGTATGTAACGATCAATCACCTCATAGCTCAGTTATCTACCTATCTAGGAAACAAGCAGGGACGAATATGAGAACATACAGGTGGGTATGTATGCACATACATACCACCCGCAAGCATCTACAGGGCTCGAGGGGGGGGGGGGGGGGGGGGGGGTTGTGGTCCCAAGGTTCCAAGTTGTCGTTGAAAGAGAGATAATGCACTTCGAAACCTTAAATCAACGGACGTAACTTTAAAAGGGGCCAGGCCAGGCAGGTGTGAGAGACCTGGTGGGTGAGCCGTATACTGGATATAGGGGGACTGTTCAGGGATTCATAGCAACTGGAAGCTCACGACGTGAGGTCATGAGTTGATCCTGTTGCGTACGAACCCTTTCTATCGGCAGGATTGCCGCGAACAGTAAGCACATACTTCGTACGCAGGCATATAACGTTACATACTACTTAGGTACCTACTAGGGAGTCAAGGAGTCAGGGAGTCCAATTGAGTGAGATGCTCATGTAATTTCATGGCAACTGACGATAGTTTCCTTATAACTGTTCTGGCTACGTGTGTCATGTGTGGTTTTCAGTTTGACTCCCTCTTCACCTCCCCATCCACTCTCAGACTATCTGTCAGCCTAGGCAGCTTCTTGAGAGACTTATACCAAACGAGAATCGACGAAATAATTCCTTCGGCATATCAACAGCCTCAACGGATACCTACTGCATTGAAACATTGGGTATATCTCCATGTAGCATTGGATATGTAACCCTGCACGATCGTAATTTCTCCTTATCTACGAAGTATCAAGGCCGGCGTCTCACCTGCTGGACCCCACTATGTCGTGATGGTGTTTATCGCCTGGGTAGGTATGAACCTGAGTTATAGCCGCTTCCGGAATGTTGATCTGGCTGGAAGCTGACTAACTGGCTGCTAGGTAGCCAGTCGCCCGGAATTACTAGGTATCCACGCAAACAGTGGTAGAATGGGAATTACTATACTAGGGATGACAGTGTCCATTTGAGTTGTAATCACTACTACGTATCGAAGCTTCAGGAGATGGACATATATAGATGCCCCGTTCATTACCGAGGGACGCAGGTGTACAGTAAAAGATGCAGAGCTGGTCTGGTGATAGGCATCTCGCAACTTGTAGATGGCTGCCGCATACAGGCTGCGCGACCAAGCTTCAAGTATGCCTTCTAATCTGGGAATCTACTATGTATACTCGTGTAGAAGTAGGAATCCCAAGGGGTATTGGGAACTGGGAGAAACCCAAGTCATCATCCAAACTTCAAACTCCTACCTAATGTGACCTCATCTTATCGGATTACTTAACCCATGTTTTTAGTCAGGCAGCTATTAAGTAAGCAAGCGAGGGCCGCCAACGTTCAGCTCCACTTGATTGCCTGGATCTGTAGGGTACAGTGCCAGCAAAGTAAATACTGTACCTATGTACCTACAGTATCTAACACGCCACCTCAAACTATGATGTTGTACAGTATGAAATAGCGCTAGTGCACCAGCAAGGCAGGCAAGGCAAGGCAAGGGCAGAGCAGGCAGAGCTGTACCTGACGTGGACACTCGGACACTGAAATCGAGACGTCGGCGCCTTCTTGCAGCAAAATTCGTACCAGTGATTTCATGATTTCCGCATCACTGCCCTCACCACCATCGCCATCCGAATTCAAGTTCTTTCCTTAGTCCGGAAGTTGTCAGTCCATTCTCGGCTTCGGAAGATAGGTTGGGCCTTGCGGTGCTGGTTTTATTCACATCTCCCCAACCCCGTACCTTTGCGACCTTCTGAATACGCAATACACAATACGCACGCCCGTCTGCCAGCTTGGATTTCCAGGCCGTTGCCGCATCGAAGCAAAACTCACTGCGTCTGCCATTGATCAAGCAATAAACATCACCGTCGAGCACCCATAATCCGCAAAATGCCGGGTCTTGTCACAGCTACGGGCGTTCTGGCCTTCTTGGCCGACGAGGAACCCGAGCTGAAAGTATTCGCCCTACAAACCTTGAACGACGATATCGATACCGTCTGGACCGAGGTTGCCGGTGCTCTGGGTCAGATGTATGTGTATCCGATTCAACCTTCCTACTTCCGACCTGCCCTCACTTCTGCTGTGCTGTGCCTTCGGGCGTAGGCAGCTATGTAGTCGCTATCTGATTGCTGACCATGGTGAATTCGAACGACAGTGAGGCTCTGTATGAAGACGAATCTTTCCCCGAGCGCAAGTTAGCCGCCCTGGTCCTCTCCAAGGTCTACTACCACCTCCAGGCCTACGATGAGAGCATGTTCTTCGCCCTGGCCGCTGGCGACCTGTTCAAGCTCGACAGTCCTGGCGAGTTCGAAGAAACGATCATCTCGAAATGTGTCGACCACTACATTGCCGCCAAGAACGAGAACCGACCGGTCGTGGCCAGCAGCTCCAACGAAAAGGACTCTTCTCTGCCGGCCCTAGCCACTGCCTTCTCTTCTGGTGCTGGTGATGGCAACGCATCCGCTCTCATCTCCCCCACCACCCCCTTCTCCCAATCCACCCTGCCTTCCAAGTCCCTCCTATCGCGAGCCAACACCGAGAACACCATCATCGAGCCATCCTTCGAGCCCCAGAGAAAGCAACAGCGATCCTCCTCCATCGCCCTCACCCACAGCGAGCTCGATACCCGCCGCGCCATCGAGAGTGTTATTGAGCGCTTGTACGAGAACTGCCTCAGAGGAGGTCGCTACAAGCAGGTCGTCGGTATTGCTGTGGAGGCCAAGCGTCTGGATGTCGTCAGCAAGGTCATCCAGCGCGCCGATGAGGATCACAAGCGCAACAAGGGCAAGTCCGCTCAGGAGGACGTCCTAGGCCCCGCTGAAGAGTTGATGGACTACTGCCTGAGTATATGCCTGGATATTGTCCAGGAGAGGGCTTTCCGCGACGAGATTCTTCAGCTTGTTCTGGATATTCTCACGAGCGGCCGTGCCAAGGATCCCGACTATTTCTCTATCGCCAAGTGTATCGTCTACTTAAACAAGGATGAGCAGGCGCGCACTGTCATCCGCCATCTCGTCAACGCCGAGACTGTCGAGGCCACTGCCATCGCGTACCAATTCGCTTTTGACCTCTACGACAACGGCACCCAGGAGTTCCTCGGCAAGGTCATCTCCGGACTCCCGAAGAGCGCGCCCCCAGCGGAAAAGAAGGGCGCTCAGGGCGAGGGCGAATCGGAAAATGAACCGCTGCTGGCCAACGATGCCAACAAGGAGGCGGAAGTCGATGGCAAGAAGGCTGAGGTCTACAAAAACATTCGATCCATTCTCGATGGCACGGAGACCATCAAGCTGAACCTCGAATTCCTCTACCGCAACAACCACACCGATACCAGCATTCTGAACAAGGTGCGGGACAGTCTGGAGGGTAGAAACTCCATCTTCCACACCGCTGTCACGTTCTGCAACGCCTTCATGAACCAGGGTACCACCAACGACAAGTTCTTCCGCGACAACCTAGATTGGCTGGGCAAGGCCGTCAACTGGTCCAAGTTCACGGCCACCGCAGCTTTGGGAGTGATTCACCGCGGCAACCTGTCGCAGTCGAGGAAGCTGCTGGAGCCTTATCTTCCCCGGGGTGCCGGCGGTATCAGCGGCGGCTCTCCTTACTCGCAGGGTGGTGCGCTTTACGCTTATGGCCTCATCCACGCCAACCACGGCGCGGATGCTCTGGACTACCTAAAAACGCAGTTCACAGCCGCCGAGGAGGAGGTCATCCAGCACGGTGGTGCTCTGGGTCTCGGCCTCGCCGGGATGGCGAGCGGCAACGAGGAGATCTTCGAGAACCTCAAGACAGTCCTCTTTGCCGACTCGGCTCTCAACGGTGAGGCCGTCGGCCTAGCTATGGGTCTCATCATGCTGGGCACGGGCAACGTCAAGGCATTGGAGGACATGGTCACGTACGCGCACGAGACGACGCACGAGAAGAGCGTCCGTGGTCTGGCCCTGGGCATGGCCCTGATCATGTACGGCCGCCAGGAGGGCGCGGATATCATGATTGAGGGACTTCTGACGGATCCTGATCCTTCGCTACGGTATGGTGGTATCATGACAGTGGCTATGGCGTACTGCGGCACCGGCAGCAACAAGGCCATCCGGAAGCTGCTGCACATCGCCGTCAGCGACGTCAACGACGACGTTCGCCGCATCGCTGTCATGAGCTTGGGTTTCATCCTATTCCGGAAGCCGGGCAGCGTTCCCCGCATGGTGGAGCTTCTCTCCGAGTCGTACAACCCCCATGTCCGCTATGGATCCGCCATGGCCCTTGGTATCTCGTGTGCGGGCACCGGGTTAGACGAGGCTATCGATCTACTCGAGCCCATGATGAAGGATCCCACCGATTTCGTCCGGCAAGGAGCCTTGATTGCGCTTGCCATGATCATGATCCAGCAGAACGAGGTGATGAACCCCAAAGTTACCTCCATCCGCAAGACTCTCAAGAAGGTCGTGGGAGACCGCCACGAGGACGCCATGACGAAGTTTGGTGCCGCTCTCGCCCTGGGCATCATCGATGCTGGCGGCCGGAACTGCACGATCGGCCTGCAAACCCAGACGGGCAATCTCAACATGGCCGGTATTGTGGGGATGGCCGTCTTCACCCAGTACTGGTACTGGTTCCCGTTCACCCATTTCCTGTCTCTGGCCTTCAGCCCGACGTCTATCATTGCGCTCGACCACGACCTAGACATCATCGACGCCAAGTTTCACTGTGCCACAAAGCCCAGTCTTTTCGACTACCCTCCTGAGCAGGAGGTCAAGACCGAGGAAGGTCCTGCCCTGATCGCCACGGCCATCCTCTCGACTACAGCGCAGGCCAAGCGCCGGGCGCAGAAGAAGGAAAAGGCCCAGCGTCGGGAGAGCATGGATATCGACTCGACCACGACACCGACGGCATCCAAGCCGTCTGCTAGCGACGAGAAGATGGAGATTGACGAGGAGAAGAAGTCCGAGGCCAAGGATAAGAAGGAAGACACCGCTGGCGCTACCGATAAGGAATCGTCTACCCCGCCTACCGATGCTAAGAAGAAGGCCGAGAAGGAGAAGCCCGGCTACGAAATCGACAACATGACACGCGTGCTTCCCGGCCAACTGAAGTACATCAGCCTGCCCAAGGGCCGATACTGGCCCGTCAAGCTCGTACGACCCGGCCCTCTGCCCACCGGTGGTCCTCTCCTGCTCCACGATACGCAACCTGAGAAAGAGAAGGCCAAGATCGAGGAGAAGCTCAAGAAGGTGGCGACCGAGAAGGCCCCCGTCGCTGGGGCTCACGGTGGCCGCAACGCCGGGGCCGGTGCCGGGGCTAGGACGATGGAGGAAGCTCTCCTGAGCCGGCTCGGCAGAGGTCTCGCAGCTGGTGGTGCTGGCGGTCTCGCTACCCCTGGCGGCCCCGGAGGCAGTGCTGGAGCCCTAGGGTTAGGGGGTGCGGCGGCGGCGGCTGGTGTGCTCACGGCCGTAGATGAGGATAATGAGGGCGACGAGGAGGCCCAGCCGCCGAGGGACTTTGAATACTTCACCGACGACGAGGGTGAGGATTAAAGCAGGCACCCAAACATGAACCTAACTCCACTCGAGTAGGCGAAAGAAGTGGCTCGGTATGCACCTGTAGCAAGGACAGGTGGAGGATACATAGATAGATATGGTATGTACCTACTTCAAAAGAATGGCGACTTTCGAGTCCGCCCTAGCTTTATGAGTGCCAATGGCTACGTGATGAAAGAGGCATTATTCATCCGGTGGTGCGTGTAATAGATGTGACATTGGCTAGAGACGGAGGTGCATAATGTCACTTTATATCACATTAGACGAATCTGGAAGAATGCTCTTGTTGTAAGGGGTTCACTGTCCCGAGCACGAGATCATCAGTCCTCCTTGCCCCTATCACTGAGATACAATTGCCTTGTCTTCAGAAGACCCCTTCCGAACAGTTCTTAACATTCGCCAGGTAACACCAAGCAAGCTGGTTGTCATTATCGTTCAAGTCACTTTATCGATCAATAGCATTACGATATGGCAACCTATTCCCATCTAATGTCTTGTCTGTACTCTTGTAACTGAAATTGTGGGAAGTCTCGACAGTTGACCGTCTATGCACCCTATCATCACAGCGCCTTGTCTTCGTGAGTAGCTGCCATATATCACGAAGTTGGTTCCCTACATGCCGCTACGTATACCATATAACCTCAAGCCTTAGGGGTATGCTCAGCCTCCACGGCATGGGCCTTGGACTCAGCGATCGACGCCACCTCGACGCCCTTCTCGACATCATCAGGGTGGATTTGAGCGCCCGCCACGGCATTCTCGAACGAGCGGCCGCGCCGCTCCGGCCCGAAAGCCGTGGTGACCGCGATGCCCAGGGCGATGATGGCGGTGGCGATACCCATGGTCGGTCCGTAGGCCTCGACCAGCTCACCGGACTTGCTGCGGAGGAAGTGGGACTCGGAGATGGCGTTCACGATCTGCGCCGACGGCGACGAGATCATGTTGCCCACCTGGTAGGTGATGCCGGGGAAGCTCGACCGGTACGCCGGCGGCGACAGCTCGTTCAGGTGGATGGGGATCACGCCCCAGGCACCCTGCACGAAGAACTGCATGAGGAACCCGGTGGCGGACAGCGCTGCCTCCCCCTGCGGGAGGATCCAGGCGGGGATCAGGCATGCGCTGATTAAGGCGGATACCACGATCGCCCGACGCCGACCAACCCATTGCGACAGATATCCTGTTTTTGGTCCCCGCGGGTCAGTCAATCTTGCACGTAGAAATCTGAAAGGGAAAAAAGGGAAGGTAGGCGATGGTATTGTTCCGAAAGACTAAGGAATCTCTCCTACCTATGATAGTGCCGCCCACACATGCGCCAGTCTTCATCCAGATGCTGGCACGAGTAGCGGCAGGGCTTGCCAGCTCCTTCTCCTCGATCATGAAGGTCGTGTAGCTGTCCTGGCTCGTATGCGAGTAGTAGTTGAACCAGGTCATGAGGATGACGGTGTAGATGCACATGCGCCACTCCTGGCGGAGCATGGACTTGGTCTCGGCCCAGAAGTCCGCCGCGCTGATCTTGTGCCCGGCCTTTTTCGCTTCTAGGAATTGCTTCGACTCGGGAAAGAAGCAGCGGAGTACGCCGGCGGCGAAGGAGAGACCGGCGGCGACCCAGAACACCGTCTTCCAACTCTCCGTCGAACCGCCCACGCCGAGATTGGCGCAGGCTGCAAGCACATAGCCGAACGAATAGCCCTGTTGCATGATGCCGCTCATCAGGCCTCGAGCCTCGACGCTATTCCCACGGCGTTAGCTACAGGATCACAGGTGGGGGGGTGCTAGTCTTCTGTCTTACTGGCAGTTTTCCAAAGCCATAGCCACGGCATTGCCGTATACACCGCCCATAAAGAGACCGAACAGAGATCGTACAGCGAGGAAATGCTGGAAGGTAGTACTATAGATGGTCGCAATTTGCAGAAACCCTAGATTTCATCAGCACATCACATCACATCCCTTTCCTGTTTCGAATGGGACATATATACCGAGTATAGTCATATTGGCGACCATAGGCCACTTCCGACCGAAGCGGTCACCGAGAAGACCAAAGACGGCAGCGCCGACGGACCGCAAGAGGAGCGTCAGGGTAATGGCGGTGGTGATCTCGGTCTTGCTGGTGTGGTAGTACAAGGCCAGCTTCGTGGTCTGGATGGACAGGGCGTGGAAGTCGAAGGCGTCGGCCGTCCAGGCGAAGAAGCCGACGAAGAAGTAGAGGAAGTCCCGGGCGCTCAGCAGCCGGAGCAGCGAGATCGGGTTCCTCAGCCTCTCGGGCGACTGCAGCTCCGTGTGCGTCTCGCCGAGGTCGTTGGTGACCACGACCCTGTGCTTCCATAGGAACAGGTCGCTCCATGCTTGCTTCGCCGTCGCCCACGTTCCCCTGACGATGGGATCGGCGGAAGCCTCGGTTCCAGCGGTGGCCATCTTGCGATGAGGAAGGAGGCTGGACGGTGAACGATGACCTACCACGCCTACGGCTACGTCTTTGCTTCTGGGTCCAGCTATTCTTGCTTAGTACAGGCAGGGGCAGCGTTCACGGCAGCTGGGTCTCCTTCTCTCTCTCCGGCAGTGTGAGAGAGCAAGCGAGGAAAGGGTAGCTTAAGGCTGGTCTCACCTCCTTGGGAGCAGGACATCCCGATCTATTATACATCCTCGAGGTGCAACTGGATAGTGCCTTACCCCTCCCGCACAAGGTTCTTGTCCTACCCTCCTTGGTAACTCTAGTGTCAGCGTCACATCCCCGTATGGTTGGGGACCTCCAGGCGCGGATGAACTATCGACCTTCCAGCCTGCCTGTCAGTCCAGCCCGCCTGTAACACTGCATACAAATCCGAGTTGGATGGTCGACAACGATCATCCATATGGCTGGGTGTATGTAGTTGCGACGTAGCCAGCTAGGGACGAAGGGGTTGATTAAAGGGGGCTTCATTGGTGAGCCAAGGCGCCGCTAAGCTCAGCCAAGATCAGCCACGGACTGGCCAAGCATGACTCAGCCAGGATTTTCTCCAAGAAACGTGACGGAGAGAAGTTTTGCGGAGAAGAAATCGACTGTTAGTGCCGGTCATTTCTTATACTACTTCGTAGTGCTTTGGGCGAACCAACTTGGCGGTAGGGCTCGGACGAAGTCGCGCTCCAGGCGTTCTTTAGCTGCTCCATTTCCCCGTGTTTTCTGTGGCTAAGGGCGGGCTTCTATGAGGGGGAGACTGGGGAAGACCTATTCCCCTCATACCGATCGGTCCAGTAGTCGGTACTCTGTTTGGAGATGAAGATGCTCATCGCGGTAGTGTAAATAACTACGGGAGCCTTGCCATCTGTTCTAGAGGTCACGCAAGGGATGCTATGTGTCTCTCCTCGAAGGACTTCCTTATCGGAGCGTTACCGTAGCCTGCATACTTGATACATAATATACATGATATACGTAGTACGGTTACAGTTTTCTCAGATGACTGGGCGAGGACACTGGGCAAGACACTTGGCTACCATCGGAGGGTCTTGGGAGACGAAACAAGCAACAGTTTGGATTTGCGGCTCAAAGAAACCAACGTTGTTTCCTGTGCTCTTCTACGCCAGAGTAAAACAACTACCAGAGTTTATAAGCCGGCTCTGTCAGACTTCAGATAGTAGATAACCAGATACTACCAGATTATCTCTCTGGAATGAGGGAGATGGCGTATTGTAGACACTTGAGGGGTCTAGACCCCCAATACAATCAATCAGACGTAACCTGATATGCAAGCAGCCATGCGCTATCCAATCAGCTTCCAAGTGAGTGAGTCGTGGCGGTGGCTCTCGACCATGAGACTTTCGGTTTGTACGCACTGAGTTCAGCGGTCCCCGAAGAGAAGTCAGCTGAATGATGAAGCAGCACCACAGCTACCTATGCTGTAGATCTACCATACGCCTGTCCCTGTGTACAGTAGGTGACGGCTTCAGTTGGATTCAGCTACTTAGCAGTTGCTTCGCCGCTGTTTAGTTGAGACAGTTCTGTTGCCCACAACCTGGCATCACGCTATAGATTAGGCTAGATAGATAGATTAGGGACTGCGCATATCCCAACACTTCACTGAAGCGGAAAGAGTTGTATAAGGTTGTGTTGGTGATACGTGATACATCATTCAGTTATGCAGGTAATGGATGCAGGCTCGATGACTGTAATGAGTAATTGTCGGTGCCGCGGGATGGAACTCAGAGCCTGGGAGGACGGCAATGTGTAACATAAATGCAACTCCGAGGTAAACTTGATATCCCAATAACGACCTTATTCACATGTAAATATTGGATAGCCTACTTGAGTATTCTAGTCCGTCCAAGATAAAGCATGCGGCAGAGGCAGATATCCCACCCCAATTCTCCGCAGTCCCACACGAACGATTGAGGAGTAAGAAGTAAGGGGGTCGGGCGGTAAGGGGGTCAATC
The DNA here is from genome assembly GCA_022225965.2 of Diatrype stigma. NCBI lineage: Eukaryota > Fungi > Ascomycota > Sordariomycetes > Xylariales > Diatrypaceae > Diatrype > Diatrype stigma. The sequence continues at coordinate 374,298 of JAKJXP020000032.1, read as the reverse complement.
AGGTTACTCCCCTGGTAGAGCCGTAACTGCTTATCATGCGTATAATCGATTCCATACTACTTACATAATATTGTCTCGTCTTTACCGAGATCTTCACGTCACGGACGCGGGCTGGGAATAACAGACCAAGTCATATCATGTTATGTCAGGCCAGAATGCAACAGGACATCAACCAATCATAACCTGCTTGCTATCCACCGGCTTCCGTGCTCGCTTGACTAGTTAGAGCCTGTTACAACCATTGCTATGCTCAGGTGTCATCTCAATATGTAGGCGGGCAAGCAAGTAGATCTGAGCTTTGCAATTTGGTTCATATAGCGAACAATATCTCCAGACAGTTTGTCATGACCTTCTAGCCGAGTACCTGCCTACCATAATCCGTCCATCCATCCGGAACTCCATCCGTCCCGGTAGTGCTACAGCCATTCCTGTCTATCCCTATTCCTTCTTTCCTCCCTTGCTTCCTTTCCCGCAGTAGACCGGGCAAGTAGATCTGCCGACGTAGTCTGCTATGCCGCGTAGCTGCCAAGCAAACAAACAACCGTAAATATAGATACATAGCGCAGAGGGGTATCTCGTATTATAACAGGGACTCGCATCACGTCACATGATTGCCTCCCTCCATTTCAGCTCTTTCCAATCCTTCCTCTGTCTTGTTCAAAGCGCCTCGATAGCCTTCACCAGCACATCCAAGCCCCTGGCTCCCACCTCGGCGCTCTTCTTCTCGTCGAGCAGGGCCGCGATGTCGCTCAGCATGCCGAGGGGAATATAGCAGCCTTCCCTCGCGCGCTCGAGACTCTCCTTGAGCCGGCTCGTGTGCTCCCACTCCTTGGCCGCCACCTCAGCGCGCTCGATGACGCGACTATTGATCCCGCACATGGCGGCGCAGTGCATGCCGAAGCTGCCCTCGGCCACGCCGTCCTCGAGCTTGTAGAGGAACGTGATCTGCTTCTCCTCCTCGTCCACGTGGATGCGCATCCGCTTCGGCTTGATCTCTGGGTGGTTCTCGAACTCGGTGGCCAGCGAGTGGTAGTGCGTGGCGAAGAAGCCGACGCAGCCGATGTGCGATGCGACGTGGTGTAGCACCGCCTGGGCCACGGCAACGCCGTCGTAGCTCGAAGTGCCGCGACCAAGTTCGTCTAGGATGACGAGCGAGCGAGGGGTCGCCTCGGACAGAATCTTCTTGGTCTCAGACAGCTCCACGAAGAAAGTGCTTTGCGCCGCGAAGATGTTGTCGTTGGCGCCGAGACGCGACATGATGCGGTCGCAGGGCGTGAGCCGAGCCGACACAGCAGGCACGTAGCAACCGATCTGTGCCATGATGACAGCGGTGCAAGACTAAAAGGAGTATTAGAGATATGCGAAACAATGTGAAGAGGGGTGCGTAATAACGGTGAATGAATGGACTTACCATGCGCAGGATCGTGGATTTACCGGCGGCGTTCGCACCCGTGAGTAGGCTGATGTTGGCGGACCCGCCACCTAGCACGATGTCGTTGGGGATGAAATCGTCGACAGTATTGAGCATACACGGATGGCGGAGTTCCTCGAACTCGACAACGCTGTGCTCCTCGTCCACGAACTGAGGTCGGCAGCTTGGCTCGCCCAGTGACGACGACGATCTCGCCAGGCTGACTAGGCAGTCGAGTTGCGCGACGACGCGGATGGCTTGCTGCCACGTGTCGTAGTCGACATCGAACCGCTTGAAGAGCCGAGCGGCCACCTCTTTGACGAGCTGAGAGTGGGTCTCCTCGCACTCTTGCAGCTGTCGGATGAGCTCGGTAAGTTCCTTGAAGTAGTAGCGCTTGACGCTGGACGTGGCCGACATTTGCTGCCAATCTTTGGGAACCTTGAGCGACTTGGGCGCCTCGATCTGGTAGACCTCCTTGCCAATGTCGGTGAACTTCAGCGACTTGTTCTTGAGCTCGGTCTTCTTTTTGTCTAGCAGCTTTTGCAAGTCGTCCTTGATCTCAACGATCGTATCGTGACTGTTGTCAAAGTCCTCCTCGATGCCTCGCTCGGGGATCAGGATCTTCTCTTCCCTAGCCTTCCTACGATCGAAGGCGGACTTCCAGAACGACAGTGGTTCGTTAAGGTCAGGCATGGACGAGACCAGGCGGTCGATCAAGCCGCTCCCACCTCCCAAGGCGCCAAGGAGTGTCATGGTGTACTCGATCTGTTCAAAGCCCTCGAGGACTTTGACGAAATCCTCGGGCCGACAGGCACCCGCATGGACCCTAGAGATAAGGCGTTCGAGATCCGGCATTTTAGTGAGCTGGGAAGCGAATTGTTCCCGCACAGTTCTATCAGCATTGAGCAGGTCGACCGCGTCTAGCCGTTCGTTGATCTTTTGGATATTGCAAAGCGGGTGGCAGACCCACTGGCGGAATAACCGCTTGCCAAACGGCGTCACGCATCTGTTGAGAAGGGAAAACAGGGTCCCCTCCGATCCACCGTTGACCGTGTTGGAGAAGACCTCGAGGTTGATGAGGGTCTGGCCGTCCAAGATCAACGTGCCATTCTTGTGGATCGGGCTATACCAGGTGAAGTTGCCTTGCGACAGTAGAATTCTCTCAATCTTGAGCACGCGCAAGTACTGCACAAGGGCTCCGAGGGCAGACATCAAGAAGGGCTTGTCCTTCGCCTTGTCCAGCGTTTCGGGCCAGGCCCCCTCTTCCTCACTATTCTCGGAAGAAAAGTAGGCATTGCAGCTCAGCTCGCGGCGGGTGACTTCTGCATCCCAGAACTGGCTTCCCGATTTGAAGTAGTTCCAGATAGTCGTGGGCGAGGTGTTATTCTTTAGTATACGCAAAGCCTTGGTGGAGATGCGAGACTTCTCCAGGATGAGCTCACGGGGGTTTGTTTGTGCAACGAATGTCTCAAACTTGGTCAGGTCGACATCATCCTCAAACTCGGATAGGAAGAACTGCCCCGTAGCCGCATCCACAAACGAGATGCCGAAAGCAGGATGGTCGTCAACAACGGACTCTTTGATGGCGACACAGTAGGTGGCCATGTCATCCTGGAGCATGCTGCCGTCGACGAGAGTGCCGCCAGTCAAAATGCAGGCGAGCTCGCGGCGGATGATCTTGTCCTGCTTCTTGGCCTTCGAGGCATCCCTCTCGCGCATCTCCTTGCCCAACGCCGTCTCCATTTGGTCGACGCGAGCCACCTTGTACCCCTTGGCGATGAACTGATTGACCCACATGTCCAGAGAGCTCTCGGGAACGCCGACCATGCGCATGTTGACACGGTCCGTAAGCTTGAGATCGAAGAGCTGGTGTCCGATGGTGGCATCGTTCTCGTAAAGCTCGTAAAACTTGCCCTTCTTGAAAAAGACAACCGTATCCCAAAGCTTCTGCTTGATCTCCCAGTACTGTTTCTCGAAAGCCGAGAATTTCTGCAAAGCCATCGGGGGCACGTAGACCGTAGAGGGGTCGTAGTCGGGGTGCCCTGGAGGATTCCGGTTGATGTCGGTAATCTTAGCAAGCCATGGGTAGCGGTCCTCGGGCTCCCGGGTGTGGGCCTTGGGCTTGTTCTTGGAGGCCTGGGCAGCGGTAGGTGTTCGTAGCTTGACGGGTTCGATGGTGTCGGGGTCGTATTTCCACTTTTGCGCGGTAGAGGTCGAGGGCATCTCTTCCATGATGGCATCTATGTCTTCGTCCTCATCCACCATATCATTCATGGCCTGTCTGGAAGCAGGGGAAAGGGTCTGCGATCTCTTGCGTGATGGTTGTGGCTTGGGAGGGCGCTTCCTCTTCTTGGAGGGGGCATCGGAATCTTCAGAGGCGATGAAATCGGCCATCTCATCTGTATAGTGTCAGTCTAGGTGCCCAATGCATTGCACGCACACTGCTGGTTCTGCAAGCTTACCATCATCCTCTGCCACCTCAGGCTCCTTGCTTTCCTCGTACACATCGTCGTCGTCGTCATCATCGGCAACCCTGGTCCGCTGGGGTTTCCGACGTCGTGCTCGAGCAGTCTTCATCGCCACGAAGACATCTTCGTCGTCGTCATCGGAAGACTCGGCGTAATTGACGGTTTTCTTGACTTTACGCGAAGGACTGCTACCCATGATGGTGGGCTTAGACGAGTCGGCGTGCTTGACGGTGGTGGCAGAATCTATATTCTCCTGGGAGCTCGAGGGCTCCAAGGCGTCGCTGCTAGGGACGGGGGTAATGTTCTTGCTCGGCCTCTTGTTCAATTGGAGCGTGTTAGACTTGGTCGTCGTCTCTCGGAGGCATGGCGAGGAGGGTATCTGGGAGGCAGGGGTAGAGGTGGCCGCCGGTGCTGCGTCCTTGTCCTTCGATGCGGATTTAGAGAAAAAGCCGAGAATGCTCTTCTGCTGCTTTCCCGTAGTCGAGGCTGAGCTTGGTTTCCTAGACAATGAAGGGGTAGTGGTAGCGCCAGTAGGTGTCCCAGCAGCCTTGCCAGGCGTTCGAGTTCGAGCAGCTCCCGTGTTCTCCCCCATCTTGCTCGATGCTCGATGCTCGAGTACTTCACCCCGAAGAGAGAAAGGAGACAGTGTCAATCAACCCAGACCTGTAATATTCCGAGATTCCCAGTTCCCCGTTCCCAGAAAGCGACGATACGGCCAGATAGACGCAAAGTTGAATGAGTGGAGGTTTCACGAGAAATGCGATATAAGGAAGACCATTTTCTGAGTTGATCAGAAGGTCAAGAGCTCCCCGGATATTTCGTTTTCATGTCCCGTTCATGAGACGCGACTGCGATTGCGCACGGGTCGCAATTGCCCCAAGCTTCACCTGTTTAATTGAAGACCCCGCGTCATTCGCGTCGCGTCTTCCCTGCAAGCACTTAATCTGTATGTACGCCAGTACTTTCTAGGCATAGCGCATCATTCTGACCGTTCTACCGGGATGATGGATAACTAGGTATACGCAGTATGCATGTATGGAAGATGAAAAAGCCCCTTTTCATTCGACTGCACACTAGGCGCTAGGCACTATAGACGCCTTTAGCATCATCAAGTTGTGTTGTTCGTTCGTTTATCTACTCTAGAATAGGGTATACATTAAGGTTATGTATACATTCGAGTTTCCATTGTGCTCACAGATTATCGAGTCGATAGGTAGATGGATAATGTGGATTGGAGGCAATGAGAAGTGTGCTGGAGCAGGCAAACCGTCCGAGGTATCAACATTAGTAGCGTTACTTATTCCTGGTTATCGCCATGCTGGTAACAGCTCACGATTTCGAAGTCTTCCTAAACCACTCATGTTCCAACACACTAGAAGCCTCCATCCGCTCCCCTGGGTCGTATTTGAAGAGCTGACGTAAGAGATTGGCTAGAGAGAGCACCTCAGGGTGTGAGAGTCCATATGCCACAGCCGTCGCTCCGTCACCGTAAGCAGGATCAGTGGGATCCGGGTAATATCTAAGGCTAGTAGCGAGATCCTTCCCCAGAGGATGCGAGTAGATATACGAATCACCACTATCATCTCCCGTTACATCATGGTCACCATCTGTCAAAGGATCCACGATAGGCGTAAGACTCTGACTATCCGTGGCGCATGCGCAAGAGTCAAAATCGGGCGGCGCTGGTTTCCGTTCCTCACTGTCGCCATTCGCTTCGTACTCCTCCATCTGATGCTCGTATATCATCTGCTGCGCTGTCCGCCGGTACGGTGGAGGTACCGGGCCCATGACGCGTTCCATGTTTTGCGTCAGCCACCACAGGTCATCGTCAAGAACAGTCTGCATTCGCAATTCGTAGATGGTGCAGCCGAAAGCGAATAAATCACTCCCCGGACCTGGCTGGTGGCCCCCGAAAAGAAGCTCAGGGGCTGCATAGCGCCTCGGGATACCGAGGACGGCCGGCGGCTTTGAAGCCTCGAAGGGCTCGCCAAAGTCGATGATGGCAACTTGTTCGACGACGAGGTGCCTGAAAGTCCCCGCACTGATGCCAGTCACTACATAGCCAGGTGCATTTGGGCTGTGTTTCCCATCCGTGGTGAGCACATCGGCGAATTCTGGCGGCCCTAACATCTGCCGCACCTCGTCTCTCCCCATCTGGTCCAGGACATCGCTTCGCAATCTCATGAGTATATTGTCCGGGCGGAAGTCTCCATGACAAATGCCTTGGCTATGCAGGAAGCTTAGCCCTTTTGTGATCTGGTAGCATAGATCATTAACACGAATCTCGTCGGTACCGAGTGTTTGGCGCCACTCGTACACCGTGGGGCCGAGCACGGGGAGGACAGAGCACAAGTGCCTCCCGTTCGGACCTTCGACCCAGAAAGTCTCTTCCGGTAAAGCAATGTGCTCGTCGAGTGTTGAAAGGTCTACACCGCGACGTTTCAAGAGTTCGATAGCCCGCAGATCTGGACAATCAGCCCCTGACCTCTCCGCGGCGTTGATCTTGACTGCTTTCCAGCATTTGTGCTGGAGATCATAACACAGCCACACCGTTGCAATGCCTCCGCAACCTAGTTTATAGTTGACTTCGAATCGGCCGTCTAGTATGTCTCCTAGAAGTACCGGGTGCAAGCCCCCTGGCTCATAGAGTTCCAGGTTCTCGACTTCATCCATAATTGAAACATTTCGATACTTCCTGACGTATCGAGTGTGAGTGTGACCAGTGCTATTTCGCGCAGCCATTCTGTCGAGGCAGGTTCTTCGAGAATGAAGCTATAGTGTATGGCTACGTACAAAGGCCACGCTATCAATACAGTCTCGCTTAGTGACTAGTGACTGGCGTACTCCGATCCTGTTGATTACGAGGCAATGGGCGACGTAGAATCAGCATTCTTTCTCGTGACGCGTTGTTCATGGGTAGTGACCGACGTCCAGTGTCAAGAACGATGATTTCATCTGAAACGATGGTCACGCCAGATTACCTATATGAAATTTGATGACGGAAAGACCAAAGTTGTGGTACTCGCTTGCCGAGTTTACAGTATACGGTTCTTTGTTGCTGCTACCTAATGTTTGGGGAACATCCCAATGAACCGCTTCATTGTTTAGCAGAAACTGTATTGGACCTCGACGAGTTGTCGAAAACAATTACGGCATACAACAGGTCATTCTTGGACGATAAAGTTGTTCATTGCATGCTTACATGCGCGCCCTAACCCTCGAATTCTCGAGATACGAAAAGCCACGATCTGACGGCAGTCGAAGTTTCTTTTCTAACTAGAAACCACAATATCCTGACTACGCTTGCAAAAACCATCCTTCCACCTCTAACGAAGCCAATATCGCAATATAGGGGCTACATAGAAAAGCTTGGATTACATAACCAGAAGATCTGTACTTAATAATTTGGCATATTATATATAAAAAGCTCTTCCGCTCTTTAAACTAAAAATCGCTTTTTTTTTTCGATATAACTAAATCTATATCCGAATTCTTCCCTATTTGTAATTTTTTAAATGCAACAATTATAAGCCCAATATTTTAGGCTAATCGCGAAAATTAAATAACTATTTAAAGATTTATCTTTTATATTTTAATAACGTTTATTTAATTATTTTTTTCCTGCTTTATATTTGCTTTTTTTTACATACATTTCAAATTCGCTTAAAATAACCTTTATTCTTACAAATAAAAAAGATCCTATCGAAACTAATGCCTTTATATTCGATCAAAAGACCTACCTTAAATGGTTCGTTTTTTTATAATTTTACGCTAAAATTCGCAATATCTGGAAATACGTAAATCCAAACAGCCTAAACGTATCCGATCTTTTTATTAAAAACGAAAAGCTCGAAATTCTTTTTGCTTTTAAGAAACGCAGGACTTAAGAAATACAAAAGCTTATCGATTTTCGATTACATATTTGAAACCACTTAAACGACGATATAAAAAATAAAACCCCGAAACCTACTTTAAAAAATGCCCTTTTTAAAAACAACGAATTCAAAAAAATTTATAATACCAGCATTAAATAAAGCACTTTCGACCGAACGTATCGATTCGAACGTAACGCTTTTCTTATTGCGATTAATAATTAAATTACCAAAATTATAAATAAAAATATATTTAAGCTATATATGTTTCGAATCCTTTTAAAAAAACAGCCCAATACCGTTTAAGCGTTTATTAGGCAGTTAAAAAAAAATATGCCCCATTCGAAGCCATAGTTTAATTAATCGTTAAAAAACGGTATTAAGTTATGCTTATACGTATAAATAATTGCTAAATAAAGCCCAAAAGGTAATTTAAAAACTAGCAATTCGCTTATATCGAAGCTAACGCATATAAGCTTTTTAAAATCCAAAATGTACTTATTATAAAGAATTTTTTAATTGCAATAAAAAAGCGCTTTATAATTACTTAGGCTTAACGGAAATACGATAACCTAATCGCTAACGATAAAAAGGATTTATCCATTTTTACGTTTAAGCAATACGTTAATTTCTTTTTTGCCTTATTTGAAAATTAAATCTTTAACTTTATACGAAAAAGGATCGATTAATTTGTAACCCTAAAGGATAATACCTTTAACAAAACTGAAAAATCTTTTAAATAAAAAACCGACGTTATTTCGATTTGTCCTTATAAGCCCGATAAAGCCTAGGCAAAACCGGGATTAATTAAAAGGCATTACTGGCTTATAAAGAAATATATGTTCCTTAATTACGCTATAATTAATACTTACGTTAATCGTTATTATAAAAAAAGAAACGGAAAATTTAAAGGTATTAAAAATCGCTATAAACTTTCTTAATAAAAAAGTCTGCATAAAAAGATAAAAAATTCCGAATAAAGCTTTTCTTTTAAGCCTAATGGTTCCAAAACGCAAACGAAAAAATCGTTAAGTAGCCCTTAAAAAAGCGTAATCGCTGCTTTAATAAATCTTACGCTTTTTATTAATTCTTATGGACATTTCTTTACGATTAAGCAAAAGCGCTACCTTTTAATAAATAGCACTTTCTTAAATAATTATAATACTACGTATTTAATTAATAGCAAAAAATTAATCGTTCCAAATAACTTTAAGCCCTTTAAGGATAAAACAACGATTAAAGCTGGCATTAATATAATTCCGATCTTTAATACGGGCATTCGAATATTTCCCAAAATATTAAATGGTCCGAAAAATAAAGAAATCGTAAATCTAATTTTAAAGGATATAGCGATCGTTAAAGGGTTTCATATTAACATTATTTCAAAGGCTCGTCTTATAAAAAAGTCTCCGATTTAATATAATGGTTTGGATTGCTTTTTTAAATGGGAAAAAAAAAAAGCCCGAATTCCTATTTATTTAGTTTAAGCGTATTTATAATTTAGTTTTTTTTAAATATAAGTCTTTTTCTTTTTATATAAATATTCCAAACGAAATATTAATAAGCCTTAACGGCATAATAATTCCCTTAATAATCGATAAAAAAAAACACTACAAAAGCCTTTAATAGCTTATTTATATATTCGAACGGATTCGGAAACTTTATAACACATACGATCTAGGCATTTAAATATCCGTACTTTTAAAGCGCTCGTTAAAAACGCTAAAAAATGGAAATTAATGAAACAAAAATTATCGATTATAAGCATTACGTATAAACAAAAGCCAAACGTATAATCATTTATACCCCATTTAAAAATCGATCTTATAAACCGTTTTACCGTATTTCGTAAAACTGATTTAAATTTCTTAGGAAATATAATGATTTTATTAATCTCATAGTAATTAAAAACGAATATAATATTACGCTTTAAGTTTTTTCTATAAAGAATTAATAATTACAAACCGCCTTAAAAATTTAAAAGGACTTTAAGAATTAAATGCGACGCCGTTTTAGGCTTGCGATTTGCATTATCCGTTAAAACAACGATATAGGAACGATTACGTTTAAAGGCTTTTCGGAATTCGAAAAATGGGTATTAAAAAAAAGTATCGAAAGCAAACTTATGCCACCTTATATTAAAAAGTCCAATAAAGGAATAAAGCGAATTAGAAATATATTATTTAAACGCATTATTGCGATAATAAACTTTTTAAACCTACCTTAAAAGCTTTGGCTTAAAGTTATATATATAACTGCATAGCTATATAATATAAGCCCAAATAACGTTTATTAGCTGCATTTTCCTTTAAAGATCTTTAATTAATGGTTTCGTAAGTATTTTTATTAATATAGCCCAGAAATTACGAAATTCCTTATAACCGATTTCCGTTTTAATTAAAACTTTGTTAATGGTTATATCCAACGCGCTGGCACGCGTTGCAATTACGTAAGCAAGCTAGCCTATATAACTATAGGCTTCCGCCTGCAGTTCCTTAAATAGATTTTTTCTTATCTTAAATACTTTAATATATAATTATTTTATCCAATTATTATTTGCTTTCTTTAATTATACGTACATATTTACCAATATTAATTAATATTGCTAAACATTAGCAATACAAATTAACAAAATAAAAGAATTATTATTACGATATTAAAAATATCGTAATAATACTGCAATTCCTTTTTATTTTTATATGCTTACATTTTAAATCCTATCCTTATTGTTATTTTTATTAATAACCATATCGAAATATAAATAAGCCGAAATCTCGGCCCAAAATGTTACTAGCAACATACGGATAAGCCTTTTTAATAATACTTTAAAAATCGACCTTATTACCTTAAAAGCTTAAATACGGCTATTTAAATTAATTTTTATTATTACAAATCGCTTATTAACGATATTTAATTATTTTAACCCGATAATAATTAACTGAAAAAAATTCGACCCGAATATAATAAATTACCGTTAAAAATTAATATAAGCATTAATAATATTAGCCGACTTCGAAAATATAAATTCGAACACTTTTAACGTCCGAATATCCAAAAAAACGCTTAAAAATTATTAAGGCCGGCTATAAGGCTTTATAATAGGAAACTTTAAAATAATGCCATTCTTATTACGAACTAATTTAAAAAATGCATTTATGCAATAAAGGATTTACGTTAATAAAAATAACGCTAAGTTTAATAAGGCTTTTATCGATTTCGTTATTACGAAAATATTTCCCATTTGGAACATAAAGGAATTAAAAATAACCAAAACCAAATGGCTTAACGCATTAGCATAAAAAACGCTAATAATCGAAACCAATTAAGGAATTATATACCTCCCGGAACGCCTCCAAAATTAAATCCGCCTCCGGTTATTATATATATTAGCAAGCGAATTATTTAATCCTTTTTTATTTCATAATTCGTTATTACCGCGCCGCTTTGTATTTTAAACCTAATTTTAATTCGATCCGAATTAACAGCCCGTTTTTAAAGCTTTTAATACCTAAGGCCCTTAAAAATTACCAACTGGATTTAAAAAAAACTTTAACCATTCGGATTAACGCCTTAATTTCCGTATTAATTAACGCCCAAGCTTACGCGCCGATTTTCGCCTTAATTTTCGCCTTAACCAATAGCAATCGCCCCTACCGTTTTAGGAATATTATGGCCAACCATTTCCGAAATATCTAACCTAACCAAAATATTTTCCAATAGGATTTCCCCCGTATCTTAGCTATTTATATATAAGTTATAATACGGCATATAATTTATGGGCCCTTTATATGCCAAAACAAAAGAATTCTTACGTATTGCCGTATTTAACGGTCGAAACGGACGATTTAATTAAAGAAACCATGCCCCTTTAGGATTACCCCAAACTGGATTTTCGATCCGACCAATAACCAAACCTTTTTTCCGGACGCCCAAACGGAAAACAGGAACCACCCGGTCCTTTAGGTTTTCCAAAACCACTAAAAGGCTCCGGTTTTTTTTTTCCGATAGCATTATCGCTTACGCCAAAATTAATCCTTATACCGGTCGGTATTTAAACCTAATTAATATATTATAACATTCCGCCGGTACGAATTTAAAATAAAATGTACTTATTAATTATTATCGGACATTTTAAAAAGGCCTAAAATAAAAAAAACAATTATATAAGAAAGGTATATAACATTTTCGAAAACAAATTTAAATTTTTCCTGAACGTTTGTTATATTACGGATATCCGTTAAACCCAGTTTTACGCCGTATTTTTAATTATTTTATTAAAACGAATTGTTATTTATTTTTTATATAATATATTACGTTATTAGTGCTTTATCGATATATATTTCGCCATAAAACGCTACTTTAATACGGAACAAAATAAGATTTAATATTATCTTAATTGGATTTCGATTATTTTTTTCGGAATTAAGGCCGATAAAAATAATTAAGGCAAGTTAAATTTAAAAATGCTTTAAGCCATATTTAATAAACTTTTATTATATTAAAAGGCATTAAAACTTAACTTTAAAAAAAAGCAATAACTTATTACCATAATTTATTATATATGCCGTAACGTACTTTAATTTTAATACGCCCTTTTCGAATCTTTTATTAAGTTTAAAAATATAATTAATAAGTTTCGTATATTTATCGGTATCCATAAAAACCTTAAAAATATACCGCGACAATATTTGGTTAATAAAAATAATAATAACAATAACGATAAAGAACTTAATTAATATTACGTTAACCGCAAATATTATTGCAATAATCGAAAAGGCCGGTATAATAATAATAAACGCCCGGCCCGTATATAAAAACGCAAATGCTGGATATATAAAAAAAAAAGCTACTGGTTTATTAAGTATACCGAAAAAAAACAAAAAAACGTTCGTATTTAATAAAAAAACCGCAAAAAAGGTCGAAAAAACAATTACGCTACCTTTTTAGCCGAATACGAAAAAATTAACGATACGGACTTAAAGTTTAATAAAGAATATAACAATATTTTTTCGAATCATAAATTTAACGATAATTAATAAATAATCGCCGTATATTTTTTCGATTAAACCTTTTATTATTGCATAATTACGCTTTCTTTTATTAAGCAATTCAAATTCGATATTACCTTTATTTTCGACCAATACGCTAAGTACATTTTTTAAGAAATCATGCCAAATATAAATGCAATACGAATCTCGATTATTAGCAAAAGCCAATATCTTATTTTAATTAAGGAATTTTCCAACCGCCTTATGCCATTTAATAAAAATCGCGCCGAAAAAGCCAATATCCGCTTTAAAAACGGACCATTTATGGAGTTATTCGGAATAATTATTATCGATATATCTTTTAAATAAATTAATTTCCATATAATAAAAACCGATATTCCGTTTTTGTTATTATTTAAAAATATAAACCAATTTGGCATATACCTTAATAACGTTATTAATTAATTAATTTGCAAAAATAATGTTACGGTCCTTATTAATCGAAAATAAAAACATTTATAATTCCATCTTAATAGCGTAACCTTTTTTACGGAAATAAAGCTGCGTCGTTTATATATTCGCTTTAATTATTTTTCCGTCGCTAAATTCTAAGACCTATTAAAAAAGGCAAGATACGATATTAATCTAAAGGACATTAAAAAGATTAATAAATTTTATCATTACTGCTAAGTCAAAAAAAAGGCCCTTTAACGGTTTAAATTTATTTTTAAAGATCCGGATTTGGATTTTAATTACGAAATTATCGTAAACGTTATATATTTCAATAAACGTTCCGTTCTTTATATTATCGATACGGCTATAAAATTTTAAGCAATACGATTTATAGCTAATATATTAACAAAAAAAACCTAAAAAGCCCTTAAGCTTTATTAAATCGATACTTATTTAAAATCCTTTAATATTTTTACTTATAACGCCGGTATTAATTTCGATAGCACCGAATTTCGAAATAAAGCTCGATTTATCGGTATTACGTATAAGCAGGTTCCAATAAAAGCCCATTAATTTATCGGCAAAATTAAAGAATATTACGGACCCATTCGACGAACGTATAAAATCATTTTTAAAAAAATACAAGGCCTACGCGCATTCCGCCTATAAATAGCCGTTAAAGCTATTAATAATATAATAAACCCAAATAATTTCGTACTTATTTTATTAGTTTTTGGGACTTATTCGAAAATAAATATGAACTTATCGCTTACGCCGTTTTAAATCTAAAGGACAGTCGTAATCCAAAAAGCAATGGCCAAAATTAAAAGAATTAAGGCCTAACGCTTAATCCGGAACGCATTAAATACTAAAAACGGCTTTAATATCCAAAAAACGTTGCCCATGTTATTACTTTTCGGTAGCGAAATATTTATATACCGCGAAAAAAGTAAATAGCAAAATTTATATAAAATTATCGCCGTTATTAATAAAAACGTTACAATCGCTTCGAATATATCCGGAAGAACTTTTACGTTTAAGAATTTGCATATTAAACCATATATGTAACCCAAAAACAAAGCGAAACCGTTATAAAACCTTAAAATCGAACTGCTTAGGCCCGGATTAAACTTTAATCCAACGAATTATAATGTTATTCCGAAAAAAAACCTCGATACATTCTTTTTCGACGCGGCTTATTTTAGCGCAAAAGAAAAATACGACCGTATTTTAATAATTAAACTGCAAACAAAAGGCAAAATCGTAACTTCCGGCAAGCCCTATAAAGCCTCGGATATAAAAAAATTCAACGCCTTATTCGAAAATAGCATTTTATAATTAATTATTTATAATAAGACCATTTATTATAAGGCTATTATTTTTAAGTTCCGTATAATTCGTAAAATCAAAAATAAAAATATACCAAGCCCTTACGAAAAGTTCCGTTTGGTTATTTAAGGATACGAAAATTTCAATAAAAACTTTATTATAATTTACGTATTTATTATTTAACGAATAAGCTAACGATTAATTATGGCCTTAATATCCATTTTATAATACCTAAATATAAAGATAATAATCCGAAACATTATTATAGCTTATATTTAATCCAAAACGTCCATAAAACGCATTATTTTTATACGATTTCCATTAAAATTAAAAAATAAATATCCCGAAAAAACGATATTGCGTATTATGAAATCATTATACGAATTGGCCGAATCGGATACATATTGATTTAAAACTTATTTTCGCCATTACCAATAAAAGTTATATATAAACTTTTTATTTTTCGATTTATGCTTATTAATTATCCGTACCGATTAATTCTTCGGTATAATAGGTTTTTAAATTAACGATATTCTTAATATCGGTACGGCGGAATTTATAAAAAAAAAAAACGAAGCATTAATTAAAGCTAATATTAAGGCGCGCCTATAGAAAATTCTTAAAAATGAAGCTACGGAAAACTTTAATGGCTTACGTTTTATTATATATTCGAAAGGCAATAATTTTTCGGCAATTCAAAAGGGGCAAGTTAAAAAGTTAATGCTATTAAACCTTAAGATATCGGATATGCCCAAAAGATACGTTAAGCAAAAAACCCGAAAAGCCTATATTTTGTCGATTTGCCAGCTTAAGGCAGCCTTTAATTATTTTACGGCTACTTAATATATAAAGCCTAATCCTAAGAAAGCCAAATTGTTAAATATCCGGATTTAATAATAAATGGATAATAAAAACCGCGGGCTTAATTATATTTAACTGGATCCTTAAAACCTTCGATTATACGTTTTCGTTAATAGGTCTTTTGTAAATAACAAAAACTTAAATTCATAAATCGGTTATATCGTTATGCTTAGAAACGAAAAGCTTATATCTTAAGCAAATAAGCTTATCGTCGTCGGCAATATTATCTATTAGTTATTCATTAAATGCAAAAGAATAATTCGCAGCGTCCTGGCCAGCGAAATCTACGGTATGATACAAGGTTTTAACGTCGGATATGTTATTTATCGTACCATTAATACGATCCTGGAACGACTGTTATTTCTTTACGTTTTATTTATTCTTTATATAGATTTCTTTTCCTTATATTAGTACTTGGTATAAATAAAAAGCACCAATAAAAAGCGATTAATAATCAACCTAATGGCTTTTTGCCAGTCGTACGAAAATAAGGAGGTCGATAAAATTAAATGAATCCATAATGCTTGTAACCTTATTAACGCTATAACGAAAACGTTACCTAATGAAGCGATAAGGACGTTAATTAATTGCAACGAAATTAATATAAGGCTAAAGGAATAAGTAAAGAGAAAGTAATAAGTATAAGGGAATGAAATAATTAATTCGACGGTACAGTTTGCGATTAAATCGCGAAAAAAAACAGAGTAAGTAATAATTGTATCCAACGCGCTGGTACGCGTTGCAATTACGTAAGCAAGCTAGCCTATATAATTGCAGGCTTTCGCCTGCAGTTCCTTAGATAAACTTCTTCCTACCTTAAACACTTTAATATACAACCGTTTCACCTAATTGTTATTTGCTTTCTTTAATTATACGTACGTACCTATCAACATTTGTATTTATTTATGGCTATAAAATATACCCTTTAAATAAAGCCAAATAAACTTATTAAAATAAACGAATATATAAAGTTTAATCAAAAGCTTATATCGGATATTTAATAAATTACGTTATAACAAATCTTTAAAAAATCTGGATATTAAAGTTGAACCAAGTTATTATTACGTACGATGTTACCTTTAACGAAAGAATCTTTTACATATCGGAAAAAAAAAAGCAAAAGCGCTTCCGAAAGGTATTATTTAAAAAATCGCCAATGCTTTTTATTAATTTATAAGGATAAATCCTTATAAGACTATATTAAAAGCTTTCGACGCATGGAACCAATAAAGCAAAAAAGCTCCAAAATTATAACTAAAGAATAAGCCTTTTTCCGAAAAGAAAATACTGGGTAGCTAATTAATAAATCAAAATTCGGGGATAAAGGAGTTTTTTTAAAATACAGCTCGTAAAGAACTTTTAATCCCTTTTCCGAAGCTACTTATTAATAATTACGAAATTAAAAAATCGGCTAAGAATTTAACTATTACTTACGGCAACGTATTCGAAAATACTTTATATACGGAAAATATAAACGTTAAAAATTAGCTTATAAATATAATAAATAATCTCGATAAAAAGCCGTTAATTATGGATCCATTTTATTTAAATATTATTCGAATAAATAAAAGCGATATTAATGCTTAAAATAAAAGTTCCGGCAAAATATAAGACTTTTGTTATATTATATCCGAAAAAAAAAATGTAAAAAGTACCATTATCGTAAAAAAAAAACGAACCGATAGTTCCTATATAATCGAGCGTTATTCGAAATAAAGAACGCGCAGCTAAAACGAGAACTCCCAGTATTAAATAAGTACGCGAATTTTTTTAATTAACGAAAAAAAGCGTACGTTTAAATTTTAATAATAACTCGGAAGCTTTTAATTCGGGAATAAATGCTTTATTAAGAATGTTTATTACAACATAATCGAAAAATCTTTTATTTAAAAAATAAGAAAAAATGAATTAATACGAATTGCAAATCTTTATGTTTTCGTTTGAAAATATTGTTTAGCATTTAAATAAAACTTATAGGACCCTTTATTCCGTAATCGCTACGGCGATCGACCAAAAGCATACGTCCAAAATAAACGCTACATTTAATATGTCCAAAATATATAAAAACCAACTTATTAAGTCACCTTTTAAAAATTAAAAAAAGCTTAATAATTACCTTTTAAATGCTTTGTTTAAAAAAATGCTTATTTCGAAATACGTACGTTAATTAAGAAAGAAATATAAAAATACCGGAAAAAGAATTACCGTTAAAATAAATCCATACTTTTAAAATAAATATTTATTTATAAATTTAACGAAAACGAATTCTTTATTCGGACGAAATTACGGCTTTACGTATGTAAAGATTTTTAACGAAAAAAAACCATCGAAAGCACTTACGTTATTATTTTGGCATTTCGTACGTTTAAAACGGCAATAGTTATTACAATTAAATTCGACTTAAAGGTTTAATAATTTAACGTCGTTACTGCTTTCTTTAACGCAAAAAAAAAAAGCGAAATATTAATAACGTACGAATTTCTTAAAAGATTTAAATAGCTTAAGATAATAATCGAACTTAAACGAACTTTATATAAACTAAGGAACTTTTTTATGTTTTAATATAAGGAATTTTCTGTTACTTTTAAAACGTTAGGACTTATTCCGTTTATAAAAGATTCGTATCTTTTTATTAATAAAAACGGAACGATTTTAATGGTCTTTTTCGTAAACGATATTCTTTTATTTCATTATAAAAATAATTAAAACGCAATAAACGATTTTAATAAAAAGCTATAGAATATTTACGAAATAAAAAACCAAGATCCAATAATTTGGTTTTTTAGAATCCGAATAAATAAAAACCGCAAAGCGAAATAAATTTATTTGGTTCATAATTAATATATCGAAAAAATCGCCATACGCTTTGGACTTAATAATAATATTAATTTTCCTTTTACCCTTATAAAAATCGAGCCTTTTATTAAATATAAAGAAAGCATTATTAAGAAATAAGTAAAAATATACCAAAAACGTATTAATTCGATTTTATATATAGCAATAATAATTAAACCAAATATAACCTATATTGCTTTTATGTTTTTAAAGTTCCTTATAAATCCAAAACCAAAGCATTTAATAATAACAAATCGAATAATCTTTTATTTATATAATATAAGGTTTTTAGAAATTATATATAAAAGGTTTAATAAAAAAGCATAAACATTATTTATAACAAAAAATGTTTCTTTTGTAAACGACGAAAAAATAAGGCGCTTAATAATAAGCTATATTATAACGCTTTTTAACGGTCCTATTATATAAAGAACAACTTAATAAAACATAATATCGACCTTTATAATAAAAGCTAAACTATTTATTTTTTCGAATATAATTAAAAAAATAATAATTCTTTAATACTTATTTCGAAACTTTTAATTAAATTTAAGAAAGTCTTAAAGAATTTTTTATAATAACCAATACATAATTAAATTAATTATTAATAATTAAATAAAAATAAATACGAAGCTTTATTATATAAATATATAAAACATATAATTTAAATAAAAACATAAAAAAGAATTTTTCGAAATTATTTATTTTGTTATTAATTAAATGTTAACTAACGGTTTAATTAAAGCATTAAATAAACAAAACTTTAAACATTTTAAAGCTTTGCTTAATTTTTAAAATATATGGCACATTAAGAATCGAAATTATTAATAAAAAATAAAAAAAATTTCATAAAGAAATTCGCCGGTTTTTATATCGAAAACCTAACCAGCCCCGTAAGGCACCGCATTATAAGATACAAAATAAGCTTTAAAAATACATTCCGAAAAATAATAACGACAAAAACATAACCATTTTTCTTTTAGGCGAATTTAAAAAATAACGACCGGCAAAACATCGGTTACCGCATTTGGGCCGCCGAAAAGGTTTCCCTTGTTTTCGTTTTCGCTTTCGTTTTCGTTTTCGTCCTTATTTTCGTTTTCGCTTTTTTTTTCTTTTTTTTTTTTTCGTTTTTCTTTTTTTTCTTTTCTTTTTTCTTTTCGATTTTTTTTTTTTCCGCTTTTCGGCGAAAGCAATTATTGGTTTTTCATTTCAGTTAACGGATTAAAAATTCGGAACGCCTTTAGTTTCGAATTAAAAAAGCAATACGCAAAAGCCGCGGCATAACGTAAAGGCGTTTTAAAAATAATTAATGAAACAAAAAAAAAGGAAAAAAATAAGCATTTATTTTTCGGCAATTACCTTTAAAAATAATTATTATTTAACGCGTTAAATTATAAACGGCGGTAAGGCTAAAATAAAGGGATTAATTTTAAGGAATCGATATTCGGATATATAAAATAACTTACGAAGCGGCGTATTTATATTCGAAAACGTAATGCTAATAACGGCGACCTTTTTTAACGGCATTTAAACATATCCCGTAAAAGCGTTCGGTTAAAGCAAATCGGATGCATTTAAAACAAAAAATGGCCCGAATCGTGCCGTCGGAAAAAGGCCGGGCCTTTGGCGCTTTATTTTTGCCTTTGCTTTTATTTTTGCCCTTTTTTTTTTTTTTTTTTTCTTAAGAATATAGGCGGCATTCGGAATAAACGGGGGGGTATTCGGCGGCGAATAGCGGCGGATCAGACGACGGCGCGGACATAAGGTTTCGGAAACGGCGGAAAAAAAAGCAAGCGGCAAAGACGAAACTAAACGCGGGCGACGGCGGAAAGAAAAGCGCGCGGGAATATCGGACTCCCTATTTCCCGAAAAGGAAAAAGCTTCCGGAAAAAAAGGGGCATCCGCGTTTTCCAAACCGGAAAGCGGTTCGTTATTAACGAAGCCAATTTTTTCCGGCCCAAAAAATAATTCGTCGTCGGCGGCAAAAACGAAAGCGTCGAAAAGCTGGGCTTTTAGTTCGGCCTCGAATTTAGCGGTAACGACGTAAGCCTTTTTAGTAACAGCAACAATACGGGTTTATTTTTTAATAGTAACGGCGGCGGTACGTTTTTAAACGGCGGCGACGCGGCGAATAGCGCGCTTTTAAACGGCGGCGGCAAATTCGACGGCAACGCAGGCGCGGTTTTTACGGCGGGTTTTTAAATTAAGTCGTTTCATTTTATTTATTTTAAAAAATGCAATTACGGTTAATATAAAAAATATGCTTTTGCTTTAATTTTCGAATAAATTATATACCGCTTTATAAATAATGCTTAAAAAAAACCAAAAAAAAACAAAACAAAATAAAAAAGACGCTTTATTTATATTTTAATATTTATAAAACGAACGTATATAATTAATAACGCGTTATTTAGGTAATTATTTATATAATAACGAAAAAAATTATTTATATAATAACCAAATATATATTAATTAAATTAAATTATTACGTATTATAATTATATTTTATTAATTTTACGAAATTATTTTTTATTTATTTAGTAATTCGTTTTTTTTATAAATTAATATATTTGCGCGTAATTAATTTGGAAGATATATCGCAATATAAGGGCTATATAAAAAAGCTTGGATTATATAACCAAGAAATCTGCACTTAATGGCTTAACATACTGTATATAAAGAGCTCTTTTGCTTCTTAAATTAAAAATCGCTTTTTTTCTTCGATATGACTAAATCTGTATCCGAATTCTTCCCTACCTGTAATCTTTTAAATATAACAGCCAATATAACCGCACCAGCATCAACCGACATAATAAGCACCCCAATCCTCTTCGCTCGGTCGTCTAAAGCTGCCAATAATAAGTACCACAAGGAAGACTTGTCCTGGAACCCGAAGGCATTTGTAGCACTTAGCATCGGGATTATTATGATGGGCCTACTATTCCTTTTCAGCGTTTACCCTCGGATGGTGCCTGAGATCTTTCGCTGGCTTTGTCACTGGCGGTGCCACAGGATATTCAAGCGAGCTGACCGAGAGCGGGAACATAATGCTGACAACAATAGGCCATCCGAAGGATTCGACTTGTCGTCACAGCTAGAGACCGGCACGCTCCCGCCGGCTCCTAGAGCTATCGTCACCGACCAAGAAGGTCATGGGCGTGTCGGACTCGGCGAATCTGCCTTTCATCCTTCGTTTACGGGAACTCTTCCGCGTACGACCTACAACTGAGTAGGCGGGTAGGTGAGTAGTTGGTAGATTACCACTGTAGGCGGCTGGTTAGTACAAGTCGGCGATGGCTAGCTATGCTTTAAATATTCTATATCTTGATCTGGTGCTATTATATGTGTGATACTGTTGAGCAGTCAAGCACTGGGGTAACTTGTATGTCCAAGTAAGCTACAGTTCCAATAATGCACGGAAGTATTTGACGGAATAAGTTGAAATAACTACAAGGGAGTTCTTAAACCAACCTAGAAGCACACCTTGAATTCCACGTGCTATTCCTTTCCTACCTTTCACTCACTCCTGAGACCTTCCCGAGTGACGTTATCCTGGTCGATAAGAGAAAATCGACTGGGGTAAGGCTGATTCAAGTAATGACTGTAGGCCAGAAGAATTGTTTCTCAGGTTCGAGTCGTCAGCAACCTCGAAATATACCTTCCCGCACCACTCCCATGTGTAGATGAACAAGACATCGTATAGATCCATCCTGTGCTTATTCAACCTTGAACCGAATAATACTGGGCGATTATTACCTACCTACCTACTAAGTAACTCAGTAGGTATGATAACTACATACAAACCTTCTGAAGCTTCCCTCAGTTCCCTGAAGTTCCTATTGTTCCTCCTGTTCAACTACCTACCTACCTACCTACCCACCGCTAGAGTTCCTATTGTAATACCTATCTCCGGCTGGAAGGTCTCTGCGGACCGGCCAGAGACCGGATAGGGCCCCACCTATCCGCTGAAGACCACCTGTAGTTGGCACTTGGGCACCTTGCCATTAGGAACTTCACCATCCTTTCTACAACTTTTTCGCCAGTTCTTCATCTCAATTCTTCTCACAGTTTTACTGATTTTCTATTGATCTGCGAACTCCTCACCCTTTGCCAACCTTCTTCCCCAGTCATCTGCGACCTAATCCCTTGTGTGCCCATCGTCAACAGACTCTCTACGAATCTAAACACCATCACAAAAGTCAACGATGGCGTCAAAACTTCCCATCGAGATCTGGCTAATGATCGCCTATGAAGTCGGTGCGTCCGACGATCTACGGTCCGCTTGGTCCTGGTGCCGCCCGATCTGCCGGTCAGCAAAGGAGGCTACCGAACTCGCAGTCTGCGTCAAGATCCTCCCTCGACTCCGTCTGGACATATTGAATAACGGAGAATTCACGGAGAAGTACGGCAGTGAGGAGCCTCGCAAATTCCAGCAAGCTCACTTCGAACTTGCGTTCCAGCGCGTGTCCGCAGACGGATCCCGCGCTATCTTCCGCCCAACTCAAGGCTCGAAGATCAATTTTGGCCAGCTCGCCTTCTGGGAGATCGAGTACCACGTGGGGCCTGGCCAGCTTTGTGAGGAGAAAACGATGTTGTTCGACTGGGCTCGGACCACACAGGGAGATCTTTTGCGTGACCAGTGGAAGAAGCGTCTCTCCTTGTTAGCAGAGGCCAAGCCTCCCCCCCTTGGCACCCAGCCTGCCCCCCTTGGCACCCTGCCTTTTCAAGTGTATGTCACGGGGACCTGCGCCGCTCCGATCCCGGCCCAGAGCGATATTGACCTGAATCCTGAGGCACTCGAGGTTTCCATGTCCTGGCGTCACCTGGTCGGCCATTATATGCGGGAAGGAGAGATTATTGGCGGATGGCTGAGAGAAGCGGCCCGTGTGGATGAGGAGAGACGTCTTCGAACGCGCCGAGAACTGAGCAGGATGGAAGAGGCTCTGGAATTGGCTTTATCATCGGAACCATGCCGTCGACTGCGGTTTCTGAAATCCCTCGAGGATGCAGCCGATGACCGAAGCACCATCCGCGGCATACGGTACGGAGGATGGCCTCTACAATACCACATGGAGCTCGTTGCGGAACTTGACGGGAAAGATCCACTCAAAGATGACTGGATGTTGGCGTATCGCGATGATATCCGACCGCAAATCAAAATCCCGCCGAAAGTGGCCGCTCAGTGGTACGAGGAGTGGAAATGCCACCTCTTGGCTGGAGTCCCTCAGACGTGAGGCTGCGATCGATCGAAGGGCATCCCAAAGGTTTCCATTCCTACTCGTAAACCGCGCATGTCGTAGAATGTTAGGACATACGTGTAGCCGGCTGCGATGGTGACAATGAGGCGGTGGCATGGGTTATGACAGTGTTGTCAGTTCGGCGTTGATCGCTTGGCACGATTATCATCCTTTCGACAGACTGCAACTGGGCCCTGGAAAAACAACCGTGCAGGGTGAACTATGAATCGGGATATATACTGTGGGAGGAAGCCATGGTCTCAAGACCAGGAAATACTACTGTTGTTGCTGCTGCCTTAGTTTGTTAAGAGGGAGATATGGGGATATCAGCCCTTCAATCAACATCTACGATGGTCAGGGAAAGCGGAATCACGTAGTGTCTAACGCAGAAGCGAGCATGAAGTTCTATCTCTTTCAATGTACCGGGAACTCAGCTGGCCTTATGATCGCCTCACATCGAGTTACTCGTGGCATCTGAAGCCTATCGAGTCCCGTACACTCTTGGAGCGCTTGGGAACGATAGCATCTCAACAGTTGCCGAAAGGTATGCAGCTTCTTATATGTGGGACATATTCTGCAATGATCCAGGGGGTGTACGGCTGGACTACATACAGCTTTGCTTATTGTTGCCAGCCTTGCTAGTCTATAACGCGTCAATAATGGTTCGGACTCATGGGTTTATCAGGCCTACCTTGATAGCTAGTTAGATGCAATCCTCAATTTCCTTTCCGTTTAGTTTTAGGACCCGTGCTTGTTTGACGTGTCCCATTGGTAAAGGAGAGTGACCAGACTAAGTGGAAGATTAGATGCTTTGGGTTCGTATCGTGAATAGCCTGCTCTGCTCTCCTTTCTAAGTACCCAATCCTGATATCTGTCTATGTGACGTGCGAAAGTTATGATCTGATCGTACAAGCTGGCATAAAGACATGGGTGGGAAAGTAATGACATTGTATGAATAAGAAGAAGAACAGAAGAAGAAACAACAACTGCAATGGAAGTCTAACATTCAGTCGTTCGAGGTAGGCATCGAAAGCACCCAAAACAGCATGGAACAGAAACAAGTAAAGTCGATCGAGCGTCCGATAAGATTGCAAATAAAAAGAAAAAGCCTCTTCCCAATATTTATATGCTACCTCCGCTATTTATTCCAGGACATGATGTGATGTGTATGAGCCAGTCTCGCTCCCTGTCTTTTCCCCACCTCTCGCCTGAGTGACATGCTTGCGTGAACGTGATGTTATGGTATTCCCTCCACATTGATCTGTTCGTGACTGCTCGCCGGCAGGAACATGAATAAAAAGGAAAATGACTAAAAAATAAGATGAGGTAGATGATCCAACCCACCAACCAGCCAACCAACCAATCCACTTCCAATTTGTCTGCCTCTCTTTTTGACCCTCCTCCATTCCCTGTAAGTATTCATTATCCCGATGATCCATCCAGCCAGCGCCGCCAACGACAACCGCCACCGCCAGCCTAGTGGAATAGGTACCTAGCCAGTTATGTACCACCGACACGCCTCGAACGCCTAAATATATCCCTTCCCAGCCCAGCCCGGAAAAAAGGGCAACCAAAGGGTCAAACCCAAAAGCAAGACAAGCAAAGACGGGGAATACCCGTCTGCCAATAGAGGTCAATCATTATAACTCGCAATAAGGTAGGTGTGTGTGTGTGTGTGTGTACTCGAGGGCTCCTTTCAACCCCTCGAGCAGCAGCAAAAGAGTATGCGGAGGGGAGTATTCAAGATAAAAGGTGCGCAAAAGGAAAAAGAAAGAGTAAGAGTAAAAGGGGGGCAAGCAAACTCCAGTTACGCCTGTTTTAGATGCTAGGCCCACCGTTGTGGGCCGGTCTATTAATGATGGACTCGATGCCCATGTCAACGCTCGACAGCCTCTGGCCGTTGGTGGTCATGTACGCGGCAGCGGTGTCGTCGGGATGTTGGTGATGGTGGTGATGCGGATGTTGGTGCTGCTGGTGGTGGTGCGCGTGGGAGTGAGGGTGGTAGGCGGCGTTGGACGAATGCGAGGAGCTGAAGGAGGAGGAGAGGGCGCCGGTGCTGCCGGTGGTCGTGTAGCCCTGAGCCGCGGCGCCGTAGGCGGTCTGGTGGTGGTGGCCGCCGTTCATGGCCATGGGGTAGGCGCTGCCGTAGCCACCGACTGAGTGCGCGCCGCTGCTGGCGCCCGACGAGTGGTGGGAGCCCGACGAGGCGGGGCTGCTATACGATGCGTCGAGCTGGTCATCTACTGGTGTCAGACCGATGCCGGAAATCCCGCTGTCGTCGTCATACCCATGCATTGGATGACCGCTCGTCTCGAGGCGCTCCCGGCGTGATGCCGATCGCGCCGCGGACTGCAGGTTCTTGAGCCCATTGTTCATACACTAATGACAAGGGGGGACGATAAGGTTAGTTATACAAGCTGAATTTTGGGAAACACGCGGGGTCGCAGATGAACGGGGCTGAGAAGCGCAGAAAGAAAGACGTACCATGGACTCGACAATATTCCACTTCTCTCCGGTGCGAGTAGCCAGGGGCTGCCAGATCTCCTTGCGTAGGCTCATGTATTCCTTGGCCATGCGCTCGAGTTTCCGCTGATCCCAGTCGTCGGCGCCCTTGCGCTCCATCAGGCGCTCGTGGCGCTTGCGGCAGGCGTTGGGCGTCTTGCTGGCGAAATAGCTGCTCTGGATCTGAGCCCAGTTGAGCCCCTGTTGGCGCGCCTGGAGGAGGGTCTGGTCGTCCTGAGGGGTCCAAGCGCCGGAGGACGCCCTGTGGGGCATCGGAGGCTGGGTCACCACCGCGGCGGCTGCCGCCGCTGGATACGGATCGTAGGTCTGGACCTGCATGGAAGCCTGCGCCGAGGCCGAAGAGGGCACCGTCGGGTAGTATGCCGGATTCAAGGAAAGTTGCTGTTGCTGTTGTTGCTGCTGCTGCTGCCGCGTACTGTAGATGGGCATGGGAGCCGAGGGGGCGAGAGACACCGGCATGGGGTTGGAGTACCGGTTCTGGTTCTGGTTCGAGCTTGACGATCTCGTGTTTTTCGGCATCTTCACTGGTATGGAGCAGACAAACACAGAAACACAGAAAAAGAAGAAACAAGGGTATCAGAAAGCGGACACGATGTGGCTCGCAAAAGGTCCGGTCCGGTCCGGTCCGAAACAGAGACGAACGAGATTAGTATTAGGTCTGTTGTCCGAGGATAGCCTGGCTATACGACGTTCGGGGCCTCGCCTGGAGGTGCTACCAGGATACAATTCAACCGGGGCAGTCTGCTTCGACGACTCGTATCAAACGATTGGTGGTGAAACGAACGGCGCTTTCTCTCCTGTCTTCCTCAGGGCGAAAGACAGCTCAGGAACAATGAGAAGCCGAGTCAGAGAGATAGGAAAAAATAAGAAGACAAGACACGAAAAGGAAACAGGCGTTTGAGATTATAGTGAATGGGTCCGAGAAGGGAAAGACTTAATTTCCCACACCAGGTCGCGATATGGACGCGACTACTTATAATATGAAGAAGACTGGACAACGAGCGTCGAGGCCAGGATGGACGAGCGCCGGGCCCGCTCGCCCGCTCGCCTGCTCTGGCCCTCGTCGTGCAATAACGTGAGACCCAGAATTCCGGATCTGAAACAAAGCTACCTTGCCCCGAGAGAGCCATATAGAGCTGCGCATCTAGAGAGACCTTGACAGTTGGGGGTCGAATGCAAGCAGCGATGATGAAACCTGGGTTGTGTGTCTGAAAGGGCGAGACGTCGTTCCAAGGGCCGCTAATATTGGCTGGTCAGCCTCGGGATGGCGTCTGTCTCGAAATCGGGCGGTTAGAAAGGTGGCCTAGTGTGGAGGGCGGCTAATAAACTTTCCAGGGGCAGGGGGGAGAAGGAGATCGATCCAGGGTTCAGTCCAGGGTAAGGCCAAGGATCAGTAAGAAGTACATAGTCACTATGTAGGTACGAGGTACGCATGTGGAGTGTGGGACGTGGGACACACGGATTTGGGTAGCATCGACTATCGACAGAGGACGAGGACTATAAAGACCGAGCCGAAATATTGGGCCCAAAATAGCAGAAGCGGGCGTGTATCAGTAAGCGCCAGCCTTATATGGTAACATATGGTAACATAACAATGGCAACATATTTTATTTTCCTTTTTATCCACCGCGCCCGATATGCGCGCGCTCAATGCCGCGCGCACGGTATGCACCAGACGTCGATCAATACTAATGGAACCGGACGACATATTAGATAAGAATGACGAGACCAAGCCGACGAGCCGACAACTCGAGCTGACGAGCTGACGAGGTGGGCAGCTGATGAGTCTTTGCTAGTCATAGTTACGCAGCTACATTGATGATTGCCCGATATACATCCTACACCTCACACCTTGGTGTCGGCATCCATCATGGGCAGTCCAGAAGGATCAATAATTACAGCACTA
Source organism: Diatrype stigma (assembly GCA_022225965.2). Lineage (NCBI taxonomy): Eukaryota > Fungi > Ascomycota > Sordariomycetes > Xylariales > Diatrypaceae > Diatrype > Diatrype stigma. The sequence goes on along the minus strand of JAKJXP020000032.1, from coordinate 346,415 downwards.
CGCCGTCATGGACCGGAGTGGTGCCTCGCGAAGAGCCAAGCCAAGGAGCAATGAGATGATCAAGGGGGGACAGAGGGGAAGTTGTGAAGGACGTGTAGGACAGATCGACATAACTATAATCGATAGGCCTATGAGAACGGGGCGACTCGACTTCGAGAGGTAGGATGACTTAGATCCGAAGGTGAATGAATCCTTCTCGTGGTGTAGTACCATAGTACAGAGATAAAGAGGCAAAGAGGCAAAGAGACGCTGAAGAAGTAGCCAGATGCCCAATCTGCTCAGTCTGGGTAGGAACATGGCGATCAGGTAGACACTACCGGTACCTTGCATGGCGGGCTTTCAGAAGCGTTGCATCGGTGGCATCGCGAACGGAATAGTTTGGCAGGATGGAGCCAGATGCATCTCCGTGCATGGCCCCCAACGAGACGGTAGCATTACGCTCGTTTGTTCGTGTACCCGTCTGTGTGCGCTCTGTGTGCGCGTGTAATTGTCCCCTAGGGCCTACCTCTAGGGCCTACCTGTCGAGACTCTCACTTAGGCTGGCTCGATTTGGAATCACAGGGGTCATCGTCTTGCCCATTTCGGATCCGGGAGTTGGTATCTCGGCATCGCACCCTTACAATCCACTCTAGCCCTCGTAGTTTTGCTGTTGGTTGCTCGTTACTCTGGGGCACGCTTGGGCCGCTTGGCAGTGATCGCTTGTTTCTCGCGCCAACCGCCAACCGCCAAGCTTGGAGTTCCTTATTGATGGAGATGGAGATGGAGAAGAAGAAAGAAGAAAATGAGGGTAAAGCCGACAAGACAAGAGGGGAAAGGCAATTGGGTCGGCGTCTATGGAATAGAAAAGGTTGAAACGGCAGAAATGGAGAAGTCGGATTGGTCGGAATGTGATCCAGCAGTCCAAATATGGAAAGGACCGTCTCCCGTCCCCCCTAACTATCGGGTGCTGCAGGCGCTGCGGGTGTTTATAATAAGACCCAACCGCGCGTTTACATAACCCACTATACCGCATATAGCTTAGACCAGCTGAATTTCGGTAACGGTAGCACCCACTATTCGCATGACGTCGACAGACTAACCCTAGACAGTCTAGAGCTCTAATTTAAATAGCCTTGGCAGTGCCTACAGTATAGGTACATACTACATACATGTACGTATATATCCGCACGTACTATTACCTAGGTAGTCTATTACGGAGCTCCATAGCGGGCAGGCGGGCAGGCGGGTAAGGCTGGCCGCAAGCGTTCACGGTTCTAACGATCTGCGCTACAGATTCCACATACCATGAGACCTCGGGACTTCGATGGGACTTTCGATACGTATGGACGAAGTAGCCAAGGACAATGGCATGTATCACGTGCTTTGATTTCGGGCTTCTTGACGCGATTCTCAAGACTCGCCTACGCGGCTACGGCGGATACTTCCTGCATACATACATAGTTCAATATCTTGTCTACTTCCATTGGTTCGGCGTCTAACGTGACGATCTTCCACCCGGCAGAGAAACATCCACAACAGTCGATGCTCATGCTCATGCTCATGCTCATGCTCATGGTCACGGTTACGGTCACGCTCACGGTCACACTCACGTCAAAATGTCGATATTCACGTACCGACCCTGCTAATCTTCGTCTATTATACCATTGGACTGTATGCGAAGGAGAACCCCTTTGCTGTGGTTTTCGTACAAGCCCCCATGTTGCAACGCTGTTTGTGACCTGATACAGAGTAATCTATAGCGATTGCTACCCATGGCTGTAGTGACATTGGGACCAACGCCCTGCCGGTCCTGCCAGCCCTGCCGAATTCAACTGTGGATGATGGGGGAGATACTCTCGTACGACAGACGAAGTCGTCACTGGTTCCCCAACTAAAACTATGACTGTCAGGTATCTACCTCGTAAAAGTATAGGTAGGTAGTGATGGATGGGGCCCAAATCTCCGTCGGTTCCTTGTGATACTTACCGAATAGGTGCTGATAGACCCCAAAAGCCTGAGCCTAGGCACGGGCCTAAGCCTGAGCACGAACCCATGCTTCCCGTACGATGGCTTCCTCGTGTGGGGGCCTGGCCGGTGGTTTCTGCGGCCGGCATATCATGTCCCCTTGGGTATTCGAGTAGGCACATGGGCCATGCTGCCTGTCTGTAGCTTAGGTACGGACGTAGTATCCAGCATGCAGTTTCATGTTTCAAAGAGCGCGGCTGCTCGCTGGTAGGCGATCATGATCTCGCCATCTTGCTCTGTTGGTACCGTATGCCGCCACCCATCACATTTTTGTCTCGCTCGTCGATCCCATCTTCGAAGGCCTATTCCACTCCTCTCCCCCCCCCTTTGGAGAACTTTGAGGTCGTATTGTTGGGTTGCCATTGGACCTGCGGCGCCGACCACTGAGACGCCGGAACCTTTTCCGAACAACTGTTATCCGCGATGGGCCTCATCCCTGCGCAAGCATCTTTTTTTTCGTTCCTCGTCTTTGCGATTACCTTACCTCAATTGAGTTGACCTGACATGACTTGGCTATTCGCTATGAACGACCACTGCGTTCTCCCGTTCGCCCGCTTGTCTGTCTGTTCGCCCAGAACCAAGAACCGTAACACCGAGCTCAACGCAGAGCAGCCCAAAATACCTACTTTCAATTTCTTCTGCAGAAGAAGGAGCAAAATGCGGCGTGGAATCACATGGTGTTGCATCACCGCATCCTTCTCCAGCCAATCTGTCTTGAAACTTAGATTAGCTGTCAACCAACTTGCCACCGGGCGTGTCTGTTCGGGCACGAATGAAGTGGCCGCGTCCATGTGTCTTGGCCGCTTTTGCTCACAACCTAGCAGTCAGTGTTCCCCCCTATCCCCTGACAGTCGTAGAGCGGACGAAAATAGGGTCCCTGATGACTTTATGGCAACTTAGAGGCTTCCTCCGAGACTCGTTCGAATTCGTCGCAAGCGCACCCCCTCCGTAGCAAATGGCTAATCAGATAGCAGCATTGCTTCTCGCTTCTATCTACGTAGACTCCTGCAAATGCAGAGTTCATCCACCCTGATATCCCCGAGTATTGATATATTAGCCTACGCACAGACTAGACTGCCTTGTCGCGCGGCTAGAAGATATTGGCTGAGAAGAACTTAACCGCAAGCGAGAGGTCATGTCTATCATCGAATCCTAACTGAAGAAGATCGGTGTCGGGAACGTTGATGTGAACGGAGAGGACTTGATCGACAAGACCATACGGCCGTCAACGACCTGGTCTCCCTGCTCAAGAAAACCTGGTGGAACGTTGGTAGCTTGAACATCAAAGGCTACAGTGTCTCCTACGCTCCCGAGCGTCTCATACACCAAGGGGGAAAGCTTGAACGGTAGGGCAAGCCATGATAGTCAATCGTTGTACTTGACGGTCATACCTTACTAGACTGCAGTACAGTTAGGCTTGGTTCACTTGCCATGTCCCCATTATGTCCGACATAGCATTCGACGATCATGACGCCGCCAGGGCCATTGAGATCGCAACTGGTATCGACGCCTATCAGATGATTGCATCAGAATAGTGCAATTGGACACCATTCCGGTATACTTATGGCCCTCCAAGCTAAGACAGGTCGCGTGCTTCCCACGTGCACCATCTTCTTCGAGGCGTTTGGCACCAATGCCAGACTCTATCTCAACTACACGGTCTACCCCCCCCAGATTGGACGTCTGCATACTGCGTAGTGGGCAATCGGGCCTTTCGCGCCCTATAGGCTTTTATCTTTATTGCTCTCAGCCCTGGCCGCTAAGCATTTAGCCTAAATAGGGCCGACCCCAATTCTGGGAGGATGGGGGACAGGGGATCTGTAACAAGTGAGCCGGCCCTTCTCCCTTTTTCCTCCTTCTACTCCGCACGCAACCCATGTCTCTTCTCCATGTCTCTACTCCACTTCTCCATGGGGACGAAGCTGCGATCTCGGTAGTCGTCACAATATCCAGCGGACGTACGAATGACTACTGAAGTGTGAAGCGAGGAGATATTCACTAAGGATATGCAGTGATTCCGACTTGCTATACCTTCAGTCTAAGCAGGGTGAACGAAAGGGTCACCCTTGTGAAAGAAACCTAGGCCGCGTTATTCACGTCGACGCGAAGAAGACACCTGAGAGCCCATGGACATATGCATCCATGGTGTTCCAACGAAGCAGTTTAGACATATATTAACTATCCATCGGTGTAAAGCTAAGAGAAACAGCCTGATGCTGCCTACTTGGTTGCCGGTCGGTTGTCCGACCCCGATAGCAATTTATCCCACACCCCAGTCTAGCGTGGCGGTGGTGATTTCTCAAAGTTGGGGTAGATATTAGCCCTGTAGGACACCGTCGCTTCTGATTTGTTTAGATCCTCGCTATATCTCGTGATTCGTCCTGATCCACCTCGTAGGATGGATGGGATCCTGGTGCTCACTATCAATGGCATACGTACCCGCAATGTCCCAGGATATATAGTACGAGCGTGCTTGACTTTGCCATGCCGTAAGTCTCAACGCTTCCCCTGGGCAAAGTGAAGTTCACCAATTTCTCTCTTGAATTAGGCCGGGACTAGATCTGTTACCGATTTTGCGTAGACAGACAGGCGGACAATACGCGTTGTCTTTGCAGCTTCTTTCTTGAATCCAGGCCTTTCTTTCACCTCGTTTCGGCACACGCATACATTATGGCTGGCGGAGGTGACATTGGGGCGGCGGCCGTCTACGATGCCGCCCTGAAGCGCCGCCAGGCAATGATGGGGGCTTCCGGCCCGGCCGCCCTGGTCAAGAACTTCCGAGTGTTCTCGATCGCGCTGTTCGCCTGTATTGGCGGTGTCTTGTACGGTTACAACCAGGGAATGTTTTCCGGTGTCCTGTCTATGCCCGCTTTCCAAGATCGTGAGTTCAAACTTTCTTTGTCTAGACGAGCCAGAAAAGAGCATCATCAGCCAAGGGACGAATAACTAATTATACTCGGGATTTTCACTAGACATGGGTGTATACACGAGCGACCAGACCAAGAAGGGCTGGCTGACGGCCATCCTGGAGCTGGGGGCCTGGGTCGGGGCGCTGCTGTCGGGGTTCCTCGCCGAGGCCATCTCCCGGAAGTACAGCGTGCTGGTGGCGGTCACGGTTTTCGTCATCGGGGTAGTTGTCCAGGCCACGGCGCAGACAGGCGGGCCGCAGGTCATCCTGGGCGGTCGGTTCGTCACCGGTATGGGGGTGGGTGCCTTGGCGACGATCGTGCCCATCTACAACAGCGAGGTAGCACCACCCGAGGTGCGCGGCGCGCTCGTCGCTCTGCAGCAGCTGGCCATCACATTCGGCATCATGATCAGCTTCTGGATCGACTACGGGACGAACTTCATCGGTGGCACAACTCTGGGCTTTCAGACCGACGCCGCCTGGCTTGTACCCGTCTGCCTGCAGCTGTTCCCCGCGGCGGTCCTGTTCGTCGGCATGATTTTCATGCCCTTCAGCCCGCGCTGGTTGCTGCACCACGGCCGTGAGGACGAGGCGCGCAAAGTGCTCGCGGGCTTGCGCGGCCTGTCGATCGACCACGAGCTCGTCGAGCTCGAGTTCCTCGAGATCAAGGCCCAGTCCCAGTTCGAGAAGCGCACCGTCGCTGAGGCCTTCCCCCACCTGCGCGAGCAGACCTACTGGAACATCTTCAAGCTGCAGTTCGTCGCTATCAAGTCGCTGTTCCAGACCAAGGCCATGTTCAAGCGCGTCATCGTCGCGACGGTCACCATGTTCTTTCAGCAGTGGACAGGTAAGGATGCTTCTTTCTCTCTGGTCTTGGAATGGGAGAGGGGAGTGAGAGGGTTGGCTCGCCTCGCCAATGGAATGGACGTCCAACAGCAGAGGCTCTCCCTGTGGTACTCCCTTACCGATCCAGTAAACTAACGCCGCTCGGTATGTAGGTATCAATGCGATTCTGTACTATGCCCCGAGCATCTTCCAGCAGCTCGGTCTCGACAATAACGCGACGAGCCTGCTCGCGACCGGTGTCGTGGGGATTGTCATGTTCATCTTCACGATCCCGGCCGTGCTCTACATCGACCGCGTCGGGCGGAAGCCGATCCTGACCATCGGCGCCATCGGGATGGCGACGTGCCACATCGTCATCGCGGTCATTGTCGCCAAGAACGACGGCCGGTGGCTCGAGGAGGCCGCCGCCGGGTGGGCAGCCGTGGCTATGGTCTGGCTGTTCGTCATCCACTTCGGCTATTCCTGGGGCCCCTGCTCCTGGATCCTCGTGGCTGAGGTCTGGCCGCTCAGCTCCCGCCCGTACGGTGTGTCGCTTGGCGCTTCGAGCAACTGGATGAACAACTTCAGTAAGTTTATTCTGTCGTCGGGTCGGACTCCACACTCTTGAAGGTCGGGCACTAATAAGTTGCAATAGTCGTCGGTCAGGTTACACCAGACATGTTGGAGCAAATAGGCTACGGGACCTACGTCTTATTTGGTCTCTTAACCTACTTGGGAGCCGCGTTCATCTGGTTCTACGTCCCGGAGACGAAGCGTCTCACGCTCGAGGAAATGGTGCGTTCATTACTCGACAACACTGACAGCTAGATTCTGGGAGGGATATATGCTAACACATGCTGTTCTTCTAGGACGTTATCTTCGGCTCTGAAGGCACGGCGCAGGCTGACTTCGAGCGGATGGCGGAGATCAACCGCGATATCGGCTTAACCGCTTTGCTCCAGGGGCTGGGAGGCGGCAGTAGCAGCAACCCAGACGTGGCCGAGCCGGAGAAGCCTTCGGTTGCCGTCGCTGAGAAGAGCGAGGTTAACTGAAATATACGGGGTTTTGTGCAGGAGTCAACGACCCCGATCAAACTCACATAATACCGGAAAAGCTATTGTTAGTCAATAACACTATGACGTGTAGTTACTTGGTCTATTTAATCACTTCATCTTGAGGCATTGGTTCAACGGTGATACAGTATGACAATGTACCGAATCAGAGCAGTGCGCCTGATCCAGATTCACCTCAGTATGGACGCTGCACTGCTTGTCTCAATCGCGTTCTAACGATGGATTTGCACGACCTACACATATGGGCCATCCTGTTCTCTGTTAAACCCGACCAGGACCACTATTTCGAGAGACCTCTGTCCTAGCGACTTGCTTCGATATTACCTATGTTACCACAAACCATTTCAAGTCACACGTGAGTACACGACGGTGTGTTCTATCAGTCACCACCAGCTCCACCTGAGTCGACCGGAGCTGAGCTGAGCTGATCTGCCCTGACTTGACAGTGTCTGCTTGCTGAATGTGAGATTCTGTGCCACCGCTTGCTTACTGCCTTACCCCTGAATCGACAAACAAGTTCTGCCGTTCTTTAAGAATATAGAATGGGCGTGGAGCAACGCTGGCTAGCTGGTTGATTGGTTGGTTGGTCCAGGGGCAATAGGTTGATAGACAGACCATTCGACCGAACGCTGACTCAACTAGCAACCGACAGTGACACCGTCAAGGGTACCCGGTGAGCCTTACACAATGACCATTGGGGTGGCTGAATATATGAAACGCTGCTATCCACTGGTGTACATGTACATGATAGGTATAGAGGGAATATGTATCTGCCTACGTTTTTGCTCAACGATTAAATGCTTACTCGACCTCCTGAGTGGTGGCTTGGCCCAGACCGGGGGAAAGTGTGCGTACCTAGGTATGCGTGCGCGTGTGTAACAGCCAACCTGAGCCAGCCGCACGACTCGGCATTCGAGACCTGACCGAGCCACAGGCTTGCAGGCTGCATGCAAGGCCCTTCGTTATTGATCCTTCCATCCATCCTTCGCGGGGGTCAGTCAGTATTGGCCAATGTACCAGGTAACTAGGTAAGTACCTTGATGTAGGCAATCCATCCCGCTCACGAGTGTCGGCGCCACCGCCACCACGCGTCGCCGCCGCAATCCCCATCAGAAATCGTAGGTACTTCGTAGTGGTGTTGCATTTACAATCGAGTATCCAAGCATACATATATACACGGGCATATTTTTGGGTTGGTTTGGGTTGGTTTATGGTACATTTGGTGGATGGCCCATCATGTTCGCCTCTATTCTTGTTTCAGATAGTTCCTTTCTCTTCTCTCCTATGCCTCGTGTGACCGTGGCATGTAGTAAGCCATAGGATATGTGCGTACCAGCATGCGGACACACATAAGCAGAGAACTACATGTATACTCTCGGATGTGTGCCACGCTGTGCGTGCCTTATGCTGTGCCTTAGTTAGATACACAAGTTGTAGATAGGAATTCTTGCAATGTGATGATGGAACGGGCCGCCCCTGATCGCGCGTATCCGTCCGCCAGATCGATATAGAGCGGGCCACGGGTATACTCGATCGATCGATTGTCTCGCTGACCGGCCGGCCTGCCAGTTTTGGGGTCCGTCACTTCAATTCATTTAACTCCTACTTTTTACTTTTTACTTTTGACCTCCACCTTCACTTCTTGCCTCCAACGACAGGGGGCGGCACAGCTACTGCGGGGCTGTCAGCGACCCCCTGATCCCCAACAGTGCTTCGTCTCGTAGAGCCGTCGGCGCTGACTCGCACGCCCAGCTTGACATCATAGTCGTCGGCATCCTCGATCCACTCGACGATATCTCCCTCCTCGTCTTCTTCCAGATCGGTGGTATCGGGCTCCCCGACGACGCTTCTCCACACGCGGCCCCACATGCCCTTCTTCTGGGCCAGGGCCAGCACCATGACGACGGGGAGGTGCCAGACGGAGGCCCAGAACAGGCCCCGAGCGGAGCCGCGCTGGCCCTCCTCGCGCCAGAAGCGCACGGCCTCGCGCGCGAGCCACAGGTTGACGGGCAGGCTGGTGACGGCGAAGGACCAATCGACGACGCCGGCGGCGCAGAGACCCACGCAGAGGGGCACAAAGGCCAAGGAGTAGCGCAGGGCGACGCGGGCGTTCCGCGCCGGGTCTACCCAGCAGAGCATGCGGTGCCCCGCGCGCCGGTACTCGTCGCGGATGTTCCACGACAGCGCCATGAAGTGCGGGAACTGCCAGGCGAACAGCAGCGCGGCGAACAGCCAGCCGCCGGCCGCGTCGCGCGTGAACAGTAGCTCGCGGAACGACCCGTCCCCGGTGGCGGACTCGCCCGCTGCCGCCGCCCAGCCCATCAGGGGCGGAATGCCGCCGACCAGCGCGCCCACCCACGTGTTGAGCCACGAGAGCCGCTTCATTGGCGTGTATACTCCCGCGTAGAGCACGATGTTGGCGGCACCCAGAAATGCCACCGTCGGGTTCACCCCGAAGTAAAGGGCGCCGACGCCAACAAAGGCGGCGACGACGGCGAAGGCGAGGGCTTTGCGCTGCGAAAGCAGCCCGCGGACGAGGGGCCGGTTACGCGTGCGCGTCATCTGAGCATCCCACGCCGGCTCGTAGAGCATGTTCAGGGCGTTGGCGCTCGCAGAGCAGAGTGCGGTGCCGGTGGTGAGGAAAGTGAGGGTCAGGGGGGAGAGCGAGGGCGTGTCAAGGCCGATGGATGGCGAAAGGAAAGCCGGCACGGGATACAGAGCGTATGGTGCCATGGCAGTGAGAACCACCAGGACAGTGAGGCGTGGTTTAGACAGGGAGAGGAAGAGCGAGAGTTGGCGGCGGAGCGAGTGAGCTGGGTGTTTTGTAGAAGCCGTGGTCAGCATAGATGAGGCATCCTGCGGCAGAGGGGCATCGGCAGTCGCTGATTCAGGATTTGACGAAGTGGGCGCTGAGGCTGGTGTCGCCGCCGCCGCCGCCGCCGCCGCTGATGCTTCAGCTGCTCGTCTCGCGGCTTGTCGTCGTCTATGTGGTAGATCCTGATTTATATGCGTGTGACCCGCTGTTTCGGCATTCCCGCCACTGCCACCATCCCCCGCTGTGGTGGGTGTGGTTGAGGTTGTAGACCTCCTCCCGCCGCCATCTTGCGTCCCTTGCGTGCCCTGGGCCCCTTGGGTTCCCTGAGATGGCGCTAGGAAGCGGTTGGAAAGGAAATAGCCGGACTTCAGACGGGAGGATCTCGTCGTTGTCGTCGGTATCGCGACATCTCGGGGCGAATACGTCTGACTGAATGAGCGGGCTTGTGCTCGTGTGGGGGCCGGTGCGCCCTCATGTAGAGACCGGGACCAGGACCAGGACCATGACCAGGCCCCGCGGTTTAGCCGCTGCTGCTGCTGTCGTTGCTGTTGCCGCCGCGGCTGCTGTTCATGAAAATGGCGATGGGCACATCGTAGACACACATTATCGCGGGCGTAAAGGCGGAAGACGTTTCCGGGAGACCGTATGCTCATACTGACCGTAGCTCATGTCGCCCACCACTGGATCGAAGGAACTGGGGGTGATACAGTCAATTGAGCATTTCCGGTTCGTTTTGGGGCTGGTGATAATTGGAGGTATTTTGAGCTTCGATCTTCGATTGGGGGATGATCAGAGCCAGTGGGTGGTGGAGCCGGTCATGTCATAGCATCTCTAGGCACTTCAATTGGCGATTGGCAGCGGTTGACTAGCAAAATTTATCGGACATTCGGCCACTACCGGGCCCGATAGACTCCCTGACTCCTACCGTAGGTATCTAAAAGTGACCCACCTAGGTATGTAGGTACATACTACGCTTCTATAGGCTAACTGCGCGACTGCCATATGTATATAAGCATCTCACCCGATTATCACATACGAATTGGCCTTATTCATAAGTGTGAACAACGAAGTGCAGGTGCTGAAAATGTCTGGAGAATCTAAACATCTACAGGCATCGTGAAGGTGAATGGGCCTCTGACCCCAGTACCTAGTATTACACTATTTCGATATGACTGTTGCTTTCTCCCGAAGCCCCGACATGTTCGAGTCGGGCTTTTCTCTGGTCCGACCACTGGCGGGCACGACAAACAAACACCACTAACACGATACGATGACTTCAAAGTGGTTTCGAGTACGGCTCACTCTTCTTCTCCGGGATCCCTAACACATTCTCCACATCGTCGTCCGTCGGGTGTGCTAGGATTGCCGTACCTTCCAGATCCCAGACCGTATCTGTCAGAAGCGTCTCTTTAGCCGGCACGGCGTAGCTGAGGGCCGTGTATAGGATGATGGAGGTGACGAAGCCAAACAGCCAATTGAACGTGTATAGATTCGTAACGCCATCGCCGATGCGCACGCTCCCGGGCGTGATACTCTGGGCGAGCCCTGGGAGCAGCGGCGCCACAGGGACCAGGAACGCGACGGCGGCGCGCCAGTTGCAGCCGCTCCCGCGGTACCGGTACCGGCCGCGCGGATCGTATAGGCCCGGGATGTCGACGTGGCCCCGTTTGACGAGCCAGTAGTCGGCCGCCATGATGCCGGCCATCGGGCCCAGGAAGACGGCGTAGCCGCCCATGAAGGCGAGGAAGGTCTGGGCCGAGCTGAGGATCTTCCACGGGACCAGCACCCAGCCGGCGACGACGGCCGCGATGATGCAGCCCCGCCGGATGTTGATCCACCGCGGGCACAGCACCGCGAGGTCGTTGGCCGCCGAGATCGAGTTGGCCGTGATGTTGGTGCCGACCTGGGCGATGTACCAAGCGAAGGCCACAAAGAAAGCGGCGCACCGACCTCCCGACGACCCGCCCTCCAGCCAGAGTGCCACGATGTCGAGCGGGTTCCACAGGTACGCGCCGCTGAAGACCTTGCTGGCCGACGTCGTCACGATGCCGAGCGTGCCGCAGAGCGTGAAGATGATGGGCATGAATGGGAGCTGCACCCACTGGCCGCCGGGCGCGCGCGCGTACCTCGTGAAATCGGGGATGTTGACCGCCAGCGTGCTCCAGTTGCCCGTCACGGCCGACATGCACGACAGCCACAGCCACGCGTACCGGATTCCTGTAACGGTCGGTTGCAGTGCGAAGATCTCGCCGCCACCCCCGGCTTTGCGCACGCACCACCCCATGGTCGCGATGGCCGCTGCTGGCGCCGCCACGAGCTTGATCCAGAACAGCGGCCGGAGCCGCGTCGGGTGGATGAGCAGGAGCGGTAGCTGGATGATCCAGAACAGGAAGTACGAGATCATGCCCTGCGTCGTGATGCCGGCCGATGCCGGCAGCCGGTTTGGGATGTCGTTGTATGACGGCGCCCAGGCCCGCAGCATGATGGTGATGCACATGGCTCCGTTGGCGCTCTGTAAAATCCCATCGCAGCGTTCCATTCCGCGGTTAGATAGGTTTCTGGACGTGCTCTTCTTCATGGATACTTGAGTTTTCCTTCAGCGAAACACTCACCTGGATACCGAGCCAGAACATAGCTAGGATCGCGCGACTGACGATGCAGAAGTAGCGGAGGTAGTAGCCAAAGCTGCTCGACGCGATCACGGGGAACGGCACATGGAGTTTGGCGCCGATCGAGCCGTTCAGCACGAGAGGGACGGCGACGCAGAAGTTGCCCACCAACATGATCGGAATGGCTTCCCGCCAGCTGAGACCGACCTCGAGGATCGCCGAGGCCGTCTGCCACGTGCTCAGGTTGATCGTGTCGGTAGCCCAGTACGCCATGATGGTCCAGATCGACCACGTACGGTCCTCGACAGGCGTCGGGTCTTTTCGTTGTGTGCCAAATTGCCATACGTTAGTCTATGCTGCGTTCTCCCCATTGCGCTTTATACGTCAAGTAGTTCAGGTCTTGGACGGATGCATAGCATACCCATATCACGATTCGTCCAGACATAATCTGGTGCGAGCGCCCCAGTCTGTTTGGGAAGCTCCCACGAGTGCAGAGATGTACATCTCTGCTTAAGCTTCTGCATATATACTGCTGGTTTGTTCATTGTGCTCAGTCAATTTCCCTCTGTATTGACTTCTTCTAACTATTAACCCTCACGAGTGAATAGGGGACAAGAGCCTCCTAGTAGATGTCTGCCGTACATTCAGCGGCTGTGGCGCCCGACAGGTATAAATGCATAGCCGACATGCCCTGATCGCTCTTCATCGGAACTCTTTGCATCGGAACTGACTAGCTCCCTCTGCAGTGTAACATCATGGCTTTAAGTCACGGCTACGTTTCTATGCGAGAGACGCACAGGATCATTAAGCAGATGGCCACGGCAGCTACGGGTAGGGGGGAAGATAACGAAAGCCTGGGTACTGAGACCGATATCTCTTTGAACAGGCGACGGGTCCAATTGGATGTGTCGCTCTTATCAGCCCTGATAGGCTGCTCGCTGAATCCAGCATAGCGGATGGTGTAGCCATCAGACCATCAATAGTGACCGATATGATACATCCAGTACAGCCCGATATAGCACTTCACTTTCGGACGCCTAGGCCTTTTCACGCTTTCCAGAAGCTGTCCTAGCTGTCTTACGGTGCTCAGAACCCCATCTGAGTACAAACCAGAGACTAACGGGTGGCTAAGTGGACAGCTTACAAATTGCACCACCGCAGAATCGTTGGTAACTGCGACAATAGTGGAAGCAAGGGAGGGTCTACTCAGCGTGTACGAGAACGAAAGCGCCGGGCTCTCTTCACCACCTAGGTGTGCTGCTGACTAACCATTGGTTTACGATGGCGGAGTTGCACAGGTGCATTACCTCTCTTTTGCATTGTTCGTCGTATTTGTATTCCCTTGGATACCTTACATCCGAAAATGAGCTAGGATAGGATCTGCCCAATCCAGCTCAACGACCCTCTCATTGCCGTGCCAGTTCCTCCAAACCTTCTTGCTTCTGGCAGAAGATATTAATGGCTTGAACGATTTTGCCTTCCGCCTTACCATCCAAACTTCTAGTGAAGGCCAAACGCCACGCGCTTTCGTCATCGAGGATATTGCTATAGTCGCCGAATGTTTCGCCCGCTTTATCCGCCTTGAACACGGACCCAGTGTCCCCCTCCCAAGGGTTCGCCGGCGTCTCTGAGAGCTTGATCAGCAGAGGAGGCGCGACGGTAATGTGATGTACTCCTGCTAGCTTCATGACCTCCTGGATGGATGTGAGGCTGGCGGGGAGAACCTGGGTCTTGCTGCCGATCTTCTCGTAGTACCGCTGCGCCGAACCGGCGAAGTCGAAGGCCTTGTTCTCGTCGACGTAACTGAGCCACAGACGGGATTGTTAGTCTAACCGTGCATACTACGATTCCGACGGGAGGGCATATACGCCCGATGCCTCATGGCTGGATCTGGACTCACCCCGCGTCAAAATGCACCCTGAGTTCGTTGATATACGGTGCGATATAGGTGCAGCCCACATGCGACGCCAGGGAGGCTTGTTCTAAGCAGAACATGGTAGTCGCCAAGGTAGCGATGCCTTGGCTCTCGAGCTCGCGGCAGGCTTGCATCCCTTCCCATGTCGCTGGGATCTTTATGCAAACCCTTTTGTTGTCGTACGTCGGATCCAGGTCTTTGAACAACGCGGCGATGCCTTTTCCCCCAGTCGGTGTTAGCAGGGAAACGGGTTTGTATATCACCAGTTCAGGAGACTGTCAATAAGTGGAAGTATGTCTTACGCTGGCCATTTTCGATGGTTTTCTGCTTGGAGTAGGAATACTTCGGGTTCGTCTGGATGTGTGAATATCCCTTCAGATAGGGCACGATGCGTAGAGCAAGCTTGACCATCATCACCTCCACGGCCAGTTCAGCCGTATCGACATTGGGGTAAGCCTGCTTTCTCGCTCTGGCAAAAGCAACGGCATCCTGGATAAGCTGCGCGTGGACTGGCTTGCCCTCCCCATCGACGCGGATCAACTCGTGATAGGCAATAGCCTGTAGGGCTGTCAGTTCTCGAATGAAGCTTCGATTCGATGCGTCGTATGCAGTGCGTAGGCCTGCTACACACTACTCACCTGATTCGATGTGCAGTCAACAAAAGGACCAAGCTTCGACGGCACTGCGATGTTTAGTCTTCTTCTCGGTTCTTATGAAGGGCCAGAGGCTGACCTTCAACATCAAATGTATCACAGTCTACCGCACTATGCGCGCGGAGGACATCCAGCAGAGTCTGCGTATTTTCACCCATTTCGACGGTTACCAGGAATACGCAAGCAAACACTCAGTCACGGAAGTTTCAGCACCGTCGTAAAGAAATTGAGAAGAGAGTGATGTTGCAGCTCTCCTTGTGGGATCCGGTGCCTAGTCACTACCTAAGCAGACCCGATAAACCCCAGAGTAGATGCGGTTTCGGACAGGCGGGATCCCCATACAGCGAAACTATAATGATAGTAGCCTGTCCCTTCGCAGTTAAAACTACCGAAGCGATAGCTTTATAGCGACTATCCGGTATGCGAGCTTGTGTCTACCCCATATTTCCTCTCCGCATCCCCAGTGTACTTAGAGTCCAGTGCCCAGCAACCCCACCAAGCCCACGATGCTCACGATGTTTGTTCGATGGCGCGTCAGAAGAAAAGCTAGCGCAGCCAACAGCAGAGACCGACCTACGGAGAGCCGTCGATTTCTTCCGTGCAGCATTGAGAAGGTCCACTACCAAACCGGCCCCTCCCACGGTCAGCGAACGGCCATCACGCGGCCAACACACAGCCAGCACATTTCAATTGAGTCCACTAGGACCTCCTTCGTATCGGCGGTTTCGGCCTACATGCATCGGTATCTATGTAATGTTGCTGGTTTACGTAAACCAATCATTTTCTGTTGTGCACTTACGGACCTGCGGAATGTTGTCTTAGAGAGATGCGAAACCATCCATTCCACGGATAAACTTCAGAGACAACGCTATGCACTCAGACACTGTGATCCACCAATTTCAGATCATCACGGTTCCATGCTGCGCTACGGAAGCGTCATTCCATGAATAAAAATTCGTTGGAAAACAGTTCTACAAAAATCATCGTAGGAAAGTCATATTGCCATAGCGATGTCCCTAAGATAGGAGGCAGGATGGAACACAGGACACACGACCTAATAAGACCTAATATGAGAGGTAGAAATGCCCAAAGTCGGACTGAGCATTAGATACACAAAAGTATAACATCTATCCCGCTCCTGATAGTTTCAGCTCTTGTGCGAAGTGTCAGGAAGACTAGAGGCAGTTCGTCGATGCTAAAGTCCATTTCCTCCAGAGCTGTCTCCATGTCGCAAAAAGGGGGTGAAGAAAGAAGACTGCCGGAAACGGATCTTCCGTTTTGAGCACCCTCATTCAACAATGATGGGACTAGACGCATTCAGTATTTCCGCTTTAGGGCATCCTACCTCAATGTCTAAGCATCTGCCGCCAATGCAGTGAAGCTCGCCATGGAATGGAGTAGACCGAACGACCGGATTCTGCACGCATGATTGTCTGAGTTCAACTAGCAATTTCAAAGGAATGCACATGGGCTAACCAAACCAGCTATCCTCAACCTCGCCATGCTGTAAAAGGGGCTCTATTTCATTGTATATCGCACTTACATCTCCTAGTAGCTCTTTCATCTCACCTCCTTTCTCTTTCCTCGCCTAGCAAGATCGGAGGACCTCGTTTGTGGGATTCTTATCAGTTTTCGAAGGCTGTAGGCTTTCCCATGGCACAATCCGTCTAATGAGCGAAGCATGATCACGCCTTTCATTTCTATGAGAAAAGCCCGCGCACGACGTCTACAAGCCATCCAAGATAGAAGAGATAGAAGCAAGCGCTGGAAACTATTGTATACCGGGAACACCAGTGCCAGCCTTGGCCGGCATACTATACCACCTCGTGAGACACCACGGCTTAGCAGAGTGAAGAGAGCTTCGGCGGCGGGAGCGATGAGCTCAAGAAGGCCACCCCCGCGTGGGTCGGAGCCGACCGGGCAGTGGGTTCCCAGAAAGGACAAGAACCAGCAACAGCCAGCATGGATGAGAGAGATGTCAGAACTCCTTCTACAACCCGGAGCTGGTCAACTTGTCCATAAAGGGAACCTTGAGCAGACGACGACGACGACTTCAGGTCTCATTCGCAAGGTCTCTTTCAAGGACCGTGTCGACCCTTGCATCCTCCCTACCGACAAGGTGTTTCTGGAAGTAGAAAAATATTTCCAGATGCTGCTGCGGAGTACACGCTTGTCAATTGACCAGATCCTCGAAGCGACTTTCGAACAGCATGAGATCTCACTCCTAGTACCAACCAGCGGTCCGCCTGATGTCGTCCGGTGGCAGAAAGAAAACACCATCCGTTACCAGGCACTCCTGAGGACCGTTTTCAAGGGGAAACAGCCCACGGTGCAGTTGAAGATGGCGATGCTCTACTTCGGGCTTCCAGTGGCGCCCTTGAAAATGGGCCGGGACCAGAGTGTAAAACCGATAGACCTGGACTTCCTAGAAGACGAGGTGTTCCTTGACCGTCCTGCTCTGGACTTTCTAGATATGTACCCGAAGAGGTGCTATGGAGATGCTACGCGTCGCAGTGAGTACATGCGATAGCTACCCTTCTACGCAAGTAGTACATCAGCTAATATGACCACAGCCAAAAGCAAGGAATTCTTCAAGCTGGTGCCGACCCAGAAATTCACGTCGACGAGTATCCCGCCAAGTCAGATGGCCAGTCTCCGCGGCGGATCCTTAGAATCCCTAGATTCGGACTCGTTGTCAGATGAAGAGCGTTCCGATGAAGACTACCTAGGAATGGTAGCGGTTGTTGAAACCGACAATGATGAGGAAGTAGCTGACGTGGACACAAGCCGGGCGCGCACGGGTTATGCGCCTTTCATCGTGTGCGGCTACCAAGGTCTGCGCCTGTGCGACAATTCGTACCCGGGATTTGTGAATGCTGTAGACCAGTTGCTCAGTTTCTCGTCAGCTTCTGACTACGATATCACTCTCCATTTTTTCGCTTTGGGGGCGGACGGAGTCAGTATTAAAGAGGAACCTCCAGTCGAGTCGATCACGGGGAAGATATCCCATGGCCCGTTCCCTCCGCCAGGCTGTCCTATAACCGCTGCTATCATTAAGTATTTTAATAATGAACATGATCCGTCGCCGCCATTTCAGCCATTCGCCCTGTTCGTCCATTACCCGCACGAGGCCTCTCCCGAAGTAGCCGAACCCAGCACCAGCGCCAGAGATGTCTTGAAGCTGTACGACGAAAACACCACAGAAGCCCGACAGCCCGTTGCCTATGTCAGGAAGCCGTTCGGCACGGACATAAATTGCCAAGCACATCAGTTCTGGAACGGCTACCGCAATGCGATGAGCGTCCTTTTCCAGGGGTCGCCTTACAACCACTGGACATTCTCGATACGTACCCCCGGCGTTCTTTTCAATATTGACGGATCTTCGTACGGACGGCTCGATCCCCCCACAGAAGTCTGGGACCAGGTTGTGAAATACTGCAGCAGCCAGGAAGCCTCGAGGTCATTTCAAGTGCCATCGGTCCATCTGCAGAAGGTGTTTACCAATGAGTTTGCCGAACACCACGACGAAATACCGATCTTGGTCGCAGATTTTCATAATCATACATTCGGCCTCCAGCCTCGCCGCAACCTAATCTTGCCTGCCCACTTCCAAGACACATCGAAGGACGCAGAGTCGCTGCAACTGTTCTTCAACGCCGCCTACGAATCAAACCCCTACCTCAAAGGCTACAAGGAGTTGGCCGGCCTGGATATCTGGTTCCCATCAGAAGACATCTTCATCAGGAATAGCCGCCCGACCAGAATCAGCTCCTGTTCCAAGCAAGGGCCGATAGACTGGCGTAAATACGCAGAAGTTTTAGTGTCCAAGGGGGCTCCCATGGGGCCTGCCGGTGCGAGCTTCATAGTCCGCCCGGGCTTTTCAGCCTATCGGGTCCATGGCCCTTCGGGCAAGCACTTCGAGGTAGACCTCAACAACATAGGTTTGATGACTTTCGTCACGTCCGTTACGGAATCGTTGTTTCCAGAACAGTCACGCGCGGCTCCAGGTGCTAAGAAAAAAGTCCTGTACCTGACGCAGACTACTTGGAAACGCAAAAGCCTTTCTGCGGCCATCCGGCCTGAGACGTCCCAGGAAGAATGGAAATGGATCGTGAGACATATCACCGAGCCAGATATTACTGTAGCTTTGGAGGATTGGGACAACGAATGGAGTAAGTGCTGGCTTGTCTTGTCCCCTGTACGCATGGCTCGATACTGACTTTCTTCTACAGCCCCTTCATCAGAGCTCTACACAAATAATTTTAGTAGAGCACCCAAGCCGGGCCTATCGCTAAGTAATCCATGGGGCCCTCGTTATGAGATACAAGCTGCCGTCGTACCCAAAACTGAACGGGTAACATCTCCCAATGTGTCAACTCCTACTATCAAACAGAAGCAGACTTCCCCGCCAGGCACATCTTTTTCATCTCCGGGTTCATCTATGTCTGACATCGAGCTGGAGAGGATAGCTCAGCAGCTTGAGCAGGAAGCGAAGAAGGCGGCTGAAGCAGTGGAAGAGACTGCTAGAGAAGTTGCCCTTTTCGAGTCCATTCTGGCGAGACGATTAGCGGAACACGCCTCTGCCACAGCTGCTGAGGAAGAGGCTGCCAAGAAACAAGCTGCTCAGCAGGATTCTGCAAATGGCAATGCTGCAAATGATAAGGCTGCAAAGGACAAGGCTGCAAAGGATGCGGCTGCAAAAGATGCTGCTGCAAAGGATGCGGCTGCAAAGGATGCGGCTACCCAGAGGGCTCTGGACGCTTGGAAAGCAGATAAGTCCACTCAAGATCTTCTCGATAGGTTGATGGAAATCCAGGGCACTTATCCTTCGGAAGAGGCTGCTACGAAGGCGCAGGAAATAGCTGACACGGTATTGAAAGATACTGCCTTCGGACAACAGGCTGCGAAGAACGTGCGGAAAGCTGTTGAAAAAGGTAAGAAAGCTGCGGAGCAGGCCAGATATGCTCACAGAGACGCCAAGGATGCACAGGACACCATTGATAACACGAAAACGGCGGCGGAGAGAGCGAATTGGCTGCGTAACAGGACCTACTGGAGCACGCCTCGGATATTCACAGACCCTACGAAGCCGGCTATGCCCATCCACGGCCCACCTCTCGAGTCCGTCCTCAGGACAAGCCCATACTTCCCCGGGATTACCACCGCGATGCGCACTCCCACCGAGATGGCCCGCCTGGAGAAGGAAGTACACACGCTTAGGAACCATCTGTTAGACAGGACGAGATCATGTCCGTATATGGACTGTCAAGAGGCCCCCTTCCACGTTGAAGATGCCGAAGGTCTTGATAGACACTTGAAAGAGAAGCATCAGGGGTTGAAATGCTTCTTATGCAAGGGCAACGATGCCCTTATGCCGTACTACGACGAGAAATCCATCCGAGAACACTTCTGGGAATATCACGCAGATGAGTTGAAGAAATTGCTTTGCCCGGAGAAGGAATGCGACTGTGAAGACGAGGAAGAGGAAGAGGAGGATGAAGGCGACAAGCAACAGAAAAAGGACAAGAAGGGCAAGAAGGGCAAGGACAAGAAGAACAAGGATAAGAAAGCCAAGGACAAAAAAGCCAAGTATAATCGACCGCTTCTACAATACTGCGAACGTTGCGGCCGCGACCAATTCGCCTTGGATAACCCAGATGACCGACAACATCATAGCGAGGTTTGTGATGTGGTCACGTCTGTGGACGAACGGACGAAAAGGTCGAGCCAGATCCCTTGCTGCGAATTCTGCGGCACGACCAGGATCCGGAACCCCCAATCGGGGGACTTGGAACCGTGCCAGTGCGGAAAGGAAAAGCGGGATATTTTCGACCCCGGAGACATCTGCCCCTGCTGTAGGCTTCGATTCGATGGTATGACCCGCCATTACCGCGAAATCCACGTGCGTCTTTGCAAGCCCCCCTCGGGCCACACGGCGTGGGATTTCTGCGGTTACTGCGGTCTCCAATTACGAGGCTCGGGCGAGGGGGCCAAGAAGGAGCACGTACATTGGTGCGAGCGGCGACCGGCAGGGCCCCCTCATAAGTGCCCTATTTGTGAGATAATTCAAGAAGGCCCCAAGCAGATGTGGAATCATATCGACGAGGTCCACGGTGGGATCTCCGCTGAGTGGTGCCTATTTTGCAAGCAGTCGATGAAGTATGCCACCAGCACCGTCAAATACGCCCATCTCGTCAACCATCTTTATGGAGAAGCCTACGAGCTGCCCGAGGGTTACGAGGAAGAGGTGCAGCCTCCACTCATGACTGACCTAGAATGGGAAGAGGCAGAGGAGGCAAAGAGAGCTGGAGAAGCAGAGATGACACGGAGAACGATTGAGGCGATCAATTCGATGAGGCGTATCAGTATGAACGCCATAAAGGATTATAAACAACGAGTACAAACGAAGATACAGCAGGCCAAAAAGGGTGGGAGCCAGCCAACAGAAAAGGAAAGAGCTGAGATGAACGAACTGCACCAGATGGTTTCAAGGGAAGAACGGATACTTACGATGCATAACACCCGTCTGGATCGAATGATGAAGGAGGAAGAGGAGAAGAAGAAGAGAGAGGAGGAGAAAAAGGAAGAGGAAAAGCGGCAGAAAGAAGAGGGGAAGACGAAAAACGAAGAAAAGAAAGCAGAGAAGAAAGCGGAGAAATCAGAGAAGAAAACAGAGGCCGAATCAGCAGGAAAGGGGAAAGCAGAGGGGAAGAAGATAGAAGAAAAGAAGAAAGCAGAAGAAAAGAAAAAAGGGGGGGAGAAAGCACAAAAGGAGAAAGCTGAGAAAGAGAAAGCAGAGAAGAAAAAATCGGAGGAAAAGGCAAAGAAGGAGAAAGTAGAGAAGAAAAACGCAGAAGAAAAGAAAAAAGCGGAGGAGAAAGCAGAAAAGGAGAAAGCAGAGAAGAAAAAGGCAGAGGAAGATAAGAAGAAAAGCGAGAAGAAAGATGCGAAAAAAGAGTCGGAAGACTCGGAAGACTCGGAAGACTGGGAAGATTCGGAAGATTCGTGGGATCCTGAAACCGCGGAATATAATGATGAGGAGCCGGACCAATCTATGTGGGACAATCCCGAAGAGTTGCTGTATAAATGGAGGCCAGCACAACCCGGCGAGAAGGTCGGTCCAACCCGTGCTAGTTCGCCAGATTATGGCGGTGATGATGCCAACTACTGGCCACCTTTCGAAGCACGCTGTTCACGGTGCTTCCGAGCCGCTGGCAATGACAAAGAATATATCGTGGTAAGTTTAAAGACCTCCAGACGTTACCCTTATACCTCTCATGGGCGACTTGTGCTAAATTTTGCAATTTCCCCTATTAGAAACATATGGATCCCAAGGGCTGCGGCATACGCCGGGGCAAGAGCAACACCAAAGACTGGGCTAGCCTCCCTAACCACAGCGGATGGATCGAGTACCCTAACGACATCGACTTCGCACAGGCGTTCGACAGCTTCAAGCTTAAGTACCCCGCTTACCGGTTCACGATGTACCCGACCTGGAACGACGACAATCAGCTCCATGATGTGTACTACGGACCGTATGACATGGAGGATACCTTTGGGTGGAACTCCGAAGACCCCAACTGTCGAGTGGGGGGGAACATGTACGACAGAACGAAGTGCTATCTACTGCCCTGGCCGCCAGTAGCGGGTCACGTAATACCGGTGGCCGCCAGCGGAACGGCAGGAGACAGCAAGCCCGAGACAACAAAGGCAAGCAGCAAGTCCAAGCCGAAAACGCCGAAGAAACCGGATGCCCGAAAGGGGGGCAAACCACCCCCGAAGAAACCAGATGCCGGAAAGGGTAGCAACCCACCGAAGAAAGGGGCAGGGAAGAGATCACACTCTGCGAATGACCCTGAGAACGTTACAGCTCCAGAGGCCACTGGGGAGAGCCCTCGAAAGAAGAAAAAGCAGAATAACGGCAAGCCCGCTGCTGATAGTGATGGTTCAGACACTTGGACCACAGTGACCTCGACCTCGACCTCGCCTTCGCCAAAACGCAAGCGCGGCAGACCTGCCAATTCCACTGCCGGTCCCAATACTAAGAAGTCGCCCCCTAAGAAGCTCAAGACGACAAAAGCCGCTTCAAGCACGGCAACGGCGTCGGTGGCGGCAAAGACTCCTGCCCCGAGGACCCCTCCTGCCACTCAGACCACTCCTGCCGCAAAGACCCCTCCTGCGGCGAAGACCCCTAGGACCCCTACTACTCCGAGGACCCCGAGGACCCCTCCTGCGGCGAAGACAGCTTCTGCGGCGAAGACAGCTTCTGCGGCGAAGACAGCTTCTGCGGCGAAGACAACTTCTGCGGCGAAGACAACTTCTGCCACTCAGACCACTCCTGCCGCAAAGACCCCTCCTGCGGCGAAGACCCCTAGGACCCCTACTACTCCGAGGACCCCGAGGACCCCGAGGACCCCTCCTGCGGCGAAGACAACTTCTGCCACTCAGACCACTTCTGCCACAAAGACCCCTTCTGTGGCAGGAAGCGTACATACCCCCCCTCCAACGCCCCCTCAACCCCAGAAGCGAAGCAGGCGGAGCTCTGCCTCCGGAAGGCCGCAGGGAACTGCTCCCGCCGTTACCCCCCCGCGGAGAGTCACGCGGGCGGCGTCGACTGCGTCTAGGAATGGGAGGGGAAATGGGAATGTTTCTCCCGCCTTGATTTAAAGGAGAAAACCACGAGAGGAACTTCGACGGGAGGGGTGGCACTAGTTAAGGGTGTGTGCTATGCGAATGCCGCTCGAGAGCGGCGATAGTGTTAAGCCGGGTGGTGGTGGGCTCGAGAACTTAGTATGCTTCGATCTTTTGGCTTACACTTACACTTGGAGATTTCCTTTTTGTTTATTTAAGCAGTTATGTAGGTAGTTAGTTTAGTTGTGACTTAGGTCTTATCTGATTTCGGGCATTTCACTCACTTCGATCTCCCCTTCCTGTAAGAGACTGTATTAATCACATACTTCTCTCCTTGTCTTCGAGAATACAACATCTTCGTGTTCTACGTTGTATGCTACAGTGAATATCATACGTCAGTCCCACGTGTTGCAATAGAAAGGACATGCTGGGTAGGGAGTGAGCAGAAATGGATATTTTGGGTCTTCGTGGCCAACCTTACCAATTCAAGCACTCAGTTTAGCTTCGCTGCATAGTAGACACTGGGTTTGATTGAGGGTATCGTATTTAAGCAGGCTATCGTACTAGATCATTCAAAAACAGACAAACAAATGAAAAAGACAAAAGAAAAGGGGTTGGGGGCGAACCTAACCAACCAACCCCTCGCTACATGCCGTCTTGGCCTCATGGACTACATCAATCATCCCATCATCACTGTACTGTTTTTCAAGTCATAAATGATATCAAGACAAAGAAAATCGGCGTCTGCCAGGTTAGCATGCCTCCCTCATGCTAGAGAGTTGGGTGATGGCAAGTGAAGTCAATTTTGACTACCATGCCGTCACACCATGGTTATCACCGCAAACACGTTTTGCTTGGGTGACGCATCACTCTCGCCACTACCTCTCACCATCTTCCAATAGCCATTTATTCATGGTGTATCGGGACGGGGGTTCTTTTGTAAACGAGTGTTCCGTCCCCTTCTGGTTTCAATCAACAACGCCTTCGACTTGCCTGTAGGAGGCAAGACCAGGCAAGCATTGGTAAAGCGCTGTCCAGTCAATAGGAGATTGCCAGATTCTCCTCATCTGGGGTTGCATCGTTGGTCACGAAAGTAACAGGCTATTTCGTTATTTAGAGCGCAACGAATGGCCCAGCGAGCACAGAGCAGAGCCAGCTAAACATTTGTCAGCTATGCAAGCCAGATACTCGCTTGCTCTGGTTCATCAGCATCTGCCTGCCCTTAATAGGCGGCCCCTCATTTCTTTTGGCAGCAATCGCGCTTGCTGCACCCGGAGTCGCATTCGGGCTCGCATACTCGAAGTCAACGGGGTGCCAGGCAGTGGCAGGGTTTCGCCTCATGTTGTAGATGTTGGCGTGGTGCTCGGGCGGGGTGTTGTACGCATCGTCCGTGGCCTTGATTACGAAAGTCATTTTTATCTTTGCCTTCGCCTTCGTTTTCGTCTTCACCATCCCGCCTTTCTGCTGCTTGGCGTCGACCACGGTTGGTGATGGTGGTGATGGTGGTAGGGTGTTGTTGGATCGCCACCGCTTGCAGCACCACGTCTCGCTCGAATCCTCGAGAAGCTTCGCTTGGTCACACGTCTGGCCGCCACCAAGGTTGACATCGACGCGTTGGATTTCGTGCCCGCCACGCGAGTACGCGTAGCCCTCCAATTCTACGAATTGGCGGTCGCCTTTCGAATGGACCGAGGCCACCGCCATATCGCTGTTTTGAACCTTGGACCGGAGAATTTCTAAGCGTGTGCGCGTGATGGGCATTTCTTGGATGGACTTGTACTTGTCCCAGTCCTGGACCGTCTCGTTTGGGCCAAAACACTTGTGGTCGCGCCGCTGCCACTGTGTGGGGCTCTCCTCGTCGGAGACCACAATCTTGTTGACCCATTTGACGCAGCGGGCGGCTCCGTGAGCTGGCACGATGACGCGAACGGGGAAGCCGTGGTCGCGGGGCAGGAGCTGGCCGTCCATCTTGAAGGCCAATAGGACTTCGCCCCGTGGGTCGAGAGCTGACGTGATCGGAATGCTGGCGCCGTGGGCCTCGAGGCCCGAGAAGTGCACGTGCTGAGCGTCGTCACGAGGGTCGTCGAGCCGCACGCCGGCATCAGCAAGGACGTCGCGCAGGCGCACTCCCTCCCACTTGGCGCAGCTAGTGGCCCCGATTGTCCATTGCAGAGCATTTGTTTTCTTGGCGGGGACCGCCACATCCTTGCGGCGGTTGTCTGAACATTGGAGCACGGCGGACACTGTGTGTTGCTTGAAGTGGGTTTCAAGGTCGTGCAGAGTATAACTTTTGACCTCGCCATCCGGCAACTCGATGTTGATGTTGTGAGCTTCGGCATGGGCGTCTTCGACTGCTTTCGTCGTCAGGGAAGACTCGGTGACTTCGTCGCCCGGTGATTCGGCGTTGCACGGTTTTGGGGTGATGGTAAGCAACCTCTCGTCTCGTTTCGGGCCGGTTTCGAATGGGTCTTCAATACACTCTTGAGAAGGGCGCCCGTCAACAAGGTCGTCAGGGTGGACCTTACCCACGAGATGTTGCTCAAGCGTCTCGCGAATGTACGGCGTCTTTTGAGTTAAGATATTCCAGTATGGCTCAATGCTGCTTCCGGCAGCGCGAAGGATAACCTCGCCACCGGGATGAGCGCCTGCCCATTCCGTGATATCGTAAACTTTGTCCTCGTACACAACCCACGGTCTTTCCGAATCTGGCCCATGCTCCTTGATCTCGGTAATGTGGTATTGGGGCAAATCATCGGTCTTGTCGTTGGATGTCTGCTGGATGGGCGATGGGGGTGTGGGTTTAGGCTCTGCTTGTATCTCGGGCGGGTTGGTAGTAGTGGCAGGTTGGATAAGAGTGAAGAGAAGCGAAGCGAGGCCACCGCCCGCAGCAGGGGCCGGAAAGGGGCTCAGTCGACGAGTGGGCGAGCATGGCGGGCATGGCGGGCTCGGAGCGGACCGTACTTCTCTCGGTGGCGGGCAGGGCGAGCTTGGAGGAAATTGAACTTCTTTCAGTGACGGGTAGGGCGAGCTTGGGGCGGGCTGTACTTCTTTGGGTGGCGAGCAGGGCGAGCTTGGAGCGGACTGTACTTCTTTCCGTTTTGCTTCTCGAAAAGCAGACGAAACGTCAAGATCTCTCACTATAGAGCTGCTGAAAGGTCGTGTCTCAAGGTTCGGGGTTGGTTGCGTCTTGAGGCTTGGGGCTGGTTGGACAGCCGGTTGTGATAGCCTCGAGAAGTTGAGAAGCCCCCGCCCAAGCTGCCATGGGAAGGACCCAGACATGGGACCTCGAGATTTCTAGCAGTAAAGTCAAGAGAGCTCAAGCTTGAGGTGTTACTTGGTCCTGTTTCAGGTATGTATGTCTAATATGGTAGCCATAGTCTCTGAGGTCTCGTTTGAGGACAGCTTCGGGTTCCCTACTGTCAAGCTTGTCTGGATTTTCAAACTTGAGGGGATGGTGGACAGTTTTCGATGAGTAGTAGTTCAGGGTATAAAATTGGTGTAAAGCTAGTGAACGTGAATAGCTTCTGTGGAAAAAGTAGCAAGAAGTAGAAAGTGACAACGATGAGTGATACCGGTTGCACAATCAGACAGTGAAATATGTTCTCTACGGCTCATGCGGAGACGAGGATTTCATGGAAAATGGTCGGTCACTTGATAAATGGAACCAGGAAACTCGGAAGATTGGATCACTGGATACGGATCGGAGGAATACATACCTACACTAAATAAGGCACTGAATAGGGAGAAGTTCTTCCTATCAGGTAGCAATCATCCGTGCCCACACACCTGCAACAGACCTAGTCACAGGTAGTCACAACACACACGTAGGTATGCGTATACGTGTGCATTAGCAGTAGGTATGGGGATGAGTATGGGTATGGGTATGGGTATGGGTGTGCATGCGGTCGGTCTGTATGCGTCTCGTATTATGGGCTAACGGCAGGGCCCCACGAGATGATATGGCGGTATGGCTATAGCAGCACCCTATCGCCTATCTTGTCGCCTTGTTCTACCTAGTAGGGAGGCATCTGGCATTAGGCGTGCCACACGGGTCCCGGGGCTGATGCAATATGAACGAACGACATGCGACATGCTAATCATAGCCGGACGCTGAATAGGCTGGTAGGTAAGGGGGTAGGTAACCTGGAAGTCATTGGAATGTTCCCATCACTTGCCAGAGGCCGTCAGTGAGGGCTGTAGCCAGTATAGATTAGTCTAGATGGTCAGTAGGTTGCAAGGTTGAGTCATAACACCTGCAGTCAGTCAGTATGATTTCAGATGTTGCGAGAAGGAAAGGATTGCTTGGATGAAAACCCTTGGAAGCCAGGAAGCCCAAAGGGACTGAGGCTATGTATGTAGCTAGTGGTTATGTAGCTAGTATCGGGGGGCCCAGCGCTGACGTCGCGTTCCTGTAGAAGATCCAATTCGCCAAACACAAGACGCCAATTGATGATGACAGTCCAGACAGCGGTGGCATTGGGCAACTGGTGGTCGGCACGTCCCCGATGCATTAGTGCCAGTGGGCGTGTGGGGTGATGCTACCCTACAACCTTGTATGTTGTATGTTGTATGTATAGGGCACAAAACCGCTGGAACGCCCGGGAGTTCCCTGACAGGACCTTACTACTCCACGTGCTCACAAGTCTGTTCAGCGGCCTACCAGCCTATTCAGTGGGCTCTTGCTATCGGCTAACAGGGGCCACTATATGTACATGTTTGGTTGTATTCGTAGTACGAAGTAGTATATACCCCCTTTTCCAATCTTCAGGCATGACAAGATCCCGACCGTTTCGAGATTGCGATAAAGCATTCCTATATAGTTGACCTATTCAAGTCTAGAGTATCAAGTCCGACGACCGACGACCGACGATACCTGATTACTAATTCTGCATACTTCTTGGCTGAGTATGACGTTGGTGGGTGTTTATGATCGAGCCTTGGATAACTCGGCTTGGACTTACACATCATCAAGCAGTTCGGTGCTAGGTGGCAATCCCAATCACAGCCCCGTGATCGTGGTGGTGAGTAGCATACATTGGGTTGGGTGCAACGCCTCACTTTCGATCTGAATATGGCCTGAAAGATAGAGATACAGCTGGAGATCCTTTAATATGGGCCTGTCATCGAATAGGGGTAAAGCCTCAGAGCATACTGATAAGTGTTGATCTTCGACTCGTATGCCTACTTAGGCGACACACTAACCAATCATTGAAACAGTCAGGCAGCTGTACGTCGCCGATGATAGCAAATACTACTCGACTTCCAACGAAGTCTAGAGGTAGGCCAAGACCCAACCAGCCGCAAGTATTCATAACCGATGTATTCACAAGGGTTTACTTATTTTTCATGTGACATTAGCCAAGTAGCAGGGTGGCAAAACGACGCCCGATTTCCGGAGCGGGGGAACGGCGTCGACGTCTACCAACACCTCGTCCATAACTGGACCGGCTTCATCCACAATCCGGCAGGCTTTGAGAACCATTGGACGATGTTCCGTATTCACAAGTTAGGATACCGATCGACGTAGCTGGATCCCACTGGCTATGAAGTGAGAGGCCACATCATTGCAATAGCCTAGCTTATCAGCAAGATGCGCCTCAGACAGGCCAACTAACCAGTCCAATAACCTACCTCTCCTGCGCCACGGTCATCACTATTCTTGTGCCTATACCTGTTGTTATACATGATATATATTACTTACAGTCCTGCCTTAAGATTACCTACGATGTACGAAGATGGGCAGGGAAAAGGATAAGCCCATTAAGCGGTAACAGCCCTCCCTTAACCGTGGCCTCTCCGTTGCGTAGATGAATTGATAGTATAGCATGGATTGCTAACGATGATACATACATAGACATTACCAGGTGAACCGATATTGAGATGCCCAAAGAAACAGCTTTCCTATTTTTGGAGTTTCCAAGGCCAGCGTGAAACATTTGCTCCAATAGGAAGGGGGGAGTATCATCCTCCCTGTTTTTCATAACATCCCCCTTAATTCCTCCACGACTTCATACTCCTGAGCTCATTGTTTCTGTGTTTCTGCCGCAACGTACCATTTTCATCCCATTTCCAAAACTCTTTGACACGCCGGGGCTCTCCTGTACGTTCATCGGGCCACATCTGGCTCTCCGGCATTAACTCTAGTGTCATATCACCATTAGACCTGAGAACAAATATGTGGCCCGCAATGAGCATCCAGTCCGTCTTGGTGCCTATCAAGACAGTTAGATGGTCTTGCGACTGCTTCGTCCCAGTCCTCATCCCCGTATTTCGGTTCCGCTTTGTCTCTACAGGATGTGCCATCTTGCTTCAATCTGTTAGCTAGGATTTCCGCTGATTGTTCTGATTATTGAACATGCTGTCATTTTCTCTTGCTTACCGAATCCATATATGAGTAAGTCCCAGATCTCTCGCAATATAAGAAGCGAGGTTATTATGAGCTTCGAGTACTTTGGGCATCTCTTCCTCTAAAACAACAACCTCATCGTTGGACCATATAACCTAACGTTGTTAATATTTCTCTATAATTTCAACTATACATGGAAATAAATGCAGGGAGGGCGAACCAATGGGCTTCTGCGAGTTCCGTCCCCATAGCTTCTAATTTCTCGTAATACTCTATCTTTGTAATCGAAAGGTAATGGACCCCCATGTGGACTTGGATCGCCTTTATTCCACTCAAGAGATCTATCAGTCTCTAACGGAGCGGGCGGTAGGTACTGTGATGCATTCAGTACATTGGCAGAGCCTTGACGCCGATTACGATTACCCTTTGCGGCTTGACGAGAGTTTGGATGCTGATATTTATCTCTACTAGGAAGGTTGCTCATATTCGGCTTCGATTGAATATATGTGTATATTAGACTGATGATAGGACGCAATCCTCTTCACAATAAGAGCGAACCGAAAGCCTCGTAGACTGTTACATATTACTCCTTTTCTTGTTTTCGAGGCATAAAGAACCAGATTTCTGTATGAATAGTGCATATAAAGAGGTATACAAAGCGGGATCAACGACTACCGCAAACGTGAATGTAGACGTTACTACGTCTTTATCGTATCTATATACTATGGGCGCTATGGAAAATAAGAATGTCAAGTCATTATTCTCTTTGTGCCCTCCTGGCCCGTCTCGTGGCTTTCAGTCCTCTATCTAGAGAGGTTGGGCCATGTACCGTAAAGCGCTGGTAGAATCTCCAACATTACGAGGAGATATTGTCACAATGAGCTTCATTTCATCATGGTAAGAAAAGCTGTGGGACGTTAGGTTAGTGTAAAGCGTATTGGTATCAAAGTCGTGCTATATATTCAAAAAGTATTCAGTGCTACTTCACTATACAGGCTTAAAGCTGTCTTTGTTACGGTTGCGTCCCTATTTACAAGAAGAAGAACAAAATAATTGCGTTCCACGGAATATAACCCTCTCCCTTCTTGGGGGTTTCCGTTGCTGCTCCTCGGGGTCGATTCCACAGAACCCAAATAACGAAGGCCAGTAGCCCAATGATTGCTGGCCCTATCCAATGATTCTTCAATATTGAACGGCGCTCTTTGCGTGAAGCATGTTGCCTCTTGAACCATCGATGTGACAACACCTGAGTAGTGCTTATTCTCTCCTCTGGCTTATACTTGAACATTTGTCTGAGCAGGTCGGAAAAGTCGAGAACCTCATCCCTTGACAAGTGGTATCTGAGCAACATCGTTCTCTGTCTCCCAGGCCTTTGTGGGTGTGGCTCAAGTCCGTAAGCGAATTGCTCTGCACCCAACCTCATTTCCAGTGGATGACTAAACCCTTTCGCTTCGGCATCCCTTTCTTCTTGCCAATCCCAGGCAAGATCTAAAGGACCCGTAAGAAGCTGTAGCGCTCCGGATGCCGAGTCGGAATCTTGATCATCCTCATCCGCGATGTCAAGTTCATGGTCAATCAAGATCTGCTTCGCCTCTGAGCGATAATACGGTGGTATGGGTCCAGCGAAACGCTCATAACATCGTATAGCGTCAGCGGCATCATCACCTCCGCGCCTATTGATCCTGACCTCGAGAAGTGTAGCGGCAAGAGACCAGACGTCGCTCTCGAAACCAACACGACCTTTGTTGAAGAGTACTTCTGGGCTTGCATATGGCGGTGGTATACCGAAGTCCTTCGGGCGGTCATTGGCTTTGTATGCTTCCCCAAAGTCGACGATTGCGACCTCATCTATTACAAAGTCCTGGATTCGTTGCCAGGCCGCTGCAATTACCACTTCTCGGGGTGCGTGTTCGCTTCTTCCACCGGTAGTCGTCCACACGTTCGCGGAATCCGGAGTCCCGAGAATATCACACATGTCGTCCCTGGACAAATGGTCGAGACACCCGGGTTTGAGCTTCATCAGGATATTTTGCGGTCTGAAATCTCCATGGCAAAGCCCTTTGCTATGCAGGAAGCTTAGCCCCTCCGCAACTTGATAGCAGAGATCGTCGACGCGGTCAGTATCGACGCGCTCAACATCCTTCCCCAGGACGTCCGACCTCCAGTCTAACAACTTAGGCCCAAGCACTGGCAGAACTGAGCACAGATGTCTGCCATTTGGCGTTTCCTCCCAGAAGGTCTCCAATGGCATGACGATGTGATTGGCTTCAAGCTGCTCTTGTGTTACACCGTGCTCTTTCATATGTTGCATAGCCATTAGGTCCGGACAGTCGTCTGAAGAACGGCTCGCAGCGTTCACTTTGACCGCTCTCCACTTCTCCGTGGCAAGTTCCCAACATAGCCAGATAGTGGCAATACCACCGTAGCCAAGCTTATATATGATTTGGAACCTGTCGCCAAGTGTGTCTCCGATATCCAAGGGAGCAAGACCTCCAGGCTCGTAGTCTTCCAGGTCTTCTACATCATCCATAATCATGACATTCCTGTATTTATATCTGTAGGGTTTCTCTGCATCTTGTCCCACCGTCGACGATTTTCCGCTTGTCTCGGACATTGTAGCGAAGTTGCGCTTAGGCGTAGAGGATGATGTAGAGTTGGATGACGGAAGGTGTGTTGTGCTTGGTAGACTGAGGAGTACCGTAGAGACCAAGGCTACGCTGCGATGGGTGAAACCCCCCAATTTAAAGACCCCCTTGGTTGAAAAACAAAGACACTTGTACGAGAGCGCAGGTTTTGTTTGGGTGAAGGAAAAACGTATCAGCGATTACCGGTCTTAAGAAAACAAAGAAATTCACATGAAACTAGTGCAATCGTCCCAGATAGCAAGGAGGTGAACCAAACAAAGACAAGCCAATGCTTCCAATAGCGGTCATAAACTAGCCTAGAAAATTGGCATACGCTGTGTATTCATATGCAAAGTCTACTACCTAAATACATTACACCGAGGGCTACCTCCTCACCGAGTCAACCGTGACTTTGACATGATTACACAGCCGAGCCGCAGCGCTCTCCTTCCATTGGACAGTAGTCTCGTCCGTCTTATATAAAGTCATGTCGAAACGCCTGAATAAGTTGGCGAGGACCACGTAAAGCTCCAGGTAAGCAACACTGTGAACGGTAAGCGGATGAAACACGGCCAGGAGCGTCCATGGTACTGACTTTTGACCCAAGCACCCTCGAGACCCCCTGCTGAACACGAGGAACCATTTCTCTAGATCTTTGCTGTCATCGCTCAGCCATCTCTCTGGGAAAAAGGAGTTGGGCTCCGAGAATAAGGCAGGGTCATGGGTGATCATGCCGATTGCTGACGAAACGGTCGTCTGTTATGGTCGCAGTTAGTCAAATGCACCCTAGAACAGAGGAAGGTCTTGTGCTTACTCCAGCGGCAAGATAATAGCCTGCGACTGTTGCACCACCTACGGGCACTCTACGAGGGATAATTCCAGGGACCGGAGGGGAAATTCTGAGAATCTCCTTGATCACAGCGGTCTAGGCCCAGAAGAGTCAGTATCGCCCATCACCCAGTTCATGCATTGACAGATCAAAGGTCGGTACTTACCAGGTACGGCAGAGCGCGAACGTCACGGTATTCAAGTAGCCCGGCAGCATTCGCTGGAACTCCGTCAAGCTCTTCGCGCAGCGTTTGTAGCTTTGTCGGGTTTGACACGAGATGGTAGGCGCCAAGACTGAGAGCAAAGCTTGTGGTATCTGTTCCGGCGAAGCACATGGCCAGCGCTTCATCGATGAGGACCTCTTCATTGAAGGCTTCATACCCCCTTGACTTATTGGCGTCTAAGAGGAGGTCGAAGTACGTGCTTCTTCCACCTTCCTCAGTCACGTAAAGGCCATCACGCTTTTTCTGGTTCTTGATGTCGTGGATCCACTTAGAGCTTTGCTATAAACCCGGTCAGCGGGTCATAGGATCTCCAGCCCCTATTCAAGCTGTCGAGAGAGTTCAACTTACCTTACGAAATGGCACATAGCCGGGAATAAGCTTCTCCGCCCAGCTTTCCGGTATCTGTGCCGACAGTCGCGCCAGTATTGCAAAGTGCTTCATGACTAAGAAGTTGTCCGCAAACATTTTCATGGTGCCGGCGAATTGGGGCTCTTCCTCTTCTGACTCGAGCAGGTTCATATTCTTGTTGAACAGCAGTACCATTATGGTGTCAATCTATTAGATTCTGGTTAGTAGATTGAACGCGACGAAGTTTATGCTGTACTCATACCGTGAGAAGGCGGATAAGTCTGGTCAGATCCACCGGCAACCCCTTGTCGAAGGACGCGTTCATCTTCGCGATCATCCGCGAGACGTTATTCAACGCGACAGGCGCCAATTGCTCGACCCCCTTGACCGAAAACAATGGTTTGACGACACCGTGGCGGTCTTTGTGCACTTCGGGGTCGATCAACATGATTATGGAGTTTTCCACTCCTCCACCTCTGGGATAGTAGTCTGGATCTTTATAATACTTCGACCCGAGACGGTATACTCTGAGGTTCTTGGGTTAGTTGCATCCCGTTTGAATAGATCCCACGCCGGTCTATACTTACTCGCGAAAGTAGTTGGCATCATCAACGTGCACCCGGTCGGGGCTGACCCTGACAATTGGCCCTAGCGACCGTTAGCCAAGTTGAACATATAAAGATAGTTGAGAATTTAGGATATGAACCTATGGCCAGGCGATTGGCCTAGGCGATTGGCTCACCATATTTCTCATGGAGGCGCGGGTACTCCTTAACGTAATGTCCGTCGCGGATCACATCGTGGTAGAACTCATACCAATAGGACACGGCGGCGTACCACGGCCCGGGAACCTTGCGCAATGGGTGGAGAAACAGCCTGTAGATCCCAAGATAGCATATGTAGACGACGGACAACAACAGAAGAAGTCGCGGCGACCCTTTGAGCATATCGAGTCCTGCCATGATACTTTAGGCACAATTCGACGACCGATAAACTGGCAGGATAGCAAAGCCGAGTGGATGTTGGATAGATTTGGCTAAGCTGCTAATTACAGCACGACACCACGCCCTCGGATTGTAGAACCGATGAACAGCGGGTGCGGCCTTGTTGGTTCCAACTAGTTCCAACAGATCCAAGTTCCAACAGTACTAGCAAGGCCTTACATTGGTGGGTTGTTCTTTATGTATACCAGGTATATCTGCAGTTCGATATCAGCATGGCCCAGTCATTGGCTGTATACATGGGAAAGGGGGGCCGCTGCTGCATGAACGGTGCAGAATCTAAAAAATAGTCTCCAGTATGTTGGGTTCTCACGAAAGTGAGCCGACAGTCTGGACCGTGTAAGACTAGCGCATACAGTATATCACTACGGTAAGCCATACCCGTCGAAAGGAAACGATACTTGGTGTGAGATTTGGTGTGAAGTAAGTCTAGATGCTCGTGGCTGCGCTCAGGCTGAGCGCATGGTTGTTCATACGTAACATTGACTCCATGACTTCTGCCTCGGAACTCCTTTTGCCACTGAGAGAGAAACCTCGAAACAAAACAGGCCCTTACGGTCGGGTTATCGAGCCCTACCACCCCACATCGTCATGTTTCTTGACATTGATAGGCTGATAGGTTAGCTCGGCCGTTTGTCCATCTGCGGAGACACTAACAAGATGCTCATCGCACCGAATCGCAGGGGGCTCTGGGGTTCCAGCCGGGTACAGCCATATCCGGCGTAGTTCCTTATCCCCGTACTAGAGATCTTGGGTCTTGCTAATACGATCATATAAGGAATATGTATGCGAAGTTTAATCAGTCTTTCTTCAAGAAGGGACGTCATTGATGCTGACTACTAGGTAACTATGCGACTGACTCGACCTGTACACGATTCCCTGAACTACCTCGCATGTATCGTACAACCAATTCGTCCACCGTGAGAGAATCAGACAAAGAGAACGAATAACACACGGCGCTAGGTAGTTGAAGCTGTCCGGAAATTAATTAGGCCAAGTCCGACCGCGGCTTTGTGGCGCCTTATTGCCTGAGCTGGTTATCCTTCATGATCTCTTCCACGCAGGATAAATACGGCAGGGACCTTGGACCTTTTTGCTCTGAAGAGCACACACCAACGTCTACGAGAACATCTTATTCGATTTACTCCTTACTGCGGCATTGATCATGTGAAGCTCTTCGGGCAGCAAGATATGTAAGCTCGTCACGGAAGACGGTGGTAAATAGGCCCCTCCCCTCTCCCTTCCTTAGCTACCTATACACATTGTCACATACTACTTCAACATTCAGCAGTATCCTACCCTCTCAGCCCTACGACATGCGCAATAGTTGTAAAGGCATAGAGGTCGCCAAGGCTACTGTACCGGGCATACTATCTTTCGGAACTGCCGGATTATGCTCAGTACTCCGCACGCCAGCGGCTACTGATCTTCAGCCAGGGGCTTCCTCCACTTAGACACTCACTTGTAGTATCACTAACTGCGACACCCACGCGTCTATCGATCGCTCCCGGGACACTAGCTCCTCGTAATCCATTACCCGGCTGTATGAGCATACAAGCACTCATTTTGTATCAGCTATGGTGAATATGATGTATTCGCGAAAGAGCGCGTATGACGTGATAGTGACTGATGATTAGAAATCGTATCTAAGAGCACAGTCTCCACGGAATCAGGGGAGACCCCGCACGATTGACTGCCTATATATTAGCCATTTCATTCCGAAACTGCCGTAGGGAACCAGTCTGCTGTCTTTCTGAAT
Organism: Diatrype stigma; assembly: GCA_022225965.2. NCBI lineage: Eukaryota > Fungi > Ascomycota > Sordariomycetes > Xylariales > Diatrypaceae > Diatrype > Diatrype stigma. The sequence goes on along the minus strand of JAKJXP020000032.1, from coordinate 309,852 downwards.
ATAAAGCCAATCAGACCTATACAGTGAACTCAGATCAACTCATATTCAATACGATACGCCCCTAGCACGAACGACAACTTCACACAACCATGGCGATCAAGAACGTAGTAGTAGTTGGTGTGAGTGACTACACCGCGTTATATCTCAACAGCAGTCCATGGACTAATCATTGGCTATCCTAGGGCTCGGGTAATGTGGGATCAGCCATTCTAGATGAGCTCGTGAAAGCTGGCTATAAGGTGACAGCATTCAGTCGCCAGGACTCTGCCGCCACGTTCCCAGCAGAGGTGGTCGTGAAGAAGGTGGACTATGCATCGGTAGAGTCGCTCAAGGCGGCCCTCCAGGGCCAAGATGCTGTGGTCTCCGCCATCGCTACTATTGCGATTGGAAACCAGAACCCGTTGATCGACGCGGCTGTCGAGGTTGGAGTGAAGCGCTTCATCCCTTCGGAGTTTGGGGTCAACACAAGACTCGTCGAGGGCACTGCGATTGGAAAGATACTCCAAGGAAAAATCAAGACGGTAGACTATCTCGACGAAAAAGCAAAGGCGAACCCAAAATTTTCCTGGACGGGCATCTCATCCGGCCTCTTCTTTGATTGGGTAAGAATCACCTTGCCATACCGTGCAGAGCGGGACATAATGGTTAATGGTTCTAAAGGGGCTCAAATACGGCTCGATCGGGGTGAACAAGGGCACGAAGACTGCCGTAATCTACGATTCAGGAAATGAGCTCGTCCAAGCCTCGAACCTGTCATTCATCGGCAAAGCGGTCGCGGCCGTCCTAGCTAACGAGGAGAAGACGGCCAACAAGTACTTGGACATTGGGTCGCCGCTATTCACACAGAACAGAGTCCTCGACATCGTCGAGAAGGAGACGGGCGAGAAGTGGACGGTGCAGCAAGCGAGCACCGCGGACGAAGGGAAGATCGGGGAGGAGAAGCTAAGCAAGGGGGACTTCAGCGCTTTCAGCAATCTTCTGAGGGAGCGCGTCTTCAAAGATGGCGCTGGCCTGGCGGAGGTTCGCGGAAACGAGTTGCTGGGACTCAAGGAAGAGTCTTTGGAGGATACCATCAAGACATGGCTGAAGAGCTAGATCAGATCGTGGCAAGGGGTAGACATCTCTGGTAGCGAATGCGGGCTCGTAAGATTACCAATAAGTCTCGGGCTTTACGTTTCTCGATTTGAGAGACTGTATCAACTTTTTCATCGAAATTGTCACACCACGCCTTGAAAGTCCAAGCTACCATATTTCATCAGCAAGATCGAATGTGGGCATACGTCAATTCGTTATATATGTACATGCTTTCCTTTGACGCAAGAGGGTTGTTATCTTTTTCCTGGTATTGACAGAACGAGAAATACCGAGCTATGTACAAACACCAACACGACCCTTATCTTGACGACGAGCCTCATATCAAAATCAACTTTTAAGCAAGAGTGGGAACCTCCCAATCCACCCAGTCGGCCTGAGGAACACTTGGGCCCTCGCTGACCTTCGGGGGCGCGGTCGTGCCGCCGTTAAGGAAGTAGTCGATGTAGGCGGTGAGGTGGGCTTGCTGCGAGCTGGGGAACTGGCAATGGCTGTGGCCGCCGACGAGGGAGTATCCCATGTTGGTGGCGACACCGAGCGCCTCGTAGACGAGCTGGCCAGCCTGCATGCAGCCGGTGGTGCTGACGGGGCCGAGCCAGTCGATGTCGTTCTCGAGGGGCAGCAGGCCGCGGGGCGCAACCAGCGCCGCCAGGAGATGGTGGTCGGCTGGCAGGGTGTTGGTCTTGCCGGTGTAGTCGTTGAAGCGCGGGCTGAACCAGACATTCTCCGTGACGATCTGGTGCGCCGTCTGGATGTTCTTGCCCTTGCCCTCCTCCGAGTCGGAGATGCGCCAGCAGGCCGCACCGCCGGAGCCGGACTCCTGCGGCAGCGTCAGGGCGATGCGGTCGACGAGCGCGCCGACCACGAAGGCGCCCTTGCCGTTTCGGGAGCAGCCCGTGACGCCCAGCTTGGTGACATCGATGCCGGTCGCCGCGGCGCCGAGCTGCTCGAGACCGTCGACGACGCGGTCGACGCCCCAGGCCCAGGCGGTCAGCGCACCAGCCGAGTGCGTGTTGCCGAAGAGGGTGTAGAAGGCACCCTGGCCCCGAGAGCCTCCGCCGTTCTGCGCGGCGAACGCGTCGTTGGGGAACGTGATACTGCCGATGTTGCTCGGGATGGGCAGGGACGAACCGCCGATGCCGATGACAGCGGGCCCGGGGCTAGTGCCGGGCTTCTTGAGCGAGGCGCTGATGGTCGCAGATTTGCCGGCGACAGTGATAGCGACAGACAGGGTGTTGCCCGACAGCGTGGCCTTGAGGTCGTCCGGCGGTGGCGGGTAGTCGCCGAGCTCGTACTGCTGCAGGATCTTGCTGATCTCGGCCTGGCGGCAGGTGAACTCGTCCTTGGTGGTGACCGGGGTGCCGTCGGCGAAGGTGAAGGGGTCGGGTAGCTTCGCGTTGTCGACGGCTGCGTAGGAGTCCTGGACAGCACAGTCGCTGGTGTTCTGGCGCGAGTAAATCTCGCCGAAGCCGTAGGGGAGGGCGGAGGCCGTAGCGCCCATCAGGAGCGCGGCAGCCAGACGACGAGCCATGGTGACAACAGCGCTATGCTAGATATCGAGGACGACTATAGCAAGAAGGCGAGCAGTTGTCGATCATCAATCACGCATGATAGGGACGGGCGTGGCTGTCTTATAAGCCCCCCATCCAGGCGAACGGAACCAGATTAGCCACATTCCCCATCTTCTCCCATGTTCCGCTCCTTGTATTTACGACATGGGCTTTGCCTTTTGTGCTGGTTTGAAGTCGTTCCTAGCCAATGGTTGCCCGCGCAGCTGGAACTTTCTCCCTGGCCCAGAACGAGCACCCTAATCTGGATATTCTTGGCAATTTAGACGCGCTCTCATTACGTGATATGAGGTTGTGCAAGCTGCTTCATCATTGGATGCGGGATAGGCTAATACGGCTAATGTTGAGGTCGACGTTCCGGTACCTTATAATCGAGCCTATTATTAATTTGAAAGCTTCAAGGCTGTTTGGGCATCATGATACACTATCCCTGTCCATGCGGGGAACTGACAGGCTCGTCGTTCGACTGTCTGTTTGCTGTGCTGCATTTGTAGGTAGACTTTCATATGGGAATTTCATAATCGAAATTCTGGTCGAGATGGTGGCAAGGGATCTATTCACTTTGACGCTACTCATCAGATACGCATGCATACGATGCTATAATGTGGTCAAGTACGCTACCAGGAAAGAAGGCCAGGAAAGTTGCGGGGGTGGCGTAGAGTCTAGTATAGGGGGCCGGCAAATATACCCCTGAACCCCCAGATTCCTTGGCTGCTTGGCATTCGTGTTCAGGCTTCTTGGTCAATGACCTCTATATAGGCGGCACGTGGCCGTCGAATGCCCTACAATACCATCGCATGAAGTTGAGGATTACATCGGTCCAGGAAAACTGCCCTGTTAGTCCATATTCCACACCAATCGTCAGTCCAAGTGCCGAACCCTTAGCACGGATACCTAGAACCACATATAGCCGATAACAACCTGTGAGTCCCATTCGACCGCGCTATAGGCACACTCCGAATTACCCGTTCAGGAAGTGGAGACCCGTACTGTTCCACTTAAGGGGCACGTCTCGATGATGGAGTCCCTGCTATACGTCCGCTTCGGAAATCGTCCTCTTTTTTATCCGCGCCCGATTCGCCTCGACGCTTGGCATATGAAGCGAGTATGGTCACAAGTCTCTAGATTCACGCTGGCGACGATGCTCAAGGCCATCCAGACTACATTGACACGTTATCTGACGATATCGTAGTCAGAATGGCACTGGCTCTTACCTTCGTCGCGTGGGCTTTCTTGGTCCGTCTCATCAGGGCCCATGGAGGTCTAGCCAATTATACGGTAGGCGAAACTTGGTACAGAGGGTAAGCTACCAGTATGCGACAAGGCAAGAAGAGGAGATGCTAATTCGCTAGCAGCTATGACCCAGACGAGCCAAAGGAGGAACAGGTAGGACAAGACTGGATGGTGCAGAGAGTATGGGATAGCATCGACCCCATATTCTTCGTCAATGAAAGCGGGCTGGCTTGTAACGACCCGGGGACGCCGCCGTCGTCGTATATTCCTATCGAGGCCGGTCAAGACCTCACTGCCGTATATTGGTACTGGCTGCACCCGGTTGGGCCTATGTCAGTCTGGTTGGCCGAGTGTGACGGACCCTGCGAAGATGCCGACGTGAATCAGCTCGACTTCTTCAAGATATGGGAGGCGGGTCTACTCGACGGGACCTTGGAAGAGGGCATGTGGTATCAAAAGCAGTTTCAAAACTGGGATGGTACGCCTGATCTGTGGCCGGTAACAATACCAAGTACAATCAAGCCGGGCTTGTATGTCATCAGGCATGAGATAATGAGCATCCACGTCGCAAACAGTATCACAACCTCGAAATCCCCGGTATGCACATCGAAAAGGCTAACGCTAGACTCCCAGATCCTCAATTCTACCCAGAGTGTGCCCATCTAAACATCACCGGCACGGGGTCAGCTGTACCGTCAGCGGAGTATTACGCTAGGTTCCCTGGTGCCTATGATCCAGACGGTGAGCATTCCAATCCGCATTACTCCTGTGTTGGGTTGCCTAACTAGAATAGATCCTTCGATCAACATCGATATCTACTCTGATGCACTGAAGAACACCACGGTATGTGATCCATTGTCCCTTCTCAACGACGCGGTTCCCTAACATCAGATCACCAGAGTTACAAGATACCAGGACCTCCAGTGTGGGGAGAGTAAGTCACCATGACCCATAGTACCATCTATTGTGATTAGGTTGGTGTTGACACTTCTCTAGAGTCAAGAATAAGTACTGCCGAGGTTGCTGAGCTATGGGGGGTCATGCCAGTTGGACAGTCGAAGTGGGGACGTAGTCCTAAATCTTATAATAGGGGTGAATAGGGGGTTTCAAGCTACCTATCAGTGTTCAACTGTATATATTACGGAGTTCCACCCTTCTTGAACGTCTCCCCGCCATGTCATGACTAAATCTGTGAGTATGTGACCCTCCATGTCTCATCAATGCGCGGGCTCTTGTCCTTGTCATGCCATCAATCGCGAGGGGTAGATGAACTGTCGCACATAGACAGGACATTTCTCTTTATTAACTAGCACATATGGATTTATCGTAGCGGGGTACTTCGGGCAGTTCAGTGCGTACATGTGAAACTTGGTCTCTGGCTCTGGGAGTCCATCTTGCCTGTCATAGACCCATTTATCCCGCCCACCGGTGCAAGCTTGTCGGAACCATGTGATATCGGGCGATTGAGAACAGTCAAGGTTACAATCCCTTATGAGAGCACTCTGTCCCAGCCAATTAGAGAAGCCGGAATGGCCAGTCTCGGGTGTTGACAGCGCCTGTGTCTAGGGCCGTCCCCACTGTGCCATCAATCATCCCACGATTTGATTATCGGGCGATGGCGACAAGCCGCAACTGACCGATGACATGCCACCATCGAACATAGCCGTCCTCGAACTCTCCGCAACCCCTTACTATCAATATATCGTGGGGTTCATCGCGCGGAGGTTGTGCTGAGAATGGAGTTGCGTAGCTGTTGGATATATATATCTGCACAGACATGTCTAGGCTTCACCCAAGGCATCAATAGATATATATATTGTACTGTAATACAGACTATTCTCTTCAATAACTCTACCGATCATCAACAACAACTACTACCAAGCCTTCATTCGAGTCGCAATCGTCTCCATATCTTCAAAGCCAATTTCCGCTGCTGAAGACAAAACCTCAAGTCGTGATTAACACATAAATCCTAACCAACATGACGACTAACTCCTACGGTCTCAACCTCCCTCAATTCGACTTCCAACCTGAGATTTCCAGGGTGGCTAGAACCACGTCAAGGAGACTACCCCAATCAGCAAGGTAAACATTGCTCACCATCGCCCCCCTATCCAAGCCGAGGATGCTAACAGACTTTCCTCCTGCAGAGCCGTACCTGTAATCGCTGCCGCAGGGCTAGGTTAGTGTTCAATTGTTGTTGTTCTTGTCCCTCTCTACCTTCACACATAGCAGCCCACCCCCACCCATTCGAGAAGCGCATCCAATACCACCAAGATCACAGGCTGACCATCTGGCAATGATACAGCAACCTACTATATCGGTTCGCAGCTGGCTTCGAGGGGAGCGACGATCCTTGCCCGCGAAGGGACGGCCACGTTCGACGCCATGGACTATGCTTATTGTGACAGCACGAACCTGATGAAGTCCAGGCCTGCCCCCGGAGCGTCACAGCATCAGCCCACGCCTGCGAATATGAGGTTTCAAGAGGCTATGCAGAGAGCGAGGGAGCATTGAGGCTTCTCAGCTACGCACAGCACGTTAGGTGAAAGGTTGGGTTCTCGGATGATGTCTACATATATCTGATGACAGCAAGCGCCATGGCGTTTTGAGGGTTCGGCGTCCGGTTTGGGTTACGGTATATCATTGCATCGCGGCTACATTATCAACATGTACCGGCAAGCGACACTGGCTGGAAGATATAATGGGAGGGGACTCGGGAATGCTGGGATTTGAGTAAGATGACCTAATCTCGTCGTGTACTTCCTAGAACAACTAGGGACGAGTACCAGAAAGTAGCCTGCGAATAACTCAGGGTTGCTGTTTTTTGTTAAGGTGTCGGTGTCCGTTCTTTCAACATTTGAGACATTTCAAGTGAGGGGGGTCTCCGAATACTACTAGCTGTAGTTATCGTCAGTGTTACACGGCAGGTGAAGCTGAAAACAAGCGGTACATCAAATCAGACATATGTACGAGCGTAGGAGAGCACCACCCACTGGGCACGTCGTTAGGAAATCACTCGAAATTTCATTTTTATCATGCATTATCCATATGATTGGCCACGACTTCTTGCTCAGACTTACCTGGCTCGACCCAAACATCACATGCAGGACCTGGTAGCCAGAGGGTTTCACAGGGTGGCTGTCTGAATTTTTCTTCGGGTTACATTCACAGGTCAGCATGCAGCCAACAACCCGAGATACGTAGACATGCAAGCCTTACAGGCAAACTTGGACCGGCAGTGCAATCGTGAGTCCTACTTCAGCTTGCCCCTCCAGATAAAAAGCTAAAGCGTGAGTAAAGTGGGGTGAGAACTCCGCGAGTGGATCGTCTGATTACTGTCTTGTTCTTACACTCTGTGAACAGAGGGTTAGTATCGGTAGTTTGAACCTCCAGAATCCTACAGTAGTGAATATGGCATCCGAGTACTAGACTCGAATTGCCCAATCAAGACAGTAAGCCGCGTAGACGGGCTCGATTTGAGCACGACAATGAGGCTTATAGGTAATCATAGAACCATAACATCCATTCGTGATACCTATAGTGATAGGGTTGACAGGATGATCATGTCTGTGGCCGTAAGAACGTATCCCCAGGCATTTCATAGACTACATCGTCTGGAAGCTCGCTTAGCTGTGTATTTTCCATCTCGTGCCTCTGGCCCTGGAGAGGCAACTCGAACAGCTCGTCGCCGTGCTTCTCCACCGGATACCGCTGCTGGTCGCGCGATGCCCCCCACTGGTTCTCAGTCGGATGTGCGGGGCTCCTAGCCCCCCGAATGGACCCCGGTAGCTCCGCGATGTTGTTTCTAGCCGTCCTACGACGGCAGTACCAGGAGAGCGTGCCGATGATGCCGCCGAGAGCCAGGACCCCGAGGCTGATGCCTATCCCGACACCGATTCTGACCCCCCTAGCCATGCCCTCATTCCTGCTGCTGCCCTCTCCGCCATCTGTGGGATTGCTTCCTCCGTTGGCCGTGTCCTGAGATGTATCGTTTGACGATCGCGCCAGGGCGACTGCGAGTTCCCATACACCGCTGCTCGACTGGTAGATCTGGGTCATGCTCTCGCCGCTCATATAGTATATCCATATCTTGTCGTTGCTGAAGTCTTGTGCCATCCCGAAGTTAGCATTGTCGACATCGGCCACAGGCCAACGTTCGGGGCCCTGCTGTTCCGCCCTGTTCCAGCTGTCATCCGCCCGGTCGGTCTGGTTGATCTGGTGCAGCACGCCGTTGTCGCCGATATAGAACACGCTGAGGGTCCCCCTAGCACTGAAAGCCACCCCGAGATTCACGGCAGAGCTGTCGAAGGCATCTAATGACCAGTCTTGGGAGTCGGTTTGGTTCAGCCATAGCGTGAAATTTCCGGGATCCGTTTCGTTCGTCATGCGAACAACGTCCTCGCTCCCATCCTGGGGATCGGCGAATATAGGTACAGGAAGCCCAGCTATGAAATTGGTCAGCTAAGATGAGACCAGCGTTGGAGTCGATCACTGCTAGAGAACGTACTCAATATCCAGTCACTCTCTCCCAACCGGCTTATGCCTATGTCGTTGCCAACAGCCAGAGCAAGTGTGACGTTCTGGGTGTCCAGTATAGCAGCACCGATGGAACCGGAATACGAAGAAAGGTTGGTCTGGAGGACATAGCCGTCAAATTGCCACTTCTCAAAATCCGGGTGGTACCCTAACACGGCGGGTTGGTTATCCGCATCTCGGAAGTAGATGCGCTGTCCGGCCGATGCGCCCATTGGGAGAGCCTCGATGCTACTCGGCTGTCGGATCGCGGGAAGACCTTCTACGCCGGTAGATACGACCCATTGCTTGTCGCTCGGCGTGTATTTCCCTGTAGCCGAATCGCAATAGAAGCTCGCATCCACAATGCCACCATCGTCGGTCTGGTAGAAGAACTGCGCCTAGACCACACATAGGATCATGAGTATCAAATGACCATTGCCTATCTAGTATATGGAGTAGCACGTACTGTGATACCGTGGGTTGTATCCGTATATCCAAACCCAGCAACACCGGTCCCATTCAGGGGAGGGAACTTGAGATCGAAAGCCGCCGACTCATCGGCCGGGAATATAGGGGCACTGGAGCTATTGCAGAGACTATAGAAAATCTTGCCGGCAGCATCATCATGCATCACAACATGAGGGAACTCAAGCGCATCCACGATCCAGGCGTTGATTGCATCGCCGTGGACCAAAGCCGGCAGCAGCCATAACCATACTACCAGTGTCAATGCCGGTGTGATGCTGCTGCCTCCGAAGCTGAAGCTCATAGTGAAAAGGGGGCGATCTACGAGGAACGCGTCCAGCGTGCGTGCGTGCGGACTTTTGGTCCAGATCGACGTTTAGGCCGTATATAAGGAGAAGGGGAGGGAAGGGAAGTGCCGAGACCCAAAGGGGTGGTAATGGGGCTAAGGTAAAGGAAACCAGTCCCCAGACAGGCCAAGATGGTCGGCTACATATTCATAGCCAGATATAAGCTGCTTACTATACGGGCACATCCGGACTTGGAGGTTGGAGGTATCGCGACAGATCCCCGGACAGCCTAGAACAGCCCCCGTCTGAAACAGAAGAGGTTAGCTGCCGACCACCCCCTCCCCCCCTACGTGGGTGCGACTTTTCCGGGCCGTAATTCGTACAGAACAAATCCTTTATCCTATGGTGTCGTCACACACACACACACATACACTTACCGGGATTTGGGTACCTGGACTGCAAGCTGGACTGCGAGCTGGACAGCAGGCTGAGGGCCGATGGATGATCCATGGTGTATACCCGAAGGATCGGTATACCTACCTACCTCTTCCTTCCCTGCCTCTCACCAGGCGATCCCAATTCCTAGCTGCATGCATGCAGTGAGAATATAGCCGACGACGGGAAGATGTCTGGCAGCTCTAGTCCTACTTTCGCATTAACCAGCGAGATATGCTGCTGTTATAGCTCGTAGGGTTGCAGTATGTTCCTTCAGCAGCGGTGCTGAGCCAGGGCAGCCCAGGGGTAAGGGTCAGGGGTGTCGGGGAGCAGTCGGGCTTGAAAGGGAAGGTAGCGTGAGGTCTCAGCTACCGACGGCCTTAACGGGAGTCCTATATTATTACCAACATAGCTCTTAGAGTAGGCGATATGCCATTGGAACTGACGGGTGGATGGATGCTCGAACAGGTTTCGCGGAGAATACGGTAAATCAAGGCGATCAATAATACTTCGCCGCTGAACGGTGATGATACATTATGGACATGGGCATTCAATTGGGGGTGACCTGGATCACTATTGCAGCCGCTGACATCAGTAATCCTGTCATTTCTATAGCTTGGAAATACCTAGTAACACCCACTGCCCCAATACGGAATATCCAGGCGCCAACTGCATCATGCAGGTGTCGTCTCGGATCCATGGATTTGATCACATTCGAAGGTACAATGCGTTTCTTTCCTTATTTTGGTAAATTTGCCAGCTAGCGTCACGTATATCAGATCGAGACAACTGGGAACCCAGCCTCTCTACCTACTTTTCAAGACGTCTGTATGAAGTATCTTCCTTCAATCCACCTATCCATCAAGAACAAAGCATAATACGATTCAGTTCACTTTGGTACTTCTGGTCAAAGGCACTGCTAACATAAGCCTCGATATAATTGTTCTCTCAGTATTGTTGGGTCAAGTAGAAATTCCCAGAAGACCTCGTAATCATATAACCTGGATGCCGAATGATGCTATCTCGAACAGTGACGGCGGCTGTCAAACTGTGAACAAATTAATGGCACGCACGCACTGTACTATGTAGAGATAGTTATCCATACTACCTATCAGTTGCATACTATGGTTACCTAGGTATCCAGGGCTACATAATTCACTATTCCATCAGATAGGGTTATAACCAGCATCTACAAATAAGTTAGTAGGCCGGTTTAGCACATATCGGCTTCTTCCTTAGCTGATAGCGGCTAGTTAGCTGGTCAGTGGTCAGTTAGCTGCCGAGTCTAGGTAGGTAAGGAACCCACTGTACTATGTGATAGTAGCTGCCCCTTGTGCCCCTCAGCCGCTGCCCCTCAGCCCCTCTGTAAGGTCTGTGAGGTTGAGGTGCCCCTCCATCAACGTCAGAGTCAGAGCTTGCGCTATCCTACGCTAGGTGTCGCATTGCATCGAATCGCATCGCATCGCATTGCAAACCGCGGGGCACTTCAGAATTCTTTTATTTTCCAAGACGAACGCCTCAAAGCCAAAAGCCTCTCAGCAGCGATACCTTGTAATTCCTTCATACGATTCGGTATCGGACAGACTTACAAGACAACCACACCAGAAAATGGCGCTCAATGGCCCCGTACCGAAGAATTTCGACGCAGACAATGCGGACAACTTTGAGGATGTAAGGAAAACCACAGCAATGATCGCCACCGGCCCTCAGCTTGACTAATCCGCTGTACGCCAGATCGAGAAGCAGTTCTCCGTAAAAGGTATACATGATCGCTCCTGGGCTCATGCTGCGTATACCTGCTAATGGTCCCTTTTCGCGCCGTTCTAGCGGTCCAACATCTCGAGACATATTGGGCCATTCTCGGAAAAGTCAGGGGTTCGGCACTACGGCTGACCAAGTACGATGATGATATTTACGAGCATCTGAAGAAGGACTTCCCCGACTTCGACCCGGCCGAGACCATCAAGGAGGACGAGATGAAGAGCAAGGCCGGCAAGGAGCGGTGGCGGAAGTTCATGATGGCCTACGAGAAGAAGGTCGACGACTACAACTTCGGAACCATTCTGAGGACGGGCCCGCAGTTTGAATACGAGGAGCACACCACCATATTTGGTATGACATTACCCTATCCTGCCAGACGAAGTCCAAGGCTACGATCTTTGGCCACGGGAGGTAGAGCTGACTTGTCTCCAACCCAGTTCCCCGCATGCAGTTCTACGCTGTCGAGATCGCAAGAAACAGAGCCGGATTGAACGATTGGATATACGAAAAGGCCCAGGCCGAGAAGGGATCCAAATAGTGTAAATACCACATACCACTGACAGCTCTATGGTCCATGCTTGCAGGCGTCTTCGTTTCCCGAGGCCGTGGAAACTGTTAGCAGCATACGTATTGTACAAGACAATACATGATCACTGTTGCCTTTCCGCGGAGTCTATCATGACAGTTGATTACGAAATTATACCTAGGAGATAACAACGTTGTAATTGTTACTTTACCGTATCAAATAGGGGTTGTACTTGTATTATTAAGGACCTATATACACAGTTATCTCGCTTCTGCTCCGGTGTGAGGAAGCTTCCGGACCAAGTATTTACGCCGCCGCCGAGAAGAATCCGGGATTCATGCATTCAAAGCTGGTACATTTACTTATGCCGAAAATCTGATGCTCGTATCATCCCGTGTTAGAGACTAGGAGCCAGAAGGATGTCTTACGAGTCACTATGCGACTGGAGAAGATACCATTGATGCCTTTTGGCAAATACTTCTCTTTGATGACGATTTTACTACATTCAACCAAACTCATGCTCGTCTGTCCGCGGCGCAAACAGCGGATTACCGAGCACTTTATCTCAAATGGAGATGTCAAAGCCAGAGTGATCAGCCCCGCAGCACCGTGCCGGCTGAAGACTCGGAAAAGACAATCATGCATTGCCTCAAATGGTCAGAGCAGTTCAATTCATTGGCTGGTTGGACGTTTTGTGTGACGGAAAAGAATCGTTTCGCCAGATGTTAACCCGATACACAGAAAGGGGATGCTGTCGTGTTACTGTACGGTAGTCCAGTACCTTTGATACTGCGTTCACCTGACATCCCAATCAACCTTCAAAATGAGCCTACACTGGTGACTTCGGCTTCAGGGACTTGGAGACTGGTGGGTTCAGCCTACGTCCACGGTATTATGGATGGTGAGGTGTTACACGGTCCGGAACCTTTGGTCGAACAGGGCTTTTTTTGATATGAATGGAAGTACGTCTTGCGATCGTAATAGTTGCATATTACGTTTGAGGTCCTAGCTCTAGTTGTTATTATATGTTTCCAGTTCCCTTGCTCTCAGATCTCCTTTTCGTGCGTACCACAGCTGCGGGTGTAGGGTTTTATGGTCACAGACATGACAAATTCGAGCGCAGGACATCAGGTCCTATATGCACAATAAATGGAACTTTCAATTATTCAGATCCTTTGGTTATTCGGATTTCTCCTGTGGTCCCCTCATGTCCCTGACCCGGTACGTTCACCTTGTCCAGTGCCATCACATTGAGGATCTGTCGACGCAAGCCAAAGATGAACTGAGGTGCAATGTATATGCTTTAAGACAAGGAGGAAAATAAAGAGAATGGCATGAACCACTAATACACTAAAGTACTTCTGAATCACATTGGGTGTGTCCTTTCGGGTCTCTTGTAAGGTACTTCCTACAATGGGTGCTCCCGACACCTGTAGATGGACCCGTTGCTCGGCAGCGGAGCCCTCGGCCCCCCCTTAAATGTTGTTTACTTCCACAGTCGTATCATGTGTGCCAGTACGAAACAAGCATACCTAGGTACATATGTAATAGCAACACATGACCCGAACCACCATATCTAGAGAGCAGCATGCACCCGGATTCCAGCCAAATCAATCGCTCTAACTAACACAGCACAGTTTTGACTATATAAACTACAGAAGCAGCTTCTTGAAGGCAACTTGGTAGAGGAGATACCTATACATCAAATCGGCATCGGAAACATAGACTGTTGACCAAGGCCTACCAGGTAGATAATGACCCAGGAAAGACCATCTTTCCGCCACCTGTTCGCCTTCTCAACATGGCGACATTGCGGGATCCTCGCGTTGGGATTGGTCTCGGCGCTAGTCGTCAGCAGTCTCAAGACAGCACTAGCTATCATTCTGGGGAAGGTGTTCGTCGCCATCGCGAAATTCGGGTGCGGCGATGTGTCGGGGCAAGAGACCAGCGACACTATATCCTTCTGGTGCATGATTCTCGGCATTGCAGGGACGTTGGGATGGCTGTTCAACTTCGCATTCCGATTCGCTTGGGTCACGTTTGGGGAGCAGCAGGCTCGACAGATTCGAATCAAGACCTTCTCTGCTCTCCTCGGGAAGGAGATGGCGTGGTTTGACTGTCAGGAACATGGGATCTCTAGTCTACTCGTGAGAATTCAAGCGTGCGTCTAATTTCCCTTGCAATGATCCCGTTGTTTTGCGTTGCTGCTTGCTAACATCCGATCAGACAAACGCGAGAGGTCCAAACGGCCACATCCGTTGCTCTTGGCTCGTTGGCTACGGACATAGCTACAGCATTGGGCAATCTGGTCGTCGCCTTTTACTTCTCTCCCAAGCTCACCACCATCATCCTAGCCACAGGCCCTGTCTCACTCGCTATCCTGAAAGGGCTCAGCTGGAAGCTCAGACCCGCGATACAGGCACAGCATGAGGAGCTGTCCTTTGCCTCTAAACACATAACGGCTGCCATCCTTGCTATCGACATCGTGAAGGTTTTCAACGGACTGGAATACGAAACCTCACAATACGCCCTATCCCTCGGTCGGATGATGAACCATTTCCTGGTCCAGGCGAGGATCAGTGCCTCCCAACACGGTTTCGTCAAGCTGTGGATCGAGTGTATGTTCGTCATGGGGTTTTACTACGGTGTTACCCTAGTGAACGATGGTGTCAGTCCCGGCGATGTCTTGACAGCCTTTTATAGTGCTCTAGCCGCACTGCAGACAATCGAGCGCTTCGTCCCCATGTACCTGTTACTGGTCAAAGGCATGTCGGCAGGACAAGAATTAAGCCGTATCGTGGAGGATGACACCACCCACGACGGGCGCAAGATCCGGCGCATGAAGGGGACTCACAAGCCGCATACGTGCGCTGGCGACATTGAGATCAAGTCGGTAAGCTTTTCCAACCCATCATGTACCCTCTGTGGTGACTCCCGGTGGTCATGCAGCGATACATACTAACGTCGATCCAGGTGACCTTCGCATACCCGTCCAACCCACACAGCACCGTCATCAAGAAAGCATCCCTCTCTATTCCAGCGGGAGAGCGATGCTTCATAGTCGGCCGAAGCGGCTCGGGGAAGAGCACCCTTGGAAACCTGCTGCTCAAGTTCTACGAGCCGCTGTCCGGCGACATCCTCATCGACGGCGAGAGCCTGCAGACGCTAGATGCGGAATGGGTCCGGCGCAACATCACGCTCGTCCAGCAGACCAGCGTCCTGTTCGACGACAGCTTCTACATGAACATCGCGCTCGGCAGCAGCAGTAACCCACATGATCCTAGCCAGGACCCGACTTCCGGAGAAGTGCCGCAACAGGAGGACGCCATAGACATCAACGCCTGTTGCGACTTCGCGCTCCTGGGCGAGACGATCGCCAGCCTGCCTCGCGGCTTCGCCACGCGGGTGGGGCCGCATACCGGCCACGACCTCAGCGGCGGGCAGAAGCAGCGGGTGGCGCTGGCGCGGGCACGGCTGCGCGACACGCCGGTGCTGGTGCTGGACGAGGCCACGAGCGGGCTCGACCCAGCGTCGCGGAACCGCATCCGCGAGGAGATCCGGCGCTGGCGCCGCGGCCGCACCACCATTATCATCACGCACGACGTGGCGCAGATTCGCGACAGTGACCGCGTTTATGTTCTGGACGATGGACGGGTCGTACAGCAGGGGCTGCGGAGGGATCTCGCCCGGGATGCTGGGGGTATGTTCGTGCAGTTGGCCGCACTGCCTCCGACTTGTGGGAAACAAAAGATGAAGAGGATAGGAGAGGACGAGGGAGCTGTCGGCCCGCCCTGGTTCGATGGTGATGACTGCGACGGTGATTGCGACAGACATGTGCATGTTTTGTCTCATGTCATGGCAAACGTGTTCTTGAATTTCTCGAGACCTCTAAGTATCAAGTCGCAGCAGAAGATGCAGCTGTCGAGAGAGAGCTTTACCGACGGATCGCAAACCCCTAACAGTGACCAGTCAATAGGTACCGTTTCCGAAGTCGAGGATCGTCATTTGCAACAGAAGCGGCACACGTTTTACCAACAGCAACTACGGGATATACCAGAAACACAGCGCATGATAACGCAGACGAAAAGCTCTGGCCTTACCTAGGTGGTAAAGCGAGCTGGCGCAAGGGTGAGCAGCGGAATACGGGAAGGGATCAAGAACTTCATGGAAGATCGCGCAAGTCTTAGAGATTTAGAGAGTCGGCTATCCCATACTATGAGTAATCATTGGGGACATTATGAAGAGTACAGCGAGAAATCTTATGGGATTTCGGGTTTCTGGAAGCAGCCTCAACCCGAGCATACTGCTACGATAGCAAGTACTACTCCCAGACACCCCATTGAGGAGACCGGCGAGGGACGGCAACCGGATCAACAAGCCGGAAGCGACAACAACGACAAGGATAAGCGGAAGAATAACGCAGAGGAGATTTCCCTCTGGACCATCTACAGCACGATCTGGCCCAATATCCGGCCCCGCGAGCGCTTCTTCGTCGTGGTCGGCTTATGCATGTGCGTCGTAATCGCGGCCTGCGTGCCGACCTTCTCGATCGTCTTCGCGAACCTGCTGGCAACCCTATACCAGGCAGACTACGCAGAAGACGCAGCAGCCGCTGCCGAGACGCGCCTGGCCTCAGGCCGCCGCTGGTCGCTGTACCTGTTACTGGTAGCGACACTCGGCGCCCTCGCCACCGTGCTAGGCCACTACCTCCTCGACCGCGCGGGTCAGGCATGGGTCGACGCCCTAAAACTACGCGCCTTCGCCGCCGTGCTGCGCCAGCCGCGATCGTGGTTCTGCTCAGGGGACTGTCGGCGCGACCAAAACCCACCCTACAGCAATAACAGCAACAACAACTTCCCCCTCCCCCCCTCACCATCCCCCTTCCCCGCCCCCACCGACGAAACCCACGCCTCGCGGCACCCCAACCGCATCGTCAGCGCCTGCAGCCTCGACCGCGCCGCCGACGACGTGCGCCAGCTCGTGAGCGCCTTCGGCCCGCCCCTGCTGATCGCAGCGCTCGTCGCCACCAGCTCCATCGGCTGGGCGCTCTGCCTGTCGTGGCGCCTGACGCTCGTCGCGCTGGCCAGCACGTCGCTTCTGGTCGCCGCCTCGGCCGTCCACGCCAAGGCGGCGCAGCGCTGCGCCGCGCGCTGCGATGACGCGGCTGCCGACACGGCGGGTGTCGCGGCGGGCGCGCTGGCGCCCCTGGCGAGGGTCCGCGTCGTGCGCGCGCTGGTGCTCGAGCGCTTCTTCGCGAAGCGGCATGCGCGGTCGGCGGCGCGTTCGTTTTCCGTCGGGGTGCGGGGTGCTGTTGAGACTGCGGCGCTGTTTGCAGTGTGGCAGGCGGCGGGGTGGTTCATGATGGCTGTTACGTTTTGGTATGCGGGTGTTTTGCTGGCGGGCTTCCATGGCAGTGCCGATGCTTTCAGTAGCAGCGAGAGTCAGGAGGGGGTGGGGATGGCGATGATGGGTGTTGGGGACGACACGACGACGACGACGACGCCAATGATGGTGGCTGGAAGAGTACTTCAGGTCGTGAACCTGCTGGTTCTTGGACTCAGCACCGCGTCTAACATGTTGCATTCGGTTCCTGGGGTCGCGGCCGCGAAGGCTTCCGCCGCTCGCCTGCTATACTACGCGCATCTTCCAGTCGATGAGGAGCAGGCTCGAGTCCCGGATACGGCGGCAACTTGTGCCGTCAATGCGGATGCCACTACTATGGCTAAGGATAACGCAGTGGATGAAATGTCTGGCGATGGAAAAGAACGAAAGGGGCGTTATCATGCTAAAATGGCGATGCGGATGACTACCGAAACCGTGGAGAAACAGTATCTTGTCAGCCCCTTTCCCATCCGCATGAACAGGTTGAACTTCCGATACCCTTCGAACCCAAATGTCACCGTGTTGCGCGACATCACACTTCGGATTGACGCCGGCATGTCCATTGCCATCGTCGGACCTTCCGGCTGTGGGAAAAGCACGCTCGTCTCGTTGCTTCTGGGGCTCTACATGCCCGATTCTCCGGCTATCACAGCTTCTTCACCCAGAAGTAGCGGCAGCAGCAGCAGTAGCAGTTACAGCAACATCATCAAGCCCCCAAACCCACTCACATTCGCCGGCACCCCCACGCACGACATCGACCTAAACTCGCTGCGCACGCACCTATCCTACGTGCCGCAGGCGCCGGTACTATTCCCATGCTCGGTGGGGTCCAACATCCTGTACGGCCTCCCGGCGGGGTCGGCGCTGCGGTCGGCGCGGAACCTGACGCGGGCCGCCATCGCCGCCGGCATCCACGACTACGTGCAGGGCTTGCCCGAGGGCTACCACACGAAGGTGGCGGGCGACGACGGCGGGGGCGGGGTCGCGCTCAGTGGCGGCCAGGCCCAGCGCGTGTGCATCGCGCGCGCGCTGGCGCGGCGTCCGCGCCTGCTGGTTCTCGACGAGCCGACCAGTGCGCTGGATGCCGATGCGGCTGGTGGGGTCGCGGCCGTGCTGGCTGATCTCGTCAGGGGCCGGTGCGGGGATGGCGAGTGTGCGAGAAAGGAATTTTGTGCTTTTAGTAGCTGGTGTGCCCGGCATAGCCGACATGGTGAGCGGGATGCTGACGGTCGTGATCATGGCTATGATGAGAGCGATGGGGATGATGATCATTCTAGTGGGAAGGTGGATACAGGACGAGGAGGCATGGCGGTAGGTAATGCGAGGCATAAGGGGCCAGCTATCGTCGTGGCTACACATAATCGGGATTTGATGAAGGCGGCAGACCATGTCATAGTTATGGATCAGGGCCAGGTTGTGGAGCTTGGCGGCTATGAGGAGTTACTCGCGAAAGGGGGGAGGTTCGCTGAACTTGTTCGGGATTAAGGTGTGCTGTGTTTGTTGGATGGGTTGATGTCCGTTCAGATCCTTCCCTGGTGGATGGAGAAGTAGATGTTCGAGTATCAGGAGGTACCATTTGCTGTACTGGAGAGTTGAGACTACGTTGTATCCCCTTGTTCCTAATAGCAAATGCTTGTGTCCCTATTGAATCGATTGCAGGCCACTATGTCCTCCTTCATGGCTAGGGTATGGAGTATTTCTGTGATCTAACCTAAGCATGTGACTAGGAAGAAATTTGCCTTTTCAGACCGGTAAGTGATACTCATCCATTCTGTTCCCTTAATTCCCTCCTCCGAAACATAACATTCAAGGGGATTTGAAGGATATATAGATTCCCGGGACCATTACTGTATTTTCAACGCTAATGAAATCTGTTTATCTATAGACACAGCCAGTGCAGGGTTGTCGCCTTGAAATTCCCTGATAGGGGCGAACACGTATTGTTGGGGTTGTGGTCTCATATATAGGCGCATCACAGCAAACTAGAGCTTACTATTACAGCTATAGGAGAGACTTGGGAGTATGTAGGATTACCACATGTATATTTCGGGAACAGTCTATGGGCCAAGACAGTAGAAGGTATGTGGTTGTACTTAGACATCTCTAAACACCTCACCCAGTGAGATCTACATGGCTGCCAGAGTACGTGACATGGTTATTCTCTGACCTGTTCAAATTGGGTCCGTGGCTAAATGACCGCCATAAAATCTTACACTATGACATGATACTCTATTGACTTTGCTCTCTAGATAGTATACGCGGGTCTATGTTCATGAACCTGACTAATATTCGTGGAGGTTTGCGCGCTGCTATTTTGCTGGTCGTGTAGACCTCCGCCCCTCTCCCTTTTAGCTATTATCTTGTTGCCAACTTGTGACGATACAGGATCTGCACCCTGATACTCAAAGGATGAGTGGAACATCATGACTCGAATGCGAACTACCGAAGACTCAGTGTGATTAATAATCGTTCTTCTCGTGTCGATGCCGGCAATGAGATTGTAAGAGGCAGCCCAGCACAAGAATGCAAATGACCTCCACTACCGTAGTGAAAAAGGTTGGAAGGCGCCCATCGGCTTCGGCATAGCTTGCTTGTCCTCGAGGTCAGAGATAGAATTAATATCCTCTTCGGCCACGAACAAGTAGCATCAAGATTAGAACGCTACACAACAGGGCCCGAGTCCATCCATATCTCGGGACGCCAGATAACCGAGCTGGTTCATATCACACCGCCTGGTCGTTGGGATGTTGTGCACCCAGATGAGGCAGTCTGCCGTGGGGAACAGAGACCCTGGTCACTGGTAATGATTGATGTCTTGCCTTGTTTGTGTCGCTCAAAATGTCTCGTCCTAAGAAAACGGTTATCGACCTTAAGGCGATTATCACGTATCTTGTCCTTTGAGTCCGAAAACCTCGAGTAGCATTCACCATGACATGATTCATCCCAGCTGGCTCGACGACCCGTAAGGTGAGACGTTATACGTGATTGGCTGTTTGCTAGCTAGGCCTCGCTTATAGGAGAGATCAATATCATAGAGTATGTAATAGAATTCCGTAGTTGTCTAGACATGTAACCCTATACGTTCTGGGCCGAGAAACCAGCACATAGTACAAAACCATATCATCTACACACGTTCACGTGCCTCATTTTTACGTATGCCATGTTATCGTGCTGGATGCTAGTTACTGTTACATCGGGTCGGTGAACCTAACTGATAATAGTGTAGGGAGTAAGGTGGGTTCGGGACTGAAAAGATATCAACCTTGAGTCTTCCTCCAATTGTCGTCGGCATTTGCCCTGTACCAAAACACTAACTATAAGGTTAAGCCGACCATGCGCAAGGGTTACTCTGACCCTTGTGGCGTCCTTGGCTACAATAGCATGGCTTGAATGGCTTGCTACGGAGTAGTCATGGTCACCGAACGCTTCCAGCAACCGGGAAAGGCTCTCGGGAGATGAGTCGCTGGGTCTTGTGGGATGCGATCTTACTTGTCCATCTACCCGACTGTCACGCTGGCTGCTCAGCTGCTATGCTGAGAAGTTATCGTGGAACCCTATCCTACCAACAACCATCTTATGTAGAATCGAAGCAAACGGTTCCCTCGTTGTCTCGGGAGATAGTTGTTATTTATACCCCTGTGCTTCGTCGGAAGGGTACATAGAGCCCTTGCATTTCTTCGTTGTCTGTCCTGATCTTTTACGTTTGCCTTCAACGCTCTCGGCGTCGATCCTGTCATAGAACGCCAAGCATCGCTATCTGAGGCGTTTCATTTCGTAAATCTCACTTATCATTTATTCCTAGGACACTCAGACCATGCAGCTTTCCGGCTCAATCTTACTCGTGGGGAGCTGCCTTCGTCTCGTCATAGCGGATGACATACCACCTTCCCGCACCGATGCGAATACATGCACCATGGCGGCGGAAGAAAAAGATCAGGGGAAGATAACCCCTAAGGTCATGATCGTCAACATGGTCTGTACTTGGCGTTCTGATATTCTTGCGACTTGACAAAGCACACACGCCCACTCGAATACAGTCGGTATAAACGCTCAAGAGAGAGACCAGTGGATCCAGTTCCAAGCATACTTGTGTTTCTGAATCTGTCGCTACTCGTTACTTGTTATATGCTTGGATCATGTCATCCTTTTGTGGATGTAGCCATGTAACATCCGTAGAAGACATCGCTAACACACCCGATCTACCGAAAACAGTTTCAGCCCGAGGCGGACATTTGGTACAGGAACTTTCCAAGCAGCGGCCTGGGGGACCTCCTGACCGTGAACATCTCCGTCCCAGGTCTATCGCCCATGTACCCGCAGGTGCACTGCACGGCGGCGGGCGACGTGTGCCAAGTGACGACGGGCGAGTCCGAGATCAACGCAGCAACGTCGATCACGGCGCTCGTCCTCGGCTCGTCGGCACAATTCGACCTGCGCCGGACGTACTTCCTCGCGAGCGGCATCGCGGGCGTGAGCCCAAAGCTGGCCACGCTGGGCGGCGTGGCCCTGGCCGGGTTCGCCGTGCAGGTGGCACTGCAGTACGAGCTGGACGCGCGCGAGCTGGTCGCAGAGGTGCCGGCTGACGCGGCCGCCAACGCCAACGCCAACTCCAACAACCCCCCTGACAGCGACCACCCCCCGCCGCCGGGCCACCCCAGCCCCAACCCGAAGCTCACCACGGGCTACCTGCCCTACGGCGGGTTCGCGCCCTCGGACTACCCGACGGTGCTGTACGGCACGGAGGTGCTAGAGCTGAACGCGGCGCTGCGGGACCGTGCGGCAGACCTAGCGCGGCGCGCGATGCTGTCGGACTCGGCGGCCGTGGCGGCGCACCGGGCGCGCTACGCGAGCGCGCAGCCGGCGGGCATCTATGCCGCGGCGACGCGCCCCCCGGCCGTGCACGCCTGCGACGTCGCCACCAGCGACGTGTACTACTCGGGTACCCTGCTGAGTGAGGCCTTTGAGAACACGACGCGCGTCTGGACGAACCAGACCCAGATCGGCCAGCCGCCGACGTACTGCATGACGGCTCAGGAGGACGTCGCTGTGCTCGAGGCGCTGCTGCGCGCGCACCTGTGGGGGTTGGTGGACTATACGCGGGCTATTGTCATGCGGACTGGTAGGTCAACCTTTTTCTTGTCTTTTCTCCTTCCCCTTTCTCCTCTTTTTCTTTCTTTTCTTCCTTTCCTTTCGTTCTTGAGGGATTTTACCCTTGTGTCACGGAGCTCTTCATTCACTTTGACTGGTTGAAGCTGCCTGCCGGAAAGGGAGACGGGCATCACAGAACGACATAGGGCGGGGCTACTGGTCAATAAAGGGATAATGAGACGAGCAGAGCAAAAGCCCTAGCTGACCACCCACCGCCTCTCCCTCTCGTATGACCTCCATCACTTCCTAACATTTTCATTTCACTTACTCGCCATACTCACAATCCCTTTTTCGGACAAACCAGGCTCCAACTTCGACCGCCCACCCCCGGGCATGTCGGCGTACGACCACCTCCGGCACGAAGACCAGACCGGGTTCGACATCGCGATCGAGAACCAGTACCGGGCGGGCGTCGAGGTCGTGCGCGGCATCGTCGCCGACTGGCGCTGCACGTACGAGGCCGGGGTCCGCCCCGCCAACTACGTCGGCGACATCTTCGGGTCGCTGGGCGGGACCCCGGACTTCGGGCCGGGGAGCATGTTTGCTGGGCGCGGGGCTTGCGCGGATAGTGCGGGCGGTGCGACGGAGGAGGCGGCGGCAAGGTCGATGAAGTGGAGGAGGGGAAACGCGGGTGGTAGGAGGTGGAAGTGAGTTGGAAGAGCGGGTGGATTGACGTGGTTGCTTTGTATCAGCGGATGTTTGGGCAGATGAGTGGTGGACGGGATATACTATCTTCTTACAGTGATATATTGGTGATGGTACAGCCAAGGTTGCGAGGATGTTGGCGTTAGCAACAATTCCTATGTAAGCTGGGCTTATTTATCTACGGAAACGCCGTATGTACTTGACTGCGATCAGCGGACAATCCGACCTTGAAATTACAATATAGGAAGGCTCGTTTGCAAGCTACCATCATCATGATACACTATCTACTGTATTGGTGATTATGAGACATCAGTCTTAGCAATCGTGGACATCCCACTTGGTCATGTAAGTCAAGTAGTCCAAAGGAAAGGGGTTGGGAGTGAATGGTATGTAGTCCCCATCACGCGCCTTCAACACCTTGTTGGTGTCTGGGACTGGTATAGGGGCAGGAGACTGAGCTGAATTGAGCTCTCACTCATCCCTGAGAAAACATATTTAGAGGCGTTCACGTAGATATGGAAGGTCATAGATCCCGGAATTCCGTATTTTCTCAGCAACAACATCTCTATGTTGTCCTACAACCTTCGATTAGAAATCACTCGACAATCAACACATATTAATCTACATTTATTTGTTCCTGCACAGGCTTCCTTGGTCGAACAAGTTCCTCTCTGTAGCGACGCTCGTCCAACAATATAGCAAATCAGAGTACTCCAGTTCCAGTTCCAGTTCCAACTCCAGTCCCATGTCCAGTCCCCGTGCCATGTCCAGTCCCATGCCCAATCCCAGTTCCAGTTCCTTGTCCAATTCCAGTTCCAGTTCCAGTTCCGTGCCCGATTCCTGTGCCAGTGTCGTACCCAGTTCCATGCCCAGTACCGACCCCAGTTCCGTGTCCAGTTTCGTGTCCAAATCCGTGCCCAGTATGACCACCGGTGGCAGCAGGATTGCTAGCGACATTAGGACCAGGCCCCTCAGGGTGGACGCCATCGTGGTGCACTCCACCACCAGCAGGAGCCGGCGTCCCCGAGAGGGCCCCGCCCGTTCCGCCAACTCCGCCTCCCGGAACATCGGAAGCGACGCCATGCCTGTCGTGCGGGTGCTTCTCGTGAAGGCCCGTACCCGCAGTATTGCCGGTCGCGCCCAGCTCGGAGCGCGTGCGGAGGTGGAGCCCGAGGTTGGCGGGGGCGATATTGCGGTGCTGCCACAGCAGGATGGCGCCGAAGATGGGCTTGGCGAAGACGTCGAGGACGCCGTAGAAGGCGGCCTCGGCGTCCGGGTGGATGACGTTGCCGCCCTCGCTCAGGCCCCAGGCGATGGGGTACAGAAACCAGATGAAGACCAGGTAGATGCCGCAGGTGTTGAAGGAGGTGCGGGCGGCGCCGCCCAGGCGCGCCGCGTGCCGGCGCGCGTCCCACAGCAGCTCGTACGCGATGAAGAAGAGCGCCACCATGCCGAAAGTCCAGTATCCCCACTTGTACGAGGTGCGGGTCAGCGCGCCCACGAGGCCCGTCACCACCATGATCTCGTCGGCCAGCAGCGTGACCAGGATGGTGTGCGTCGGCACGCCAGCTGTCAATAACAGATCCAGCAGCAGCAGGGGCGTCGTAATCGCCCAGTCGATGTAACGCGCGTAGAAGATCTCGCGCGTGCCGGCCGCGCCCACCTTGCGGGTGCGGAGGAACTCGGCCTGGATCGGCACCTGCCCCAGGTTGGCGCCCATCGAGAAGTACGAGATGCAGGCCACGGCCGTGATGGAGGCCGTGATGTAGTGGAACGTGCGGTGGCTCTGCGGCTTGCGGAGTGCCGCCCCCATGATGGCCAGGGTTGTAACCCCCATCACCGCGCATACTGTGAAGTACCAGTCCGAACCGTGCGTGGTGATCGCCAGGTCCGCCTGCTGGCCGACCGCGTTGTTGACGCCGAGAGCTTCGTTTCCAGGCATCGTGAAGGATATCGCAATAGCCAGGACTTATTAATAGCTAGGCAATGATTAGAGAATGTGAGTGCTATAGCGTGGTCTGCCCCTTTTTTCTCTTCGAATGTTGGGATGACAGCAGGACCAGTAGTTTCATAGACTGATGGATAGATGAACTAGAATCAGCGTGTTACTCAGGGCCGGAAACAACGCTATTTGAATACCCAAATCCAAACATCTTTCTGACGAAGACAAAGCATTGATGACTTCATCATCTACTATCTATTCGGCGTCAACTTCGTATAGAAGCGCAACTGCACATACGGTTTACAGTTGCTACTACATCTGTGATGTACGTCAGAGATCGGATGACACCTAGGCTAGCCGGCGCGAAGACATAAACTTTCGGCTGTCGTCCGAAGGTATATACCCTTTAAGCTCTCCCAGTGCAGCAGCGACTCTGTCTGCATGCCTTGCGATTCGAGTCATAGCTTCGCAATAATGAACGGTACGGATGCATCTCGGGCAACTTAAAACAACACATCTGGAGTCCTTGTAGATGGTCATATCGCAAGGAACGCCGCCGGCTATTTCTTGTAGTGCTCAATATCGACCATGAAACTTTAGCTTTGTTCCCCTATCGTTAGGGATATCGGAGATGGACTAAGGAGATTCCTTCTTGAGTGAGCTTTTCAGATGATCGATTAGCCTATTATCGTGATAATTGACACTACGGAGCAGCTCTATAAGGCTCTTGCTCCTCTTGAGACTTAGACCTGGGACCACCGTTACCCTAAGATAGCCGCAAAATCAGGTTGCTATTCGCGGGCATATTCCGATTATGCTGGATAATTAGGTTTCGGTCTTTGATCATAATTTGACTCGACGTCGCCTGTAAGCTTCCGAAATAACTGGGAACTGCCTTTATACGTATGGATAAGGTTGCGACGAATCTTGGCAGCTCGATGAATGGCGGTAGAATCACATTCCGAGCTAGAGTCACGATGATTTCATGCCGAAATGTAATTGTTCGTCCTGTTGATCCGTGTCCTTCGTTCAGTGCTGTGAACAGAACCACCAGGAGATCACAAGTCGGACGAGCATCATCATGCACGTCGTTTTGAGGTCGAATAGGCACATGATAAGCTCCCTACCAACTCGGTTGCCAAGTAGAAGGGGAACTTTTACTAATGGGCTAGCTTGGTGTGCTCCGCCTCGTCCATCGATGGTCGGGACGATCGGGCGATGATGCTAGTCTTAGCATAGCACTAGGTAATCTCTTGGTGAACTTCGTTCGGTATTTATACGCACCCACCATCTCGCCCATCTCGCCAGGCTCACCATGACTTGGAGGAACTATTGCCGATATGGTGAGCAGTTATAGGCAATACCTACCTGAAGACGGTCAAGAACTACCTGAATACGACCCTCCAAACTTGCCAACATGAGAAAGCCGAATGGATCGTTACCATCAAGCCCCATCAAGCCTTGCCAGCCGGTAAGCAGGACGGTCTCCATTCATATCGATCGAAGCCGTCACACACAATTGGGACCGACTAACGCCCGAAACGCATAAGCTAGGCACGCAAGACGGAGCGAATTTCCTCGTCGGAACGCACAAGGGCTGCGGGGGTCGCCGATTAGCCTGCAAGACCCCTGATAGATTGGATCCCACAAGATCCCAGTCGGCTGGTGCTTTCAGTCGGGACGTGCATACTGGACGGGGCAGACATGCAGAATATGGCATGGGCTCTTCAACGGCCCCTGGGGGCCAAGTAGCCACCCAATTAGCGGATTTCACGTGCAATTCAGCATCACCAACGTGCATAACAGAACATACGGTTAGAGGCGAGCCAACAGGCTAACTCGGGCTTTGCTTTGTACACTGGCACGCCACTTCCGCGCACCACTCGCTCACTCGCTACGGTCCGATGGTCAGATTTGATGGAATAATGTCTCTCGAGTTTGTTGGTTATCGATTATAGTATCTATTTTGACATCGGGGTTGCAAACATTCTTTGCCGTATAGGAACAAGCTTTTCGCGCCGGCGTAGTAATAGATGGCTGAAGAAAAGATGGAAGAGCAGCTTCGAACTCCACACCCGTAAGTCAAATCGAGTCCGGTCCGATCCTCGGCTTCAGTCGCTGATAACAAGGCGTAGGTATCTGTCGGGAAACTTCGCTCCTATCAAGCGATGCCGACCGCTTACACCGTGCACTTACACCGGTCGTATACCGCAAGAGCTGGCTGGCGGCCAGTATGTCCGGAACGGTGGGAACCCGCTCACTAACGATGACCATGAACGAGATGCGCACTGGTTCGATGGAGATGGAATGCTGAGCGGAGTGTTGTTCCGTCGTCATGGGGAGAAGGGAACGGAGATCGTGCCTGAGTTTGTCAACCAGTACGTCCTGACGGACGTTTACTTGAATGCAAAAGACAATCAGAACCTCAAGCGGCCGTTACTGCCGAGCATCGCTACACTCATTGGCGCTTCCCTGTTCACAATCATTGCGGTAGTCCTTAGGACTTTTTCTCTTGTGTTCCTGTCGAGATTTCCCGGGTCTCGACAAGCCATCAAGAAGATCAGCGTCGCTAACACGTCGGTGGTCTACCACGACGGCCGAGCCCTTGCAACTTGCGAGAGTGGACCTCCGATGCGATTCCAACTTCCAAGCCTCGAGACAATCGGGTGGTTCAATGGACGGAAAGCAGAAAATGAACCCGGCAAAGATTCACGATCGGGCTTTGGCGGGAATGGCCCAATTGCCTTCATGAAGGAGTGGACGACAGGTCATCCGCGAGTCGACCCTGTAACCAAGGAACTGATTTCCTTCCACGGTGTCTTCATCAAGCCGTTCGTCTTCTACTCGATCGTTCCACCGAGCAATCCATCCTCGGAGACGTCGCCTATGCTGGGACCACGGTTTGATGTGCCAGTACCTGGAGTGAAATCGCCGAAAATGATGCACGACTTCGGGGTAGCCGCGCGTCACACCATCATCATGGACCTGCCATTGTCGCTCAACCCGATAAACAGCCTGACCGGAAAGCCCGTAGTTTCGTATGATCCGACCGAGCTATCACGGTTCGGTGTGTTTCCCAGGTACGAGCCACAGAAAATTCAATGGTTCGAGACAAACCCCTGTGTCATTTTCCACACGGCAAACTGCTGGGAGACGGCACCCAAGGCAACGGCAACTGAGACCTGTGTCCAGCTCCTCGCTTGCCGTCTGACATCTGCATCCGTGGTGTATAGCGCCGGTGCTCTGCAACCTCCGATACCCAAACCAGTACCCCCGGAGTATGTTGAGGAGGAGCAATGCCGGCTTTATTACTATGAGTTTCCTCTTGTTGCCGAGGGCTCGGATGAGACACCAACCATCCGGAATCAATGGGCACTTTCGGCGGTCCCATTGGAATTTCCAACCTTGGCGCCGTCACACTATATGAAGCCTGCTCGTTACGTCTACGGTTGTAGCTCGGACTCATCGTCGTATAGCGAAGCATCTCTCGGGAAAGCAGCCAAGATTGACCTTATCAGTAAGATCGATACGGCAACTCTGATAGCGCGAGGATTGGCCCAGCCGCCCCAGCAAATCAAAGGCTGCGTAGATACGCGCACGCCGGCCGAGGTGATGCAAAGCACAGACCCCAATGACCCTGTGAAGATATTCCGGATGCCCAAAGGCTGGTTCACGCAAGAGCCCCGCTTTGTGCCGCGATCGAATCCCAAGTCCGAGGATGATGGATGGGTGCTCACCTACGTATTTGACGAGTCCCAACTCGATGCAAATGGTGAATGCCCCGAGGATGCTATAAGCGAACTCTGGATCATCGACGCGATCAACATGAAAGACGTTGTCGCCAAGATCAAGCTCCCGCAACGGGTGCCCTACGGTCTCCACGGTACATGGTTTCCAGAGGACGAAATAGCTGGGCAGCGGTCGTTCGATGCTGTGAGGCGGGAACTATCCGAGGATGAGCTGGATTTGACAGGTTTTTGGTCGGGTGTTAGAAATACGCTGGAGAGATGGATTAAATGATTTCAGTTTGAGTACCAAGTATTGACGAATACCCATACAAGCGTTCAACGCTGCTTTCTGTGTATATAGTTCTTTGTCATGACGCAAACCACGAGATCAAAGAAGTGAAGTATTCAACCCATCCAATAGTCAAAACGGGATCGTTGAATAGTTGGGTTATAGAAGATATGAAGAGGAACAAGAGGAACGAGCGTCAAGCAAGATATCAAGGGAGATGGGAGAATGTCGAAGGAAGGAATGAACAGGTAAATTTCAAGGGTGTCTGTCTATTCTGAAGGTGAGTAGGAAAGAGGGAGAGGAGAATTGTGGGCGGGATGTTGAGGCTTGCGAGCTGAGAGTAGCTGGGCAGTGCTGGGGTGGAAAGTACAACCAATTGCCTGCCTGGGTAAGTGCCGGTGTTTAAGTGGAGAAGTGCTCCCGTCATACCCATGGACCTATTCAATTGCCGCTACCAGCTGACCGCCTTGCTATGTAGTTATATGTAACTTCCGCTCCTACTATGTCTGTGTATATCCCTATCAGGCCTAACTATAGGTATTTATGTACGGAGACACGGGAGGCACGGTTAAATGGGTTGGGTTGGTACTTGGGTAGGTAGATCATTGGTCAAGCCGCTGTAATATCGATAGTGACTAAGTGATATGAGTTACCCACAGTGAAAGTGCAAATTTCCAAATTGAAATTTCCATTTCGTATATCTCATATCACGGGTGTGACAGCAGGTGGTGCTGGCAGGCTCAGCTGGGGTGAAGTCACTGAAGTGTGACCAGAAGCCGCTGTTCGGCACCTGTTCGACAGGCAATTCAGGCGACCAGGCAACTAGGCAACCAGGCAAATTCTGCGCTGAACAGAACCTGGAACCCGGCCATATGGTGCTGGCTGGCTGGCTGGCTGCCCATGTCCATACGGCTATACTACATACTTGTATGTGTGTACGTATAATTGTGTGCCACAGTCACGCCAGCGGCCAGGCACGCAAACTCCAACTAGTCTACTTGCAGATAGGTAGCTGCTGTACCTACCTATCGAACTCTAACCCCACTTTGCCATTCAACCCCATGCATCCACCAATCGAACGCCGCCTTGCGCCCCTCCGCTTCCACCCAATTCATTGATTCGGCGTCATACAATACATACATGTAAGGGTGTACTTACTCACAGTACTCACACCTTCATACTTCCAATTCCCTACAAAACAAACACTTCCAGGTTGTAAGGAACAATGCTGGTGGCTGATTCAGGAAAGAAACTACAAGAACAGCACCACGATCATCACCACTATCACCTAGTTAGCAGCACACAACACCGTCACTAGTTATCCATTATCAATAAACAACATAGCAACATAGCAACATTGCATCATCCAGGGCTTTGTCTCTCTTTGCAGGTGTCTCTTTGCAGGTGTCTCATCAACGACCGCTCAATGACGGGGTTCACCCCCGCGTCACAGTCCCACTGCCACCGGACGTTATACTCCTAACCACGCAGCTACGGCAAGGCAAGGTGGTCAGTCATACGAACCACCATTGCTTGCCGAGTCCCCCAAAGCTACATAAAATAGTTACATGACCTCCATGACCTCCATGACCTCCATGACCTCCATGGTCTCGAACATCTCCCTCCCATATCTGTATGAGGCCGGCGGATTGATACCCGTGTGATGCAGAATATGGAACTGATACCGTACACATCGCGAGAGGGCCGTGAGATCGTCCTGTACGTCGTACTTTATATCTACTCCGGGTGTCCTGCTTTTCTGTCAACCCCAGCTTTTTGATGATGGTTATGCTGATATACACGCCCCCAAAAATACAGGCGCCACCGCAATGCCCTCGTCGTTCGCGATCCCGCATCGCATCGATTGGAAATACGAGGGCTGTCTTTGACCGAATGTCCCACCTGCCATCAACCCCTTCGACAGTCCTCTCCCGAACGATCTTACGAGGCCCCGCCCCAGCATGAGTCCTATGTCGATCCCGGCTACTTCCGCATGCTGCAGGCTGGCTACCTTGGTGGTGACGAGCAGCCGCAGCCTCGTCCGCCCTCCAGCCCCATCCGACGGCTGACACAGCCTGCTCTGCCAGCGAGCGTAGAAGACGAGGCTGAGTTCCTATCCAGTACACCGGCACCCCATGAGGGTGCTCGCATAAGACGGGACGCTTTCAGTCCCAACTATTTCAACAGATTCTTTGTAGAAGAACGCGAATTGGGTAGAGGAGGCAAGGGTGTCGTGCTCCTGGTGCGCCATGAAATCGATGGCCTCGCGTTAGGCCACTTTGCCTGCAAGCGTGTCCCCGTGGGAGACGACCACGCATGGCTCGAAAAGGTTCTCGTCGAGGTCGAGCTACTGGCCAAGCTCTCCCACCCCAACCTCGTTTCCTACCGCCATGTGTGGCTTGAAGATGTCCAGCTGCACCGGTTCGGTCCCAGCGTAGCCTCAGCCTTCATACTACAGCAGTACTGCAACGGTGGGGATCTCTTACGCTACGTCATCGGTGACCAGCCTGCCGAGATGAGTAAGGAGCAGCTCAAGGCGCAAATGAGACGAAAATCCAGGAGCCACGGTGAACGACCGCAGGGCATATCTCCCTCACAGCGCCGTCTGTCTCTCGAGGAGATATACTCTCTGTTCAGGGACATCACGTCCGGATTGGCCTACCTTCATGCTGCCAATTACATCCACCGAGATCTCAAACCGAGCAATTGCCTTCTACATCGCGAGGGCAACAAGCTCACGTGCTTGATCAGCGACTTTGGGGAGGTTCAGCCTGAGAACGCCATTAGGAAATCTACCGGTACCACGGGGACCATCTCGTACTGCGCGCCCGAGGTGTTGAAGACCGACGTATCTGGCCACTTTGGCAATTTCACCACCAAGTCGGACGTTTTCTCGCTCGGAATGATCCTCTTTTTCCTCTGCTTCGGTCGTCTGCCTTACCGCAATGCCAACATCTTCCAAGAGGAGCTGGAGGACATTGACCTGCTTCGGGCCGAGATTGCCGATTGGCGGGGCTTCCAGGGCGAGATGCGGGAGAGGTCAGACCTGCCGGCGAAGCTCTATCAACTTCTCAAGAGGATGTTAGCCCTCAAACCGCCCGAGCGGCCGAGCGCAGCCGAGGTGTTGAACATCTTGACTCACGAGTCCACGCACAACGGCATCCGGAGCAGCAGCCCCTCTGTCGGTCTACGCAACCGCAAGATCCAGAACCTGGATTCGCCAATGGCCCCCGGCACGCCTGTCCCTGAGCCCGTCAAACATCAGTACCGCCACAACAACGGGATTAACAATAACATGTCTGTCGCACCCATCCCCGCTGCCCCGGCCCCGGGCCCGGCTTCCGACTCGGGCGACGACATCACCGTAACCTCGTTCTCGGAGCGTTCGCCCCATGCGTCGCCCGACACAAGCTTACAGAAGCGCCATTCGGCCCATTATGACAAAGCACCCAACCTGGCGTTGTCCAACAGCCAGGACGGCTACATCAGACACTCGTCTCCCGATGACGATGATGAGCACCACCATCACCACCTTCAACACCATCGTCATCACGACGGCCAACCCCTATCGCCAG
Source organism: Diatrype stigma (assembly GCA_022225965.2). Taxonomy (NCBI): domain Eukaryota; kingdom Fungi; phylum Ascomycota; class Sordariomycetes; order Xylariales; family Diatrypaceae; genus Diatrype; species Diatrype stigma. The sequence continues at coordinate 277,258 of JAKJXP020000032.1, read as the reverse complement.
CGCTCCTCATGCCGCCACCACCATCGTACGCCATCACGCTCCGCATCCTCGGCCACCCCGCCCTCCAGCAATTCGTCTTCGGCAACGTCGATTCTCTCGCCTTCCTCTTCCGGCTCGGCCTCTTCGTCGTCAAGATGACGGCCCTCTTCCGCCCCTGCTGGCCCTACATGGTCAGCGTCGAGGCCGCCGTCCCGCTCGTCGGCATCGCCGCCCTCGACTTGGGCATGCCTGGTAGTGGCGGGGGCCATGGGAGCAGCAATGGCCTACAGCGCCGACACAGACCATATGGGGTGCCCGCACGCGGCTGGCGGCTCAGCGTCGTCGCATTCGTGCTACACTTTTTCGTTCTCGCTGTTTTCTCGAGGTGGGGCGTCTTATGCGCCTTGCCTACCGATTGGATGGATTGGTAATGTAGGCGAGCGAGCGGCGGGCGTATGTTTCAATTTCATTCTTGTTTGGTCTTTTCAGTTGATTCGAATTGATTGTATGTTGTGTTCTGTTCTGTTCTACATATGCGAGTGCTTGGTTTGGTTTGATCGGCATGGTATCTATCTCCTTTGGCGTTGAGGTAGGGCCGAGTAGGCAAGGCAAGCGCGCAAGCGCGCAAAGCGTGTTCGGAAAACGGTGTATTATGATCTGATTTTTGTTTGTTGTTTTCATGGGCGCTATGGCTGGTGATCATTCCTCTCTCGCTGGCATAAGGATCAACTTTCAACAATTGGCGGATCTGGTCTTTGTTGGCTTGTATTGTACGCGGTGCTGCTGCTATGTGATGTGTCTAGCAGCGGAACTGTCTGGATGCTTTGCCGTTGTGTATTTGTATATAGTCATTACTGAGGCATCATTGTGCCCTCCACCACTTACTTACCCACTCCTTTCGTTAGGGAGACATTATGATGTGAGATAGGGGGATAAGGACGCTTGGAAATCTTCCTGGAAATCTAATGTAGCTGATCGCGATGGCCTGAATTAGGATCCCGTCCAGACTCGCGTTACCTAGAAAATGAATCCATTCCCCGCATACTGGTTTTATTCACCTGTCTGAAACCTGCTCCATCTACAATGGCCCTTCCGTTTCGTACAAACTGATATCAGGTTCCTGGCAGAAGAAAGGATAATACGATCCTAGTTTTCAGCTCACCATGCGGAAGGACGGTGGGTCTGGGCATCACCGGAGGACGCGTGATGATATACGAGCCGGCCTCAACCCGTCCGGCTCCCCAGACCATCACCCAGGAGGGCTTCCAGGTTATCTCCCAACGCGTCGCCCGATTCGACGCTCCTTCGCCGGCGGATGCCTCGCAGCTTCTCGAGCCCGATCTGACTGATGCTGAGGCTCCATTCTAGCATCAGCGGATGTCCCAGAAGTACATCAACACAGCATATTCCGGTCTTCCCGGGATGGCCGAGATGCTGCTCAACACAGCCCACGCCCCCTCTTTGGGAAGAGCGACTTCACCTCACCTGACCTCTGCTCTGCAAGATCCAAGGGCTCACTACATGGCAAGTCAGTCGGCGGAACAAGCAAGACTCAGTCGTGGCGCCAGTTCGGTTGGAGGCCCGCAGGCGGATGGCCGATCAGACGAGGAGCATGATGTCGATGAATATAGCTGCCCTTGGTCCGGCGGTTCTGCATCCACCACTCCAACAGACGGGCTGCCCATCGCCACCCAACAGCCCGAGTACGGCAACCAACTCGTCCGCCATCACGAAGGAAGTCAGCACGACGACAACAGACGCGCCAGGGAGCTAGCTACCTCACGAAATGCTCTACTAGCGTCTGGACAGGAGACAACTGCATAGGTGGGAACGGTCAAGAGCACGAACTAGCTTTCAAGATGACGTGCACCACGAAAACCCAGAAAAGGGAAGCCCCCTGCGCCTGCGCGTGGCGGTATGGATGTGCTCGGGGTGCTACCAGCCTAGGTATTCTGAACCCTCAAGCCAAATACTCACCAGCTCAAACCATCGTGATAGTCACGAAATGCCGATGACATTCTCCAGCCCAGGCTTCTACGACGGCCCTTGCCTAAACGACGGGGGCCCGATATGTACCCTCTCGCGCTGCGACATCAGACCCATCGTCGACCTGATCTCGTATACAAAGGGGCTAGCCTAGCATCCTGCCATGACCCTGGTTGATAGACATCCAAGGCACTCAAGGTTACTATACTAAACTAACTCAATCTGTCCTGTATCTTGCGACTGCCCACCGAGAGTCAATAGCCTGGCCCAATGCAACAGCGTCCACGACTGCGGGAATACTCTTGACAAGGCCTGGCCTATTATCTGGATAGCATTGACCACTAGTACGTCTACCCGCCGACTTTGTGAGACATCCCCTAGTAAGTCTCACGGGAACAAGATTAGCAGTTTGGCTTTGCCGTTACCAATGGAACCTGTCTCCTGATCCAGAGGACTACACGTATATTTTCATGGTCAAGACATGTTATATGGAGTCAGTTAGGTGAGTGTGAAATCTGTAGCCTCTGGTAATATATTCTGCCGTACTCAAATACCGCAATCCAGAAGCCCGTATTTGTTGAGCGCCCAGGAACTTCCCCCGTAAGTAGTTAGTATTGAATATCAATCGGACCATATATGGTACAACCACCACCCACTCCTTATTCTTACCCCTCTTCTATAGATGCTCTTGCATTATCCTGTATGATACTGCTAGGGGAGGTCAAATTAGACTATCCTACTTCCACTGGTATAGAGGTGCACATCAGCAACACCATGATTTTACATCAAACCAACTTGGAGAATCTAGGACCAAAAAATCATGACTGGCCCCAGAATGGTCAGAAGAAAAGGGAATACAGGGGTAGATTTTTGTAGAGTATGTGAATTTTGCTAATCATCTGTAACCTTTATTTCATGAACATGCTGCATGTCTGCGTTTCTTTTTTTGGGTAGCTCTGGATTATCCCATTCGAATCATCGGGCAAACGGACGCTATTCTTTGTTCTCAACCTGCTATCAGCTATGGGACCCAAGAGGTAAGGCCCTGCACATGCATGAAATATGATCACTGCTTACAGCTTAGCCATAATCAGGACGATTGGCCGTAATTTACTACTCAATTGAGATATCCTCTATGGAGAATATTAATCATTTAGGGGTTAGTGGTAGCGGATCAAGGTATCCATCACCCATGCTATCGACGGGGACATCCGTTGATTGACGAGAAGCAAAAACTCGTCTTTAAGATTAATCTTAAATGCTAACAAGAAGCAGATAGCGGCAGACCAAGAGGGTGACGCGTAGAGAAGTTTTCGATGGTTTGATATATGTGTTTAGCTATGTACGACCCTGGTATGATGTCTATCTCATACTACTTAATCCCATACTACGTAGTATTCATATGGTGCATTGTTGACCAAGGGGCCATTTTGCTTTCAGTATTGTTATTTCCACCTTTTGTAGAGTGAGGTCGAAGATAGGACCATCACTCCATGACGGGATTATTGTCAATGGCCATCTTGATGGAATACTGACCAATCACTTTGTAATCTGGCTTGAATCTACCAAAATCAAACGGGCGATACCCATTACGTGTCTAATCCAGGGTGCTTTAAGGTGCTAAAATTCAGTTATAGTCCTGTGCCACATGGTGATCAGCTCCTTGACAATGGCAAGGCTATGTCGCATGTGGACAATTGGTACGTATAGTGCGTACCGGAAGAATGGAAACCCTATAAACCAAGCAAATAGCGCATTATCTCTATTGTTCATGAAGCATACACTTTGATATGACCGGCTTGGATGTTTACTCACAGTCATTGACTGACTGTACTTGGTACGTTTCTCCCCTGCCCCCTGCCACTATATTCCCTGCAGCCCCTTGGAAGGGTTTGTCGAACGGCAAAAGATCGGTTATTGGCACAAATGTCCAACCTAACTATTTGACAAGCTTTTTCACTCCGTCACAGCAACCGGGAATGGTCGGGAACAACGCCAGTTCCCCCATGAAAGCTCCACATTCCTTGACTGACGATCCACTGGTCCGACTCAACCGATCAAGGCCATGCTATTCCCGAACCATGCATGCCCTGCCGCCGTTTGGTGTCTGTCTGTGTCCCAACTATTACTTAGTAGTCAGGTCCACCATCTCCATGTGCTGCTGCTAAACAATTGACGCTGCCCAATGACATTCTAGTTGAAGTGGTACAGATGTTGAATACTTGCATAGCATCAAGAAAACCGAGAGGTGGGTGAGTCCTCCATTGAGCATTTCCATAAAATGTTCGTATAGGGCTGTCCACAGGTAAAATATGCCGACGGGAAAGGGAGAAGGGAATCGAACTGCTCGGCTTGCGACCAAGTTATTACGCTACTCATCCTACAAGAAGTTGACCAACGCCGACGAATATAACCAGCACCTGGGTCCTGGGAGCATTAACGATAATTGTTCTTCGAAGCTCCAATAACAAGTCCCTGTCCACCAGCGCAGCAGGAAAGCGACGCTCTATTAATGATACCAACGCTTGACCACATCGCTTTGGGTCGACTTTATGAGTTCACCAGGTGAAAATAGAAATCTATCATTCGATCAACATCAACTCGGCAGAGTGGCTTTCTATCATGCCCCCTAAAGTCTGGGCTCCCGGACTATAAAAAAGCCTATATTGAACCTAAGGGTCTGCTCTAATATCGCCGACTCAGCTACCTTGGTAGCGAGGTGTTTGGCCTATTGGACCTGACGCTGTTGCTGTTGCTATTGTTACCGTCGCCGTCGCTACCTCGGGGAGGTCTTCGACGAAGATCCTCGAGGAAGCCGAACTTCACGGTTAGCGCGCGGGGTTGGTCGCATTGCATTCATCTCCAACGATATCCAGGGATCCCAGGACATCTACTCACTTACCCCAAAGCAACCTCCTCTCACAAACTTGTGGAGCCGACCACGCAATGGAACCTCTAGACATCGAAGCCCGATCGCCATCCGCCGGCGACGAGATGCCAATCGGCGGGACGGTAGCAGAGGACGAGAAGAAGGTTGGCCTGGATGAAGCCAGCAGTAGCACAAGAGCATCGAGCATCATCGACCCGGCCGAGCGCGCGGCCGACCCCGCCAATGGGGGGCGTGGTCCATCACAGGTGGGCGCCGATACTCCCATCACGACCTTGTACCTGACCTTCGACACGCCCCTCCCGACGCCCAACACCGTCATCAGCGGGCCACGCACAGCCGGTCTCGATCTCCCGCCGTGCCCGGACCTCGCGCCGTACGCCGACCCGCTGCACTGGCCGCGTTTCCGGAAGTACGCCATAGTGGCTATGTCGTGCACGGCGACGGCGGCGACGGCGTATGCGGCGGGATCGTACTCGCCGCCAGCGGAGCTGATCGCGGCGGAGCTGGGAGCGACACGACTGGGAGCGCTGGCGGGCGTGACGACGTTCTGCTTCGGGTTCGCGCTGGCCCCGATGGCGCTGGCCCCGATCTCCGAGGTGCGGGGGCGGTACCCGGTCTTCGTGACGGCGGGCTTCTTCTTCACGCTGTTCCAGGCCGTCTGCGGCCTGGTGCGCGGCCTGCCGGGCATGCTGATCGCCCGCTTCCTCACCGGCGTGGGCGGCAGCGTCTTCAGCACCGTGGTGGGCGGCGTCATCGCCGATATGTTCGCCAAGGCCGACCGCAACACCCCCATGGCCCTGTTCAGCGGCTCCGTCCTCGTCGGCACGGGGCTGGGCCCCCTCATTGCGGCGGCCATGGTGCAGAATTGGGGCGACCGCGGGCAGATGTGGAAGTGGATCTTCTGGCACCAGGTCATCTTCGATTTCGGTCTGATGGTCGTCATTACGTTTTTGTTCCGGGAGAGCAGGGGCTGCGTGCTCCTGTCGCGGAAGGCGAGGGCTCTAAATGGGTGGTATGAAAAGCTGGAATCGAAAGGCGTCTACGGAGTATGGATGGAGGACCACCAGCGATCATCTGCCACCGGGAGCGGCGCAGGTGTTCTGGCGGCGACCGCGACAACAGACCCGGAGAAGCAAGCGCCCGTCTCGTCCACTAGACTCCGGCGTATTCGATGGGTGACGAAGGAGGATGAACAGCGGGGCTCGCTGACATCCATGATCACGACATCGGTCGTCCGCCCTTTCCACTTGCTCTTTACCGAACCGATCGTGTTCTTTTTCTCGCTGTGGGTTTCGTTTGCCTGGGCTATTCTTTACCTGACGTTCGGCTCCGTACCGCTTGTGTTCCAACGCCAGTACAATTTCACGCTGGAACAGAGCGGCTACGTCTTCACCGCCATGATCGCCAGTTCCGTTCCCGCCACCACGATCGGGATATACCAGGAGAATATTCTGAAGCATCGCGCGTGGCGACGCAAGACCGCGGCCTCGGAGAGCGATGGCTCTGATAACTCGGACGATGGTTCGAACAGCAGGTTCTGGATCTTCATTAGGCGAAAGTTCCCCGCCGAGTCGCACGAATCGAGACTGTACTTCACGTGCTTCACATCGGTGTTACTCCCGCTGGGACTGTACCTGTTCGGGTTCTCGGCGCAGCCGGACATCCACTGGATGGTCCCGTCGTTGGCGATAGGGTTCGCCTCCATGGGAATCTATTACATATACCTGGCTACCTTCAACTATCTCGCCGACATTTACCAGGTCTATGCCTCATCTGCCTTGGCCGCCCAATCCTTTTGTCGGAACGTACTGGGCGGGATATTTCCTTTGGTAACGGGAGCTTTATTCACCAACCTTGGTGAGGATGCCGCTGGTGGCCTATTGGGTGCCATTGCAACGGTCCTCACGATCGTTCCTTGGGTTTTAGTCTTATATGGCGAGCGGATCCGAGCGAGGAGTTCGTTCGCAGTTGTGAGTAACCTCAAAGTACGCCTTTATGTGGCTTCACTTTCACTAACGCAATGCAGTCCCTGGAACATAGTTAGACGATACCATATATATCAAATTAACGAGCATACTTTTATATCCGCAATGAATCGAAACTACTTACCGCATATCTCAGCTACTAACTGTAACCCCTCGGCATACTCTAGAGCCCATCCCTCGGCGAACTGAATCAACCTATGCTCCACATATTCAGCTTCGGCAAAGAATTTGACAAATCTTGAAGGTCAGCAACATCGTACTCATCGGGATGCTTCTTAGCCTGATCGCAGAGATCCAATACCTGGAGGAATCCCGGGACGAATTACATGACAAACCACGGTAGACTTTACCGTAATACGGCACCACGTAGTCACCCAAACAGGACTAGTCGATACTTCAGCCTCCCTCCACTCCACCGTGATTTTCCTTCCTATCGATCTACGTCTCGATCATGTTGGAACGCATCTCGGCGGTGAAGCTGTAGCTCGTCCTCGTCCCTGGCTACAGTAGTGTATAAATGTCGCAGTTGCTAGTCATCTCGGAGAACCGAGAAACGCCCGGATACCGTATGCACCCAGACTTTGATTTTCCTGCTTTTGTAATGCTTCAGGGCTCGGAGGAATGAGTTGTGTTCAAGTATCTGACACCCCAAAGTGAAGTCCTAGCAATTCAAGTGAATGGTACGGTATTGCGTCAACTACCTGACATCCTGCACTTAGACAGGCGCTTAAGAACGACACCGGTGAGGTCGTAGATGTCTTCGTGAAAAATCATTTGTCTTTGTAGTCTTGTGTCTGTAGTCTCGTAGGCGAATTGAAACAACACACGGTGATTGTTGTCTTACCCCTTTACCCCTATTTATTGCTTACCCAGTATCTGTCAGCTGACAGCAACTGCCTCCGAAAGTGGTGCTCTCGTGATGTCGTCATTGCAACACACCCGGACCCGTCGTATAAGTGAGTGTGACTTCCGAGCACATGCCCCCGCCGCCCATGGTTCACCTCCATAGTTGGCAGATGACCTTGACCTATTAGATGGCACGCATATATCAACTTACCTTACACCGCTTGATGGATTTCTAGATAAACGCTCCCTTGACCATCCATGTAACCCAACAATTCTTCAACCTTAGAAGCCAATCCATACCTGACCGGTCACCCTCGGACCTCGGATCTTCACCTCGGACTCCATGTCCAACCCCACCGAGTCGTCGCCGCTCCTGACTTCCACGTCAGCGCCGCAGTTGCACTCTGCTGCTGACGGCAAAGACCTTACCCATTTCCCGCCCGGCTCCCCGCTGAACCCGCGCAACTGGTCGCCGTGGCGGAAATGGCTACTCGTTGCCGCCATCACCCCCATCGATCTGAGTGTGTCGTGGGGCGCATCCGGGTTCAGCCCCGCCGAGGGGAGCTTCGCCGAGGAATTCGGCATCGGTGACGAGACGGCCAGGTTGGGGTTGAGTCTGTATATCCTCGGGTTGGCGCTGGGGCCCATGTTCCTGGCGCCGCTGAGCGAGGTGTTCGGGCGTAATGGAATCTGTGAGCGGAATATACCATAACACTAACACCACTTATCCCATCGATTCCAGCTTCTCACTCCTCGCTCGCCCCTAACCACGAAACTAGATGCCAACTCCTATGCAATATTCCTCGTATTCCTGGCGGGCACAGCGCTTGCGCCCTCGGTGCCGGTGTTCATGGTGCTGCGCTTCTTCTCCGGCCTCTTTGCTGCCGTGACAATTGGTACGTGATAGCCAGGATTACCTGTCATCTCGCTTCGAAGCCTTTGAGCTGAACGTCGGGCAACAGCCAACTTTGGCGGCACCATCGCCGACCTGTATCCCCACGCCGAGACGGGCCTGGCCATGTCCATCTACCTGTGGGCGGCAACGTGCGGGTCGCCCTCGGGATTCTTCATTCTCTCGGCGGTCGCGCAAACGCACGGATGGCGCACCGTCTTCTGGGCCCTCCTAGGAATCAACGGCAGCCTGTGGCTCGTCTTAGTAGCGGCATTATGGGGCAACGAGACGCGCCATACCACCATCTTACGGAAGGAGGCGAAGCGTATAGCAAAGAGACGACGGCAAGATACGGAAAACGAAAACGGGCTGAGCTCGCCGGCGACACTAATCACACCCAAGCACCGCAGCCCCAAGGAGGTCCTACACGTCGCGCTCACGCGGCCGTTCCGCTTCCTGTCCACCGAAGCGATCGTGGTCTTCGGTGCCCTGTACAACGGCTTCCTGTACGGGCTGTCTTTCCTGTTCAACGTGGTGTTCGTGCAGGTCTTCGGCCGCGAGCGCGGCTTCGGCACCTTCGGCGTCGGCTGCGCCTTTCTGGGTATCGCGGCGGGCATCTCCCTCGGCCCGCTGACGAACCTGTGGCAGGAGCACTACTACCAACGCGCCGTCGCCACACGGGGCATCGGGGGAGGTGCCAATGTGCCGGAGGCTCGCGTCCAGCTGGCCAAGGTCGCGGCGCTGGTGTTCCCCGCCTCGATCTTCTGGTTCGCGTGGACGGCCACGGACACGGGCGCCGGCGCGGTGCACCCCCTCGTGCCCATCGCCGCGAGCGCCTTCTGGGGCTGGTCCTTCTACACGCTCATCCTCATGACCTTCCAGTACACCGAGGACGCGTACCGGGTCTTCTCGGCGTCGGCCCTGGCCGGCATCGGGCTGGTGCGCAACATCGCCGGCGCGGCGTTCCCCCTGTTCGGCCAGCAGCTGTTCGCGAGGCTCGGGTATCCGTGGGGCGCCAGTCTGTTGGGCGCCATCGCGCTTCTCCTAGCGCCTATCCCGTTCGTTTTGGAGAGGTACGGCGTGGAGCTGAGGAAGAGGAGTCCCTGGGCTAGACAACACATAGGCGGTGTAGACGACGACGAAGGCGATGAGGAATAAAGGGTTGGGGGTGGTGTAGCTAATGGCATCTGTGTATTTCATCTTGACGGACAGGTCTTAATGTCCATAGCTTGACTATAGAACCTGGTCGAGACTGAGAACGATAATCGGGTCTTGCGGCTGTGATGTTGGGGTGGACAATGGAGTAAACAATTTGCCCCTAAGTATAAGTAAGCAAGGAACCACACCAATGTACGGCTAGGTCTGAGTATGCATTTGTTTGATTGGTTCGATGCAGAATTACCTCATGCGGTGAGCACGATTCTTCAAACGCTGTGCTAGGGATATCGGAATCGAACATTATCAAACTACACGCACGGGAATCAGAAATAAGAGAAACAAAACAATTGTCTTGTCCTGTCTATCCAGGGGTATCCGCGTCTGCTCGGATCAAGCTTTATACGCCTACACAGCTCTTTTAGGCATATATCACAGGCCAGGAGCACGGCCAAAGCGTCTCCAACCAACACTGCACCATGTTGACGCACCCGTTGCTATCCATATTCTATGCCGCCGCCGGCAGCATCGCAGTCGCAGCCGGGTCTCGGATCTTCCTGCCGGAGCCGACGGGCCCCCACAAAATCGGCCTCACGCACCTGGAACTAATCGACGAGTCCCGGGTGGACCGATTCGCCCCTAAACCCGTATTCCGGGATCTCATGGTGACGCTCTTCTACCCCATCGCCGACCCCTCCTCCATGACCGTGACCGTGGGAGCAGAGCCAGCGCCTGCATTCGCCCCGCAGTTCCCCGGCCCCGCGACCGCGTCCTATATCGATGCGCTCCTGCGCCTCCCCAACGGAACAGCCTCGCGGCTCACGACGCGCGCGTACTTAGATGCCCCCAGGCTGACGATCAACACCAACTCCGGTCCGGGGACGAACGGTAAAGCAAAACCCCCTCCCGCCGCCACCACCACCTATCGCATCATCCTCTTCAGCCACGGTTTCGGGTTCACGCGCAGCCTCTACACGGCGCTGCTCTCGGACCTCGCGTCGCACGGTTGGACCGCCATCTCTGTGGACCACCCGCACGACGCCGGCATCGTCGAGTATCCCAACGGGCGCGTCGCGCGGCCGCATCCCGGCTGGGGCTGGCCGCTGGATCCGGCCCTCAGGGAGAGCTTGCTCGAGGCGCGCGTGGCGGACTTGCTATTCGTCCTTGGGCAGCTGCGGAACGCGTCTACGTCTACGTCTACTTCTACGTCTAATAGGAACACAGCTGCTGCGAAGCTCTCGGCGCTTTTCGGGGAAGGCAGCAGCACCCACCACCATCACGGGGGACTTACGGCGGGCACCTCCCGTGTCGCAGCGATAGGCCACTCGTTCGGCGGCGCGACCGCCGTGCAGGCGCTGCTCGACTCGGCGGACGTCGTCGCGGCAGCGGATCTGGACGGGTTCCTGTACGGGCCGGTGGTGCGGCGCGGGACGCCGAAGCCGGTCCTCGTGCTCGGGTTCCCGGAGCACTTCGCCACGGACGATCCGGATGCGGCGGCGCCGGGGTGGCCGAGCCTGAGGGGGTGGAAGGCCGACTTCACCGTCGAGGGGGCTGTGCATGAGAGCTTTTCGGACTACCCTGTCCTTGCGGATGTTTTGGGGCTTGCTGGCGGTGGTGGTGATGGTGGGCCGCTGGGCGATGCTGGGAGGGTAGGTGGGGAGAGAATGGTGAGAATTATGGGGGCTTATGTTGGGGCTTTTTTGGAAAGGTTTGTGTTAGGCTCTGGCGGCGACGATGGTGACGGTGATGGGAGTTTGTTGGAGGGGAATTCTACTGGCTTTCCCGAGGTCAAACTCCGTAGGAAGGGGGATGATCAGCTACAAACGCAATCGATGGACCAGAAGCTTGAACTATGAAGCCAATCATCGCAAGTAATTCTCAGCACCCAAGTAGTATATAATATAGTTGATTTTAATCTAGATGGCAGCAGACAGAAGTGTCTTCTGTGTTTACATAATATATTGCCCCTGATCACAAGTGTTTACTACTTAGTCAACGAGAAACACCCAAACCTACACGTATATATCGGAATAGTCTTCGACGTCTCTCTAAAGAGCTAGCAGAGGTGCACTTCTCCTACATCTGCAAGATCCATAGCTAGGAGTCCCAGGCTGGGTACCTAGGAACAATGTTCCATCCAGTCAAGCCAGCAGCCAAGATTGAGCCGATAGATGATTTCCCTTCGTGATGTACGACGCACGAAATACCAGATAATTCACCTATGAATGTATGTACGTACATACCTAGGCCCAAGAGCATTGACCACAAATTCCCTAACCTCCAATGCCCTGTCACGCCTGTCTGTTAGCGTAGCCGACAGGGCTCTCATCCCAGCCACTCACATTTCGAGATTGGACCCGAGCCTAAGTTAGCCTTTGGTTAGCTTGGATTACAGCCTACAGGCCAAGCTTCCAACCCCCATCTTTCTGTCTTTTACGGGATCCCCCACTTGCCCAGCCCACGTTGCCAGGCCTGCCAGGTTGTCACCCCGCTACGACCTCGACCGTAACAGGTCCAACAAACAAGAGCCCCTTCTCGTGTGTAGGAACTAAGGCATCTAGATCGGGGCATATGGAGCAGGAGATATTCTTCTGGATCTCCTTCTGCATAGCTTGTGTAGATATAGATCTAGAGCTATGCCAACGGAGTCTTGTCTCACCGCATAACATTGATCACTTGCCGTTTGCCGTGTAAACGGGCCGTATTCATACCTAGTTATTATAGTTATCAAATACTTAAGAGGTATTCTCAGGTTGTGTTGCGATCGGCACGGAGGGGAGAAGAAGTATACATACATACCTCTATAGTTCCCTGGCCATCTCATCTACCTGCGTCTTATTATGTACACCCGTCCATCTACAGGGCTACTTCTCTAGGACTGCCAGGCAAATCCTTGATCCAGATCCCTCGCTGTAACCATACCAGTCACAATAGCCCGCAATTTGTTATAAGGCTACTTCTTGGTGTTGGTCCTATCTTCAGTTGGTTACTGTCGTCATCAGCTACTTCGGTAGTGAAGGGTGTTCGTGGCCCTGTCACACCCACCTCATCGTTTATATATACCCCTACCTCTCGCTGCCCACCCATCGTCCCCATCGTATGTGACCATTCTGGTTGATGCCCTCCCGATAAGCTCGATCTGCTCACCTCGCAATACCAGTCCCAGCCATTTCACCATAGGACAAGGAGGAAGGCAAGAAGCAATCGTGGTCCTTATTAGCGCTGGACGGTCATACCGCCGCTATAGAGCACAGAGCACAATACACAGAACACAGAGCACAGTATAACACAGGGAAACAACTCTATATTGTTGCAACCATCTCACCCGGCTGTTGTGCTGCTCCATAGCAGCAGGGCGTACGGTATAAGACACAAATACCACGACAAGCCACATACACACCCACACCGGGCTTGGAGCGAAGAGGCCTTTAGGATCCCGGCCTTTCCATCTGGCACCTTGGCAGCTCGGGTAGCAAGGCACGTTTGCTCACCTTGTCACCAATCAGAGGGCAATTCTCCTCCAGCTTCCGTCAGCCAGCCATCTCAGCTGTGTGACTCCAGGTTCCTTACCACCGACACCACCGTCGCCATTATTCCGCTCGCCTTCTTCCCGGCCTTTCGCAAACCCCGCTCCTTTGGATCTACCAGGACTCTTACATCATTACGAAGCGCGACCGAGCGAGAGTCTTCCTACGCAAAGCAAGCGCAGTGAGTGAACAAAAAGCCACATCGCGAAGATGTTGTTCGCTATATTCTTCGCCTTTTGGCGATTTCTGCAGATCCTCACATTGGTAAGTTTACTCTCACCCTCTGTCCACTCCATGAGCGACCAACCGGCCTACCAGCCAAGTTCCCCTTACCCACCAACCTACCAGTGCGTCGGAAAGGGGCAATTACCTGATCGTCGCTCAACAAAACGGGGGGCGCCATATCATACCTACGTACCTAGCTACGCAACAGCGCACATGAATACGATGACTTGACTAACCATACAACAACAGGCCCCGACGATGGGCATGCTCGCCTACTTCGTGCACGGGTTCGTGCAGCTGAACCAGCTCACGCCGAACCTGTACCTCGTGACGTTCATCGTGTCGACGCTCGGCCTAGCCTGGGCGCTCTGGACGCTATTCCGGTACCACCGGTCGTCATCGAATGCGCGTGGCGTCGGGCTGGTCGACCTGCTGTTCGCGGGGGCCTTCATCGGGGCCGCGTACAGCATGCGGGTGATGGCGCGGGCCGACTGCGCGCACGTCTCGGTCGGCGATCCCGTCGCGGTGTCGTTCGGCGCCTTCGGCAGCGCCTCGCTGAACCTGGGCGTGTCCGCGTCCGTCGACAGGACCTGCGCCATGCTCAAGGCCTGCTTCGCCTTCGCCTGCATGAACGCCGCCATGTTCTTCTTCACCAGCGTCCTGGCCTGCATGCACGGCGACCGCGTCTCCGACGCCGACCGCAAGTCCTACTACCGCGAGACCCACTACCATCGCCACGGCCACCGCGCCGCGCCGGGAAGCGCCCGGAGCCCGCGCACCTCGCGCTCGCACTCGCATCGGCGCGCGTATGTGTAGACGGGACGAGGTAGAGGGGAGGAGGATAGTACGATAGCACGCTGTGGATGGGCTTATGATGGATGGTTGGATGGATACATGACCGATATTGATGGATAATGACGTGATGAAAAAAACAAAAAGAGATGGCTTACATATCGATCGAACAAATGGGCAAGCGCGCGAGCGACTGAGCAAAGGAATGATGGGGAGGTACGATTCGTGGTTTGTCTGACCATGTGTGTGTGTAATTACGACGAGATGCGATGCGATGCTATGCTGTACGATGCCATTTCAGCCATGATTGATTACGAGAACGGGATTCACCAACAGAACTATTCCTAGTAATATATTGTTTGCTTCTGACAGCAAAAGAGCGGGAGGTGTGATTGACGATCGGGGATGTCGCAGATCACCGGGAACATGCAGCTTTACCATGCGGGTTTTGACTCGCCAACTTCGTGAGCTACGAGTGCCAGAGTCGTCTAGTCTAGCTAGGCCTTGGGTAGATCGAAGATCAGCCCTGTCTGTATATTCATTCAGTCGCAGACATTTATAACAGGACACCTCTTTAATGTAACCCAGTAATCACGTTCCACTGAGAAGCGGCTCGAATAGACTACGCTGGTGGGTGGGAGAGCAGGTAGGGGGCGTTCATGGTTTCGCTTCACGGTCTGAAATCGCCTTGTATAATATACGGGAGAACGTGGATGCGACTTTATATTGTGATTGCAGAACCCATTGGCTTCCAACGGATATATGTCCCAAATAAATCCCCAGTCAAGTATGACTTGTCTGTTGTTACAATCGGCGAGATACGAGGCCTCTTGAAGCCAGATCCCAATGAAACAAATATTCAGCTGAAGGCCGGTACAAGTCCTATGCTGTTTCCTATGACGATGATCCCCCTTGAAAGTACCCAACTTCATCCATTCGCAACCACATGACAGACTTCTGCCTACTTCGTATTGCAAGGCGTTCCTTTCACCGTACGTGGATGTCCACCCGAGACTGCGCTCAGCCCAGTCGTAGATGCGGCGACCTGCAGTATAGCACATTGGACACGGAACCAGGTTGTTGAAATAGAAGGGTATAACACCGCAGACTGATCTTGTGTCATCCACTAGAAAGCTGAAGAGTTCATCGTATTGTCGGGCGCCCGGGATCTGAGACGGGCATGAAGACAAGCATGGGATGAGGCTTCTAAAGGGCATGGTGCTCGTTATGCGCGTTGCTTTTTTACCCTATGTCCTTGCTTTTGGCCCTAGCAATCCGTAGAAAGACTGGGTAATCCAAGTGGCGCTGTATAGCGTGCCAACAGGTAGGCAGGTTACGCTGCAACATCCTACCGTCTCTGACGCAGCTTGGTTGCACCTTTCATTCCCAGCTTGACCCAAGGCGAAGACGACTGGCTGGTTCGCGCACCTAGTCAGTCCCTGCTGCTGGCCGAGGTCAAGGCAGCTGGCTTCATCTTCCAATTCGTACCCAGTGCTTTCTTCATAAATACGGACAGGACAAGACCGACCAGACCGTCATTCACTCATGTCCGGTCCTGTTCCGCATTCTCGCCGACCGTATACCCCCTCGCAACGCCGCTCCGACCCTCCTCGACAACGGTGCTCTCCTGGTCCTCGACAATGTTGAAGTCGGACCCGAGGCCCTGCCACGTGCGCTGCGACCGGAGGTACTCGGCGCCAGGGCTGACGACGCCGTTGACGGTCGCTAGCTCGCCGGCTTTGGCGCGTTTGACGAGCGAGGACGCGAACGAAGAACGAGGGGTGGCGGAGGATGTCGGGTCTGCTGCCCCTGCTTGCCGGCCAGCACCGTTCGTGCCGTTGCCGCTCCGCATTGCGGCGCGCATCGGCCGGCTGTGGCTCACGAGCTTCCCGGTCCGGAGGTCGAATTCCGGTGGTTCCGATTCCTCGTCCGAGATCCCGCCCTCGACCTCGATGTATTCTGGGGTTTCATCGCTGGTCGGATCAGCACTCTGCTTCCCATCTCCACTTTCGCCTTCCTCTGTTTCCACACCATCGCCCTGCTGCTTCTCGGTATCGTCCTCCGCACCCACGCCCTCGATGCCGCCCCACCATTCACCGGTCCAAATCCGCGTCTCCTCGCCCTGCAGCGCGAGCCGCAGCTCGAAGGGCGTGATGACGGGCTTCCACAGCTCCTCTTGGTTCTCGACGAGCCCGCTCTCCCAGCAGCCGACGACGACCCAGCCGTCGATCTCGGCGAAGTTAGCCAGCTTAGCGGCGTTCAACTTGCCCACGACGATGGTGTAGCTCTTCTTCCCAGCCGCGGCGATCTGCGCCTTAAGCGCGCCGATGGTGTCCATGTAGTTCCGCACCGAGAGCGTGTTGACTAGGATTCCGATGATGGATGCCGTAGCGAGCTGGATGACGAGTCCGTAGCGCCGGCGCAGCAGCGATGGGGTCGTGCTCGGGTCGAGGATGTCGTCGGAGGCAATTGTGTAGGGCGAAGAAGGTGTCGGGTAGATGCGCAAAGATGAAAGGCGCGAGGACAGGGTTAGGAGGAGAGAAGTCGGCGGCGTGGAAATGTGAAAGAGGTGATGTTCTTTCAGATCAGCTAGCGTATTATCGTCCGCATTGCCGTATCCTGCTGTAGATTTTGGCAACACAACTTTGCGATTCGGTATCGTGCCACCTGGATCACGGACGATCTCCGTGGCCACAACATCGGTGTATCCCTTTTCCCTCAGCAGGTCACAAAAGGCCGCAACATGCTCCTGGAACATGACGTCCGCCATGATGACCACCTTCTCGTTGTGCTGCGGAAACTCGGTTTCGAATGCCTGTGCTACAGCGTCGTAGTTCAACTTCTGTCGCGTGAAAATATGCAGCACGGGCAACCTCGAGGTCGGGCTGAGACAGGCGCGGCCGTAGTGTACGACACCCTCCGCGTCGGCGTGCTCGGCTGCTATCTCGTCGACGCAGCAAGCGCTGTAGGAGGTATCGGCTAGGATATATAGACGTGGTACTATCGGATCCGCCCCCGCCGTCATCTCGTTATTCGAATGCCCATTTAGACCTCGCGCCGTCATATCCACCTCTCTACCCTCCTGCTCGACATGCCCGCTTTCCTTCTCCTTCTCATTCTGTAACTTGCTTCCATTGTTCTGCAGCCTCTCCTCTTCCAAGAACTTCTCAGCGGTGGACAACGAGGATAGTTCCGTCTCTAGGGCCCTCGACAAGGCGTCTACGACCCACGGCGCATCGGGTAACATGGCATCCGGAAATTGCAAGGCGACGCGACGCCATTTTTGGTTTATAATATAGGCAGCCGTGCGCGCAACCTCGTAGACCTCAGATAGCTCATCGTCGGTCCGGTGCGGTCGATCTTTCTGGATCTTGGATGCAGGCGTCGGGTCCTCGAAGAAAGTGTGTTCGGCCGGGGTGGAGAGCGTAGGCGGGGCACTGAGCTCGGAGGCCGTCGTAGTCATCGCTAGGCGTTGTTCGGGGACGGCACCGACAGAGGGTTAAACAGAAGGACAGCGGGAATAGAGAGAAGAGCGGCGAGGATTTGCACTTGCGAAGGGGGAAAAGAACAGGAGTAGGAGTAAAAGTATAAAGGGGGTGACGAATAAATGAAATCGGATTGGTTAGATGGAGGATGAAGGATGGAGGGGTACAAGCAACTGAAATTTTTGGGCTATGCAAGACTCGCCTGCCAATGGTGGGGGCGGGGCTCCCTGTCACCTGTGTAACGTTCTGGAAGTTCTGGAAATATTCTAGGTGGGCTTAGCTATAGCTTATAGGTACTACCTATACGACTAATAGGTAATCATAATACGTACCTCGGTGTGTCTTAAGTACCTTGTCATTATAGCATGTGTAACAAATATGAGACAGCAACGGTGCAGCGAGAAGGGATTTAATACAACCCTTCCTTGAACATTATATATGCAATGGACCCGTCGTATATACGTGGATAGTTCGATCTCGAACTGAGCCCACACAGGTCCGGTATGATGATACATCTAATGCCTAAAACTCCTAGCTGGACCAAATGCTGCTTATAAGCAAACAAGAAAGCAACGTCAAACCAAAGCCACCGCCCAACCACCGCCTCAAGATGGCGCTCTCCTCTCTCCGCCCTATCTGGATAGTAGTCTAGTAGGTACATGTAACGGAACATGTGGTTAAGGGGGTAGTCTAGTCTATTCGTTCGTTCGTTCGTTATTAATTCTAATTTTCCAACCAACCTCTTCTCTTCCTTCAATTCAAAAGCCAAGTTTCCCGTTCTCTGTGTTTGATACTTCAACGCAACGCAACTCATAGCTTCACCTCCCCAGCATTGAGCTTCTGCCACTCCTTCGGCCCGAAGGGGACGTACGTCCCCTCCCTCAGCCAGAACAGCCTGTCACTGCCGACTTTATCCGGGTCGACGCCCTCGACGCGCAGGTGGTGCTTCTGCTGCTTATTCGTACCGGTGACGGCGTGTCCCAGATCGTCGCTAACGCGCACGAACAGCGGGACCGCGTACTTGGGCAGCTTGGCGCGCACGTGTTCTGCCAGCGAGCGCAGCGTCTTCTCGTCCGGCCCCTCGCCCCCTCGCAGCACTACAGCAGCCGCGCCGGCGCGCCCGTCGTGGTGCGGCAGCAGCACGCCGTACACGTTGGCCTCGGCGACGCGGTCGTGCGACCCCAGCGCCTGCGCCACCTCGGTCGTGGCGACGTTCTCGCTCTTCCACCGGAACGTGTCGCCGATGCGGTCGTGGAAGTACACGCGGCCCTCGCTGTCCCAGCTGACGAGGTCGCCCGACCGGAAGTACGCGTCGCCGCGCCGGAACACGTCGCGCGCCACCTTGGCCTTGGTCGCGGCGGCATCCCCGTAGTACCCCTGGAACTCGCGCTCGACGTCCGTCCCCGGCAGCGCGAACAGCAGCTCGCCGACGGCGCCGGGGCGCACGGCTTGGCAGAGCCCCGTCTTCGGGTCGCGGAGGAGCCCGTCGGAGCCCCCCTTCCCCGGTTCCGAGTCCTCGTCCACGCACACGATGGACATCTTATGGCGCATCGCGAGCCCGTAGACCCAGCCGTTGCGGCCGATGGCGCCGCTGGAGAACGAGTTGCTGGTCAGGTTCCAGGTGGCGAGGGGCCCCTCGGTGGCCCCGTAGAACTCGGCGATGTCGCGGATGCCGAAGCGCTCGCGGAACTTCTCCCACACGTCGGGCCGCAGGCCGTTGCCGAACGCCATCCGGATGCAGTGCTGCTGGTCCAGGTTCGCGCCTGTGGCCGGGTCGAGCTGCGGCGGCGCCGCCAGCAGGTACCGGCACGTCTCGCCGACGTACTGCACGATCGTGGCGCGGTGGGCGCGCGCCTCATTCCAGAACGTCTTCGTCGAGAACTTCTTGCCGATCGCGAGCGTGCAGCCTGCTTCGAGGCATTGGCTGAGTCCCATGCTTGTGGCTGAGCTGTGGTAGAGAGGCATGCACTGTCACAACGAACGAAAAGTCGTGGTCGTATTAGCATATGATGCGTCTTGTGCGCCGTGTTGCTGACGGAATCGCCGAACTTACCGTGTAGAAAATGTCGGTGGGCTTCGTGTCGAGCCAGCCTGCGCAGAAGTTCCCAGCTAATGTCAGCTTGCCCCATCCGATCACAGCAGCTTTGGGCAGGCCCGTGGTTCCGGACGTGTAGATCAAAATTGCCATGTCCCGGCCGATCTCGCCAATACGATAGGTGTCCGGTGCTCGGGTCGGCGCTGTCGTTTCCACCTCTCGTATCAGTTCGGGGGTGAGGAGCTCGATACGAAGGCCCCCGATCTTCGCACGGACGTCGTCGTCTACGTTTTTCGCCACTTCGGGGTCCACGAGCATGAGCGTCGCTTTGGCCACGTTCACACAGTGGACCAAGGGATCGCTCGTCAAGTTGTAGTTGATGAAGGCGGGCTTTGCGCCGATGGACCACAGACCAAAGACGACCAGGACGAAGTGATCCGAGTTCTGTAGGTTTATAGCCACGACGTCCTTTGGCTTCACCCCCAAAGTGTCCTTGAAGTAGGTGCCATATCGTAGCGCCATATCGTAGGCCTGCGCATAGGTCCATGTCCGGTCATTGTGAAGGAGGAATGGCCGGTTGGCGGAGGATTTTTCCTGGGCTCGCTGTTCTAGCCGGTAGAATAAGTTACACCTGTCCTTCCATTGGCGATAGTTGCTTTGCCAGAGCGCTCTGATACCTCCCCGTAGCAGCTTCCGGTCATACCAGAAGCCAGATTTGGCATCGAGGTATGATAACGCGGCTGCCGCGGCAGGGATCGAGACAGCCAGCGGGACTATCCCAGTAGCCAAGCAAAGAAGGTTAGCGATGAAGGACCATGATGAGATAGTTCTGTAGTAGTTCAGTCTGCTTCGAACACAAGAGCTAAGATGTAAAGCATCGCGATACAGGCCTTGGGCGACTTACTGGGCATACTGTGATGGAGATGTTAGGTTGGGGGGAAAGACGCTATGGAGATGGATGGCTGGATGGTGGACTGATGGGCTGATATTTAGGGAGACCATAGAGCGGAATATTATGGATACTAGTGATTAGATGCTTCGCCGCAATAGATGCCTCGGGTGTGAATAATGTGGGATATTTATATTGGGGATAGGAACAACACGAATTGGAATAAGTATCGAAGATGTCGCATTAAGACAGCTGCAACTATGAATATCCGAGCAGAGATAGATATATGAATACCTACCTACTGCACCTGAGTAAACATAAGACTATTACCTAGGTACCCAATGTAGGTCTCGCGGTGCACGCATACCTACTTATTACCTAGTCTAGGTACTTAGTCAACTATAGTCACCAGCCAGTGAGTCGGTGTCAGTGTCGGTGTCCAAGCTATGTCTGTCCAGCTACTTCGGATCTGCTTGTTGTTTCAAGCACTACCTAGTTAGCTAGACGCATCTCAGTCATTAGCAGCGATAGCAATAGCAGATGCTTTCCGGACCTGGACAAGACAGAAGACAGACAGAATATGTAGAAGGGAACCAATTCGTGCATGGACGAGAGACAAGAAGAGGAATGCAAATCGCACGACGACGACGGATCAACTGGTTAATGGACGACGAAACCGACCTACAAGCCCGGTCCAGCTCGGCGGTGCGGAGTCCAGGATTCATGCTAGCTTATATTGGGTATAGAAAAGCTTAACTAATACGACATAGTACGTAGCAATGATACAAGTGCGCCTACAAGTGCGCCTGCAAGTGCAGATGTGGAAAAGTGCAGGTGTAGAACGCGATGAAGAACCTTGGAAGGATCTCGACTTGGCTATTCTTGGCAAGAAGCCCGCAACGTGATTGGCCCGCAGTCGCTCGGGCAGTTCGGATGAGAGATCTTACTGGTCGGGCTTTTGCGGTCCGACCCCTCCAAGAAAACGACCAAGAAACCTTTAACGAACCAGGGGCCGGGGCCCAGGGGAACGGAGAAACCAGGGAAGGCCGAATATAGCAAGTGAAGCCGCATGTCGATGTTGTGCGCTGTATCTGCATCCAGCTATGAGTAGCTATCTGCATCGGGGTCTAGTTACGACTCTACTACATCTGGGAGGTAATACCTAGTTGGGTTCGTTTATTGCAGGTACTAGTAGTTCTACATACTACATACTACATACATACCTCTGTACCCTGGAAGAATTGGCAATTGTAAGACTGGAAAACGCGAGATAGGCAAGTATGTACGAAGTATGAGATGGCCGTGTTGGCTCGCTACGACGTATGGGATGATATTTGATTGGTTTCGAGCGCTAGGATTATAGGATAGGCGCATGCGGTAAACCCAAGCTGCTGGCATCGGGGGATGATAGGATACGATGGAGTAGAGAAAGAGAATCTGCTTCACCACGCATGGCTTGCGGTAACTACCGACTTCGACACGTCGAATTCACCTTACCCGCACGTACTGTGGTTCATTTGAGGCTCTACACTCAGCCGGATGTGCAAATACGAGCCACGGGGACTGTAGTTAGTTAGCCAAGCCGAAGTGTGAGCAGCTCAGTTTAAGATCCGGTGTGCGGTCAGGAGAGTTGTCGAGTGCGACGGGACACGAACGGGCGCTGCGTGGCCAGCACATGTGCAACGCCAATAGGCGATAGCCAACGCTTATATAGATGAAGTGTCGTCCAGCATCACGAGTTGACTGGCTGGAAGGTGGCTGGTGCCCGGGAAACCCGGTGTAAGTCAGAGGTTAACCTGATCATCTACACACCTACCTACATTAAGTAATTCGATAGAACAAGCAGAGCCAGAGGCAGAGGAGAGGCGGTGAGTGGTGATGATGGGTCGCTTCTCAAAACAAGGAGTCTGTGACCATTTGCTTCCAAGGTTGATTGTATGCTGAGGTATGTAGCGAGGCATGCAGGTACTATGTAGGTCGTATGTATCATGGATGCATCATGGATGAGTGTGTGTAGGTCTGGTAAGTAAGGATCGCAATCTGTAGATTTCTGGTTGGTAGAAGGTAACGAACGATGTCACAAACTTCCGAGGGATCATCCATGTTTGTTATCCTTAAGTGATTCTTGAGACATCTCCCATCCACTGATCTCTCATCACCACAAGTATTTCCCGAAAGGCAGCCACACACGCACAGGTATAGAAGCAACAGACAGCCTTGCCAGCATGTAGCCTGTATCCTGTGTAGCAGTAGGCTGATGCTTCCGTTTTCGGGCGTATGGTTCCTCAAGAGTTGCAAGGCGAAGCGAGTGTGGCGAGCTGCGAAGGAGCTGATAGAAAAGACACGTGACGGTCGCCTGGGCTGGCCGCGCGCCTCCCAATTCGAAGCTACCTGGTTCTGCTAGTACCTAGTTATGAGCTCAGAACCTTGAAGCTTCTATCACCGCGTGAGGATATCACCGGTTTGCATACTTGGTAAATAAATAAATAGTTGATAGGCTGGGAAGGTAGGGCGCTGCAGGTGCTAGCTGGAGATAGTTCCAGGCTACGTTGTATGTACAAAAAGGATCCCCTGTCTGCCCGTCAGCCCTCGTGCATCGGCATAATACCTATCTGCGTTATAGAAATCTATACGAAATATATATGCAACTAGCAGCCAATACTACGCGGTATCCTGCATATCTTCTTGCACGCTGTCATCTCGCGAATCCACACCCACCAGCTACCAATACCAAGTACTGCTGCACTGGACAGCCGACAACATACCCACGAGCGAGTCCACGACACTTCCAACGAGTGTATGGTACTACGCCACAAGCGACGGCAATTGTGATATCGCAGACAATGTTGCCGAGCCGAGCTGCCACACCCAGAGGTAGCCTCAGATAGCCATGTCCACCAACCATCCCGAGACTGGCGACAGCACGAGAGGCACGAGCACAGGCACGAGCACAGGCACGAGCACGAGCACGAGCACGCGAAGGGGAGAGGACAGCTTGACCACAAACACTAGCACGGCGACTATACTCGAATCCACCAGCGTCATCAGGCGAAACCACCCTCCTCCTGAGAAGCCGGCCGATATCCGCAGACGATCATGGATTGTCCTGTCTTTCTGGGCTATCGTCATATTTCTCGGCTTGCCAATATGGTGGCAAACAACAAGCATATACCGGGCGAACCTGCCCTTGGACGAGATGATGAGCTGGGCTGATGGGAAGGCATGCCAGCTCGTGTTCCCTCTGCAAATCACCCTAGATGCACCTCACATACAAGGACAGGAAGCTCAGGATCTATTGCGACTAACTCAAAAGGCTCTGGATGAGCTAAACGACTTCCCGCTTCACCATCTGCAACTTCGACTACCCGAGCCAGCCTCGGATGATGGCATGGCCCAGGCGATCACCGAGCCGAACAACTCGAATTCCGCCCTCACCGTTCACGTCAGCCCCGGCGACTCTACTGCATCTTCATTGCACCCGCACGCCCCGACCCTCGAGATCACCTACCCCCCGAACTCGTCTCCCTCGAGCTTAGCTGACTACATCGCTACCGAGCTACGCTTCACGTTTGCCGAGGAGCAAGCTATAGTATCGTACTTGCTCTCGACATCTTCCATCCCCGCCGAGTGGAGGCCCCAGGGCATCTCGCAGCAGGTGACCGAGTCGCTGTCGAAGCGCATGACGAGATCGTTGAAATACTCGAGAACCTACCACTTAACCTTCTCGCTTTTCACCGACGGCCCCACGCCTCAAGGCTGGGATATTGAGTCGGCTATCGACGAATACATGCGCCCGATACTAGATATGCTCAATCCTATCCACAACTTCACCATCGATACCCAGGTCCAGTTCTACGCCAGCCCCGGAGTGCAATCACAGGTGCTCTCTAAAGCCGACCTCTCTTCCTTCATCAATGCGGCCGAGTGGCCATTGTCGCCGTCGATCGGGGGCGCGCCGACCATCAACTTCATCGTGTACATCGGCAACCAGACGATCGGCTTGGACTCCGACGCTGAGACCTCTCAGTCCTGGTTGATCCCGCAGTGGGGCTCGGTGTACCTACTCGCGCCTCCCACTACAGCAAACCACGTCGGAACCGAGGCGCTGAAGCAGCCGGTGATGACTTTCACCTCACACCTGCTTTCGCTGCTGGGCACGCCGCAGTCCGGATCCCTGCCAATGCGGCTCTCGGCGCTAACGCGGATCCGGACGGCGGACCTGGTGCTCCGGGCGTCGTCGTCGCTTGGGTCCCTGGCCCGCCTTTCGTCCGCCCTGCCCAGTATTTCGATCCCATCGCAGGTCGCCGACGGCGTGGCCAAGTGCCTGCGCCACCTACAGCTCGCGTGTGGCGCCACTAGTTCCGGCTCCAGCAGCCTGGAAGGTAGCGGGAACACCGAGACTGAGACCGAGGGTCTGGCGCACGCCCAGATCGCCGAGGCCGAGGCCGAGCGCGCTTTCTTCGAGAAGAGCATGGTCGGCCAGCTGTACTTCCCCGACGAGCACAAGGTCGCCGTCTACCTGCCCCTCCTGGGCCCCGTGGGCGTCCCGCTCATCATGGGCTTACTAAACGAGCTGAAGGCGTGGAAGAAGAGGAGGGCTGAGGCACAGCAAAAGGCACAGCAGGACAAGGAGAAGAAGGCAAATTAGACGTAAGTCACCGAGTCCAGGTACCTGGTTGAAGTTACGAGCGGTCGTCTATTCGTATGTTATTATAGGTATATATAGACTTAGGTGCCAATTGTTGATCGTTGTAGAGATCGAATAGTTATGTAAGAATACCGAACGGTGTTATGTCTGTGCAAGCAGCATCTCGAAGCTTGTGCGTGCCGCATGACTGCTTTAAATTTAGTCATTCCATTCCTACTTGCGTGAAACCGTGAGACTCCGCCTCCCCCTAATTTACACCGCCCAGTCAAGAGCCAAACTAGAATGCCTTTCGGCTGCGGAACAGCAACATAGTAGCCGAAAGCGCATCCAGGTATGCTAATTTTGGGAACTGCTACCTATTAGCATCGTCTGATTGAAAACTGGCCAGCCCACCAGTTGGCGCCAATAAGCATCATTATATCTCCCGCCATATCTACTCGGTTTCGGACGTCCAGCAAAAACATGCTCTATTGGATATCGGGCGCAGTACTTGATGTAACGGTGATAGCGGTGCTTGGTACGTGATTTTCCAGACAATAGGTAAGGCATCGACGATGAAAGATGACTAAAAGGGTTTCGGCCGGTCGAAATAAGGATTCGATGAGGTCAACCGTCAAGGGGGGAGCCCCACCACCCCTATGATTTTATAGCTATAGCTCGAGTCAGAAAAACCTGATTCCATGCTTGACACAAAGGGTCCCGGGACTCCGACGGTCTAGAGCACCTATTATGTAGACTGTAGGGACTGATTGGTTAGATACCTACATATTACCAACCTATTGCCCATACTCATGGCGACCTATTGGAGGTATCGGATAGGACGGATAGATCAAAGAACCAGTCTCCTTCCTTGTGCTACCCAAGTATCTTCGTCATGTGTTCTTTGTTTCGCAAGTGTAACTTGACTTAGTAGCCAGGATGTATTTGTCTGGAGTAGTTGAAGCAGGTAGGTACGCCGAACTAAAGCAACGTGAGACATCCCAGACGGTCGGGCCAATACATGGGTGCAATTTATATCAGTATCCATGGCTACAGAATCTTTATATGCCTATCCAGGTTCCTGTCACTGCTGTCAGCACGTACATACATGGGATTGCCGTCTGTGCCGCAAGGAAAGGCGGGTGCCCTTTATGTTTACGTATTTACTCTCATGCAACCAGACAGGCTTTATACATGTCTACTTATAACTATAAAGCAGATCACTGCAGGGCTCTCTGGAGCAAAGGGATCTCCAAGGTTTCCCGAAGACTGAAGTTCCAAGGGATCAGCAGTCTACTGCGCTTCACCTAGACATAGTCAGCAACTCACGGGTTCTATTACGAGATCGCGAGGAACGCCAACCAGCTAAGCGCTGTCGTCACCGTCACCGTCACCGTTACCGTCACCATCGCCATCATGGACAGCACCAACACCACGCAGGTGATGATTCAAACACCATGGCCTTCGGCGCTCCTCTCCGTCTTCGACAGCAGCGGGTCGGGAGAGCAGATCTGGGCCTGGACATTATGGAAGCCGCTCCTCCTCCCAGCAGTGATAGTCTACATCAGCCTATGTCGCGCGCTGCGGCACCGCCGCGAGCAGGCCATGCTGCGCGCTTTCGGATATCCGCCAGACGCCGATCGCGAGGAGAATCGCGCCGCCCTCGCCCGCATGACCAACGACGAGGCCCAGCGCATCATACAGTACATCGCTAGCTATGAGATCCCGCAGTTCCATGTCGTCAGCCTGGAGTTTGCGCTGTTCAAGGTGTGTTTGGCGCCTCTGACTTTTCTTTTCGGGGGTATATAGGGGGCTTCAGTCGTTCATGTGGAGAGGGACCGGGCATGGAGATCATCTCACAGGAAATTCTGTCTCGTCGTGTCCCCTTCGGAGGGAGTGTAAATCGTTCGTCGTTCGTCAAGCTAATCATACCACGTCGCCAACACCCCAGACATATGCCATAGAGAGCATCAGTAAGCTGCTCCTCGCCACCCGGAACTTGACAGACCCTATACAAAGTCGGAAGAGGTGAGTACTCGATGATCGACTCGCCTACGCCACGAGCTTTGCCCCATCCCCTTCCCCAGGCAGTAGGCGAGAGACAGACGATCTGGATTCCGGGTTGATTGACACAAAAAAACCACAAACCAGATTCGAGGACACGGCCCTCCTAATCGGCGAGTTCCTCGCCTACCCGCCGACATCGCCGCGCGCCGTCCGCGCCATCGCGCGCATGAACTGGCTGCACCGCAAGTACCAGCAGGCGGGGCAGATCAGCAACGGCGACATGCTGTACACGCTGTCGGTGTTCGTGACGGAGCCGCCGCGGTTCGCGCGCCTGTACGAGTGGCGGCGCCTCAACGCCATGGAGCGCTGCGCCTACGGCGTCTTCTGGAAGAGCATCGGCGACGCCATGGGCATCCGGTACGAGGGCTACCTGTCGCGCGCCGGCGAGTGGCGCGACGGCCTCGACTTCTTCGACGACATCGCCGCCTGGGCCAAGGACTACGAGGTCCGCCACATGCGGCCGAGCGCTGTCGCCGCGAAGCCTGCGAGGACCCTGATCCCCATGCTGACGTACTGGGTCCCCGGGTTCGCGAAGCCGTTCGCGGCGGAGTGCGTTTGTGTCTTGATTGATGATCGGACGAGGGAGGCTTTCATGTGAGTACATATATGGCTGACAAGCACATAAAATCCGGCCCCTTTATGATATTATGAAAAAGCGAATCCCGCTCTTTTCGTTTTGTGTCGCTGTTGCTGATGAATGGATTGGTTCAAAACTGGCAGGCTCCCCGAGCCCGGCATCGTGGCAGCGATGATTGTATACACGACGCTCGCGCTCCGGCGCTTCGTGCTGATGTACCTGTGCCTCCCGCGCCTCTTCAAGGTCAAGTTCCTGAAGGACGAGGTGGATCCGGCCACGGGACGCATGTCCCTGGGAATGTCGTACGGAAGCTTCCCGTTCTACATTAAGCCCACGCTCTGGAACCGCTGGGGACCCGGGGCATGGGTTATCTGGTTGGCGGGCGGCAAGGTGCCGGGCGATGATCCCGACGAGTTTATGCCCCAGGGCTACTCATTTGAGGACGTCGGTCCGAGGAATAGGGCGAACATGGGGAAGGAGGAGATGGACATTGATGCCGAGGAGCTGATGAAATCTGGGAGGGGCGGATGTCCTTTTGCTTTCTGAACGGCGTGGGCTGGATTAGACAAATGTCGCTGGCGTCAGCATAATCGGGGGGCGGTAAATTCACCATGCTGGTAGTACTACTCTTGTTCAACGGGAAGCGGACAGCTAGGAGATGAAAGATCTCGGATAGAGAACTTCCTACGATGTAGTATAGAAAGAGCCGAAGTCCAAGAGACTCTTAGTAATACGCAATCAACGAATGAACGTAAGCCAAGGTATTTCTAGATTGGGAACTTATTCATATGCCGCAGAGAACAGCCCTCCTTGACGGTGAGATAAAGACCTTATATAACCATGATTTCTGACTCAGTTGGATAGGGGTGCATACTGCACCCTACACGCAGCCAAGGCCGAATGGGCCCAGCTGAAGACCACGGGAGGAGCCAATCAGACGCTGGCAAATCACTCCCATATCCCCCTTATGGTAACAGGCTGCATAACAATGGAACGGAACATGTCCCTGTCACTCGGCATCTTAGCGTGAACAACCGTTAACGTCAGAGGTGGCAAAGCTTTAGAACGTCGGGAACTTGGGAACTTCGTAGCTTAGGTAAGTTGCTATCACATATTAGCTCTGGCAAACGGTCTCTTGCAGCGCTTTATATAGGTACGAAGAAAAAAGAATGGAAATTACGGGTTGCAAAAGAGTCAACCTCAGAATCCAATCCTATCCCATCACGTTCGACCTACCAATTTCACACATAGAAATAGATGTATTTGTCATTTGATCCTGCAGCCAACAAGGGGAACTCACTGCAAGCCCCTATATTCACCCTTCTTTCAGAGCCCAAGCGATGCCTCTGTGTTCCATTTATGCCCCCTTAGGATCCTCTGAAACATCCCTTTATCATGCAATATACACGTACGATGATGCCTATCTTGTGATCAATTGAACATGATGAGGGTAGCAGATACCTGGTGGATATCATTGGAGTATTAGGTACCATTCGTGGTTCAGTAAACACAGGATTGCCTTTGTCGCCCATGCCTTAGTTATATGCAAGCTGTTGTGTAACCCCCTTTATTTAGGACGACAGTTCCATTGAATGTATCTTTCTAAATAAGAGACTGACCATTTTGCTTTCCCTCAGGCTGGGGGCCCCAGCCTGAGACAACCCAATTCATGTTTGGGGTTTAAACAGTGGCAAATAGTCGCCATATGCAATTTTAGTCCTATACGAGGTAAAAGGGTCAGCACGGTGCAAACGGCCTGGAAGTATCAAAGACACCATGCATTTCACCCCAGGCAGCAACTGGGGTATACCTCATCAACTCTCTTTCAGTCTCCCCGATACTACTTGCCTAGTCATTTGGGTCTAAGGAGTGAGCATAGGTATAGGCATACTTAAGGACGGCGGACTCTCTTTTAAATTCCCATGAAGGCTAGCTATCCCTCATCTACCAACCATTCTACATCCTGACCCAACCTGACGATTGCATTACCTATTGACCCCTATTCACACCTCAGACTCCTTTGAACATGGGAACCAACCTCCCCGGTCCCCCTCAAGGGTCTGGATCGCTAGTCCCATACGAGGCCCGTGGTGAGAGATCTGCCATCCGGGAGCTGTATAGGAAATATCCCACAGGTAACTGGGAGCGTTTAGATCGGGACCGAGTGACTGTTTCGGATGTTGACTTCAGCGGCGATGCCTACGCAATCGTAGCCAGATATGAAGCTGGGACTAGCCCCGATCACCTGGCCTCATTCACCGTACATAGCCCTTACATCATCAATTTACTGAAAAGGGTATTCCACGGCTACCCCGGGCTGTATACCTCCCTCAAGGAAATAGAATTCTCGAAGCCGTTCGAACCATTCTATCACCGATGGCAGGTCTTTGTCGATGCAGCGGAACAGGAGACCGGTGACATCAAGGCATTCTGTCATATCAAACTCCTGCAAGACCTCGTTGGGGACGTTATCCGCCCGGTCAAGGCGAAAGTGGATGACTTACTGGCCAACGGTCTCATGGACGACAAACACCTCTGGGTCCTCTTTCCTCCTCACACAGAGATATATGCTCACTCTGGCAGGCATGCTCGCTTATACCAGGTGGCCAAAATAAGCCACTGGCTTCCTGGAGAACCCTTTCTGGAGTGCGAATATATCGACTGCGATGGGTCTAAATTCAACCATGTTGGTCAAACGTTCCAGCTCCCCCATTACAAGGGATTGAAGCCCATACAGGAATTGGGCTACATTCCCATCTCGATGCACCAAGACAAGGGAGTGCGAGAAATTCTTTCGACCAGAGGTCGCAAGTTCGAGGGGCTGAATGGAATATACTACCGATCCTTCTCTGGTGTCGCGCAAGTCCTTGACTCCGGCACCAGCGCTTATCGTGAGGTGCCCATGCACAACACCAGAGTCATCATTGATCCGGCACGTTTCTCGGAAGCACAGAAGATTCGAACTTCTAGGATGAGTGATTCTAATGTCAAGGAAAATATGCTACGCAGAGCGAAGGAAGCGCATCAGGCCGGAGGCACTAGCACTGTGGACACATCCTTAGAGGAACCCATGAAGAAGCTCACTGAAAATGAATACGCCCTGTGTGCCCCGACGATCAAGGGCTTCTCCATGACCCACAAGGCGTGGGCCATTTTCCCCGTTGACGGCGTGGGCGAGATCGCATGGAGTGACACGGCTTTGGAACGATTGGTACTCCACGACGACTACAAGAAGATCATCCTTGCATTTGTCCAAGCGCAGCTTTCGAAGGCGGACGATTTCGACGATGTTATCCAAGGCAAGGGCCAGGGAATCATCATGCTGTTCCAGGGGCCAGCGGGTGTTGGAAAGACCCTCACGGCGGAGTCGGTCGCCGAGGAGATGAAATGCCCACTGTACACAATGAGCTCCGGAGAGCTGGGTGACAACGCTGCGGAGGTCGAGGGCAGATTGAGGACGATCCTCCAGCTCTGCGCCCACTGGAAGGCGGTGCTGCTGTTGGACGAGTGCGATGTCTTCCTCGAGAAGCGCTCAAGCGCGAACATGAGCCAGAACAAGCTCGTGGCCGTGTTCCTGCGCCTCCTGGAGTACTACCAGGGGTGTTTGATTCTGACCTCGAACCGCGTCCAGGACATCGACCCGGCCTTCGAGTCGCGCATCCACCTGACGATCGAGTACCCGGAGCTGGATGCCGACTCACGCTATCAGATCTGGTGGAACTTTTTACACGGTTCGGAGCATGCGCAGGCAAAGTCGTCGTCCATCAGAGAGCCCCATGTGAGGGACCTGGCCAAGCGAGAGCTCAATGGCCGCCAGATCAAGAACATCATCAAAACTTCGAGACTCCTGGCAGCAAGAGATGGAGTGGCGCTCAATATCGAGCACATTCGAACCGTTCTACGTGTTAGCGGACCAGGACTACTTGACAGGAAGGGTGGTTGAGCATGGGACCTGTGGCTGTAGTCTCGGGAGCCACTTGCTAGATAGGGGATAAATGTGGTAACAGGCCGAGGCTACGATGATACAGCCCAGGCATCATCTAGGGTAGGGTCCTTGTGCTAGGCATAACGACAGGGATGCAAGAAATTCATACGAGAGATTACCCGAGGACGGCAGAATGATATCCGTGATTGGTCGCGCATTCCATAGTTGGTTTCGTTAAACTAGCGTGATATGTGTATGGTAGACTTACACAAGATGAAAGTAGAAAGTATTGTCCTCATGTTCCCCGTACAGGCCCTTCAAGAAGTGATGACACCGCCTGAAGCTTCTTGACGAAGAAGCCCAGGTAATAGAAGAGCTGATTTCGAAAATTCGTTGCAAATCGAGAGGCGCGTTGTTCGCCGTTAGCGGTGGCACCTACGACCTCCCCCCAATCCCGAGGAGAAGGCATCACGAGGCGTCATGGCGGGTGGCGTTTGCATGACAACCACCCCACGCCAGGAATAAGTAGGGATAGGGAACTTACATTCATTACTAGAATCAATACCGTTTTTCTTTTAATATTATCAAAGGTGGCTATCGTGGATGGGAACAACCCCTATCCTACTTGGCAATTACACAGTCGAGAAGACAGGCATCCAGTAACGGTACAAGTTGCATATCCTGTCTGTCAATACGCCCCCTTAATAACTATTAGTGTAGGGGGATCTAATCTAAGCAATCCCGCGACAAGAGTTTGTGGCGTGCTTCACTGGCAGACTGGGTGGCGCTGGAAAGGCTGCCAACGTCAGAACTAACATACCAAGAACACGTCCAGTCACTAGACTACACTACACTCTGGAGCTTGGGGTGTGGCGTTGCAAGTTGCGATTTGGTAGCGGGCATTTATCCGACTGGTTGGCTATCATCCGTGGGGCTCACTTTAGAAGCCGAAATTCCCTAGCATCGGCTGTTCCAAGTAGTGGAGAACTACGTAGTGGTTATGCAGTTACATGTAGGCAATCGAGTGATATATCATTCACCGTTGATATGTGGGTGTATGTACGTGAGCAATCGATGGGACATGATCTGG
This sequence comes from Diatrype stigma, assembly GCA_022225965.2. NCBI lineage: Eukaryota > Fungi > Ascomycota > Sordariomycetes > Xylariales > Diatrypaceae > Diatrype > Diatrype stigma. The sequence continues at coordinate 244,286 of JAKJXP020000032.1, read as the reverse complement.
AAACGCAGGTCTAGTCGAGCAAGATTAGCAGTGTCGTTCACTTGTCATGATGTGAACGAACTGTCGACGAGTCGGCCAAGAAGAGAATACTTATGATAGATTGGCCAATGGTAACAGCATGGTGGCAGATGGCAGGCTGCTTGTTACACATACGAGGCTTGAACGGCCAATCCATTATCATTGACCAACAGGAACCCCACGAGGCGGTGACGGCATACGTCGTTCGCTTAAACTATAGTAATGTGGACAGGGGTCCTGCTATGAGTGACAAGCAAACGGCACGTTTAGCCAAGAATTCCATGCGCTAGCTGCCGAAATCCAGCGATGCCACGATGCTGATGCTCAAAAGCGAGGGAGGTACCTAAGAGACACATGAGTAGGGTCAGGAGGGTTCCGAATGTCGGGTGACAGTGGTTATATAGATCTTGCAGATATAATAAAACGTTGGCTCCTCATCACCTCGCATGGCGCACACATTACGTCGTACCTATGACCACTCGTGTTCAGCCTCCATCGTTTTGCATGTCCGTACGCACATGCCGAGATGCAAAGTGCTCGGTGTAGATGTTGTGCAGAGTTGGTTCGAAATAGATCTCCAACCCAACTACCGGCTAGTCGGGAACCTTTCTCAAGCGCGGATGATTTACACCTTTTCCGGCTGGAAATACACCCTGTCGTTGTGTCTAACGTGGGACCGAAGGTCGGATATGCGTGTCCTCTCACCTCTACGCTGTAGCCTGTAGGTGACGCCGGTTGCCACAGTTATAAAAATGCCGATATCATTTTTATCCAATGGGCTTGCTACTCCGGCTGGTCTCACCCCCCCTCCCTGCTCTAGTCATAAAAAAAGAAAAGATGGAAAAGTCAGATGTCTTATATTAGCCACTGTTATCTTGTGTCGTCTGTCTCAAATGTCCCACCGTCTACCTAACTAACCTAACACCCGCCCTTACCTGTGTGTATTCACACGAGACAACCAAGTATAGCTGTTAACTACCAATTGCATACGATCGCGTTGTTTCGACGTCGTCATAGCCGGTCAACAGCGCCGACTAAATATACTATGGCGGCTGGCCCCTCCCCCGCGTCCCCCACTGCGGCCACTAACATAGCGGCGACAGCGGAGCCTTCGTCTCAGGCTAGCGGCGATAGCGGAGCAGCCGCTACGGCCGCTACGGATACTCCCGTTGATGCCGACACCGGCGCGACCCCGAGAACCGACATCCTACCGGCCTCTCATTGGATAGCCCAAGAACATAATGTGCGTGCGAAAACCCAGTTGCAGCTGTGCGATCTGAGCACTCAGAACTCTCTGTGACGGATCGTGATATGGTGGCAGACAGGTTAACAGTGACATAGAACGACGACGATGCCGACTCGGCCTTTGAAGACGACAATGCAAGCTCGACAGCCTCCTTGTCGGCTAGTATACTGAACTACCGAACGGTGCATGGCCGGACATTTCACAGCGAACGAGGCAATGCCCAATCATGGTGCGACAGACATCTTGCTTGCCCTTCCTTTATTAGGTAGCTAGTCGAGTGAGGCTTGAACCAGGGGCTAAAACTCTTCTCTTCCATGAGGATCCCGAACGATGCCCAACACGAGGAGACTATGGACTTGCTGTAAGTCCAAGTACTTGACTTGAGAATGAAGAGAAAACTCATGAGCAGAGTCAATGATACTAATAAGGCTGAAACGACAGCCACCATGTCTCGACCCTGCAGGAACACGGCAAGCTTTTCCAAGCTCCAATTGATGACCACGTTCAAGTATATGCCCTTGAAATCACTGCATCGTGCAGCCTTTGCTAGATAACAGTCTTGATAACCTTGCAATTAGAAAGTTCTCGACGTGGGATGCGGTACCGGTAAGACTCTGTTGTATGCGTTTGCTCTCATGCCAACCGTACTAATCGTCTATTCCCTATAGGAATATGGGCAATGTAACATGCTTTCTCCCCACGCTGCCAAGCAATGCCTGACTGACCTGGCACAGCGATTTCGCCGACCAGTTTCCGAGCGCCGAGGTGATCGGGGTAGACATTTCCCCGCCGCAGCCGAACTGGGTCCCCCCTAACCTGAAGTTCGAGGTCGACGACGTGACGCTGGAGTGGACCTACGAGCCCGACAGCTTCGACTACGTGCACATGCGCTGGCTCGTCGGCGCCATCCCGGACTGGGACGAGCTGTTCCGCCAGGTCTATCGCGCGGTTAAGCCCGGAGGTTACTTCGAGAGCAAGGAGTCCTCGTCGGTGATCACTAGCGACGACGGGACCGTCTCCGATGGGTGCGCGCTGGATCAGTGGGGAAAAGTGTTCTCGGAGGCGGGCAACAAGTTTGGCCGCACTTTCCGCGTGCTGGAGGATAATATCCAGAGGAAGGCGATGGAGGCTGCGGGGTTCGTCGATATCGAGGAATACAATTTTATAGTAAGTATGCAACGGCCTGTTGCTGTTCGGGCAGCTATGGCATTTCATCGAAGAGCCCAGCGAATCGAAGAACTCGGGGATAGGTGGGATGTGGCAGGTGGAGGGACATGCGGGATAGCACTAACGATTTCCTGACAGACACCAATAGGAGGCTGGCCATCCGATCCCAACCTCAAGGAGATGGGCCAGTTCATGCAGTTGGCGCTTCAACAAGACATAGAAGGTAGTAAACCACGCCCGCCTGACTATGTGACGATATAGGAGAGGACCATGAGCAGCTTACCTTCCGATCTAGGGTTTTTGGTCTATCTGTGGACGACCGTCATGGGCTGGAGCAAGGATGAGATCCAGGTTTACGCAGCGCATCTACGGCGGGAACTGAAGTCCGGGAAGCACCATGCGTACTACCCTATGCGGACGCTTGTCGGGCGGAAGCCGCTGTCTTAATCGGCGTTTCTCACATACAACTGATAATATTGATAGGCTTTCAAAGTGTTTGTATCGTGCTGGGGTGTACCGTGGAGGAGGTAGGGCCAATGGGTGCACCCAAAAAGCAGAGACTGTGGATGAGTAACTCGGTGCGCGAAAAAGTGTATTTTCTGGCCTCCAGTGTATACTAAAAACTCAAAGAGCGATATTCCACCGATTATCAGGCGTGGACGAGTGTTGATGACCATCCCATATGTCTTTGTCCAGACCGCTATCCCCGTAATGAATAGTTGCTACCCGGAAACTACGACCCACCCCCTTTTTAAGGCCCCATATTAACTACCCCTGAATAGTAGGTCACAAAGTAACATGATTCCACGCCATCGCCGAAATATAGTAAAATTTGTTTTACGGAATGGGTTCTCATGAAAGTTGTACCATAACCCTACCGGATTTACCATACATCTACTTGGCTCCCGACTTAGGAGGAAAGATTGAGGCACTAGGGCCCGACGACCTTTCATACGCCTGCTGTGACGAATAAAGAGGCCCATGGTGACCCCCGTGCTGTTAACTCTACCCTTCCAACTCCGCTCCATGAAAAGAGCCCTCCGGGCCGGGATCATCCCGCCTATCAGCCGATCAAGTAGCATACCTTGGCGCAGGGTCCGGGAAAGGCTCCCTCGGGTCGGTCGTGTGGCTGAGTAAGCCCCGGGCTGTGGGTTTGGGCGAGCCTCGCATCCTGGAAATGATGGACGCTAGGGCTAGGGTCAGGGTAAGCTCCTGGGTGGGGTCTATGAGGAGGTTGATAGACCCTGTTCCAGTTGTCGCTCTCGTAGTGCTGTGACAGCGGCCAGGGCTCAGCGCCAAAATTCAAGGAGTGGCTCATCAGTCCGTCCTCTCGAAAATTACTCTTTCACGGAGATTCAGAGCCACAGACGATTTTACTCCTTTCCTCTTTCTGTGCGAGGCTAATGCAGAACCTGCGCGTCGTCAACACATTCCGTCCTCTTACGTTCTTCCGTGGTTGTTATTACGACCAGGACTATGGGAGAAGTAGAGCGATGATCATGAGCCTCATAGCGCAACTGTTGCAACATCAGCATTCCGATCTCAGCTTCATCAGGAGTAACCATGCGTATCGGATGGAGCATGGAGATATCGAGGCATTCTGTTACGTGTTCGACGCGCGCTCGTCCAACAGGTGCCGCCCACGGACTCGGTGTTCTGTTTCATCGACGGATTCAACTTCTACGAGAGTAGTGAGGAGCTGTTACTGGAGATGGCTTACGTCCTCCAGTTCTTGTTGAACTTGAGAAAGGGCCGGTCAGCCTTCAAGATACAACTCATAAGCCCGTCGACTACGGAAGATGTTCAATAAGCTATCGAGGACGACAACTATCTTGCGCTGCCAGCACCGTCTTTAAAGGCGCAGCCCTTCAGTATTTTGCGGTTCGTGAGGCGGTTGACTGAGGGGCTTGAGACTCAAAGCATAAAATAGGACTAGACCTCCCTACCCCACCGAAAGTTCCGGTGCAATTCGTCATATTATAGGGATCCAAGGCGGATTACTTCCCCCTAATCTGTGGAGTCGATGTTGAGATACAGTAGGCTATATCCAGGGCTGCTTCGTATGTCCAACTGAAGTGGCTTTCGACATCCGTTCCATGATCAAGGTAAGATAAACATGCATGCGCTGCGGGACAATGCTCGACCTCCCTTGGGAAGCCATCGTCGCGTCCCTTGCATTTGTACTGACGTACGCCAGTGGCGCAGACCCATGAATCACGCACTGGACCTTTCCCCCCGCTGTATATTTATGGCTAAAATGACAAGCATTTATATAAATCAGTATCATTTCAGTGTACGCTATGATATCTGTGGCTTACGTGGTATATAGCGGGCCATAGATAGGGGGTAAGGATAGATAGGGGTGTTTGCTGATTGGTCCGTGTTTCTTCTGTTGACCCCGTCTTTTGTTCCACACTAGGCCTGCCAACGGGCCCTCTGGTGTGTTGGTCCGTAACGCCAGACTTCATTTGTTGACTGAAATTCTATATAACAGCTCACCCCTCGTAATTAGTCGTCGGATTAACCACAAGCCCTCACGTCAAGGTGGAATCCTGCTGCGGCATGCTTTGAACAATTTGTCTTGCGACCACCTCCCGTCCCTAATCAAGACGCTTGACTACCGACCCAAGCCAGCCAAGGCGAGCGTACTATCGTCACAGGAACGAAAGCCGATCACAAGCCTTCGCACAATGGCGGTGGATATGTCAGCACTGTCGCGGATGCAGATAGGGGAGTTTTTCAAGAGAAACGCGCCTGTCACGCAGAAGCAGTGCAATGACAAAGCTGAAAGCTTAACGGGCGAGTCGGTCACTCCGACAGCTTGCCAGGGCGGAACCAGCTACACCGTCGACACCGGGCAAGTCGTCGTTCAGTTCCGCGTCCCAGGCTCCTTTCTGGACATGTCCTTGATGAATCGTATCGAGCAGGCCTACCAAGGCTTCACGCCACGCCACAAAGACCATGGTCCGTTTCATCATCTCAACATCTACACGATGAATAATATCGGTGGTATTTCCATGTATCTCGCCCGAGATTACTTACAAGAGAACAACTACAAGCTCCTACGGAACACCATCGACAGCTACGCGAGGTTCGTCTCCACCGGCATCCCGGCTCCCTTCTGTCTCCGACTCTGCCCTACTAACGCAGATAAGCTTACCCGCGGCTGACATGACCAGGATAGATTCTTCGCGTCGGCATATCATAACACGCCTAGGTCGATGAGCAGACCAAATCGCGGGCAACTTCTTGAACATTACTCATTACAGCTCCACCGAATGCGCAAGGGGCTTCCCGCTCGCTTTCACGCAACGCTGGACACCCTGATCCCCCAACTCCCGAGTATCTGTGATCAAAACTGGCCCTTGGTACCCAACCATACCGACCTCCTGGAAAATAATATCCACGTGGATCCCGACACGGGCGCCATCGTGGGTATCTGCGACTGGAGGGACGCCGAAGTCAGCCCCTTTGGCATGTCTCTGGGGGGGCTCGAGACCATGCTTGGGGTCAGGACGATGAACGAGAATGGTTGGAGTTATTTTCCCAATCATGATGAGCTCCAAGAGCAGTTCTGGACCACGTTCTATCGTTGCTTGGGGACCACTTCTGAAGCACAGCGGCAGTGCATCGAGGTTGCCAGGCTTACTGGCCTTTTTCTGGTCAATGGCTTCGTTCAGGACGAATATGGGGATATGCATCCGGCCACCGAGGAGAGCTTAGACTTACGTTACCTCGGCGCCGTTGTTCTTAGCTAATATCTTGAATATTAGATCGTAGTTTGGCACGTGGTTGATGCCACGAATGCTGCCAGGATTGGACAAGCAGCAGCCCGCGAGACCGTCATGGTTTCTGAAGTATTGAAGTAGGTAATTGACGGCCTTGGAGCGGCAGTTGCATGATATAAGGGGAGGCGAAAGGCTTGTGGTGTCTTAGCCTTCCTTACTACCTCCCGACTTTTCCAATACAGAGTTTCGTGCTTGTTGCACCGTGGGCAATTGTGAAAATATAAACATCCTGCGAGGGCTCTCGCGTACCACCCGTCCACCAGCACGGACACTCCATCATCGATCGTCCAATCCTGGCATGCCACCCCGGAGACCTGTCAGGGCTGTTGTTCCAGTGTTGGAGCACGTCTTGCGGGTCCTCCTTGACCCTGCATACCAACAGCTCCCGCGGCTCTACGATATCATCTCCGGCCGCGCGTACGAATGGGTGAGGAAGATGCTACGCCACCTCAGCGAAGCCGGGATGATCGATGGACGGTCCTATGATATAATCCGAAGTCTGCCTTGAAATCAAAACTTCGGAAAGCTCACGAGTAGCTTCGCTGGGTAAAGGCATTGGCGGAGTACTGCATCGGTTCTTACGGGTAGTGAATACAGAATCAATGGTGCCACATCAAATCGGCAACCCAAGATCATTGAGACGATCTTTCACTTCCTGAAGCGGCTTTACCCTATCCCCCGCACTCTCCTCCAAGACCTCGCACTGGAGCCTGACCACCCTGCTGATTTTGTCGTCGTTTTCATTGCCCCCGAGCGTCTCCGACAGCTTCCGACTGAGCTGTTGCGACCGCGTCTTCAGGACGGATGCGATATGGCCCAGCAGGACAGCCTGCATGGTGGACGATGACGAGGCGGACGCGACGAAACTGCCGACCCGGAGCTCGGGGACGTTCGCCCGGGGAGGCTCCTTGCCGCTGGGGTGCGCCAGCGATAGCTTGGCGCAGAGGGCGGCGTGGCTCAGGAGTTTCTCGAAGATGTCCAGCACCCTGGTGTGGCATAGCACGAGGAGGTTGAAGAGAAAGACGTCCAACTCGTCTGCTGCTGCTGCTGGTTGTGCTGCTGATGCTTCCTCTACCGACCACGGAACATCTCCGCTAGACGCGTGGACATAGTCGAGATCATGCAGACAGCTACCATCGGCATGTTGACGATCACCACTCTGCTGCTGGACTCCCGTGGTGCTGAACAGAATTTCCAACACGTCCGGATACAGATCGATCAGGACCTGGCCGGAGGTGAACAACCGCTCGAGTAGCGGCCGCGGGTTGAATATCTCGGAGTAGCGATCAAGCACCTTTTCGATAGGCTGGTCTCTAGGCGCGCGGAAGGAGGACGCGGACGGCATGCTTGTTATTTATATGTATTGGATATTGGATTGGATGAATGCAGGAAGCGGGGTCTGAAATGTGGGAAATCATTGATAGCAACGCCATAACCTTACTTGGTACCGGGCTAGGTCCACGATACTTGGAGAATACAACATCAAGCCTTGCTGCAGAGGCCTCGACCCCCGGCTGAACTCGGGGGCTGAACTCGGGGGCTGAACTCGGGGGCTGAACCCGGTGTCACCCCGCGAAGTTTCCAACCCCACCCGCCAACCCGGGACCGCTAACCAGCGCTAATTTAGCAGTATGCTTAGCGCTGCGCTAGGCTGCAAGACTAAACAATCCCTGCGAGTCGTCGTGGCCATCATTGGACTTGGGACTGGTTGATATCGAGATCGAGATAACAAGAACAAAACATGACGGTCTATATTTCATCGAGTATGTACCGTATGTAAAATGCCAGAGTTCCCATCCTTATTATATACGTTGTATGCATACACGGGCTACGGCTTCGTGGTCGGCAATGGTGGTAAGGCTGGCTTGCTCTTGATCAATATGAGAGATTAATTCTCGGTTCAGCTCGACATCCCTTCCAAGCCTCCTAACCATCGCGAACGCCTAGTGGCTGCTGCTTGCTTCTCGCCCTCGTCCTCGCCCTCGCCGGACTTTGCGGCGTGTGTTGGCTGCAACATCTGCATCGGCTGACGAGCGCCACACCACACACGGGCGATAGGGGAATAGGGAAAGCGACAAGTCGTCAACAATTACCGTACTCGGATTATCTGGTAGTTAGTAGGATTCCCATCCCTGTCTGCCGGGCTGCGCTTGTGATAGTGCAAGTCCTTGGGCGCGAATGTGATTGTGAACGTGAACGTCGGGCAATTGTCCGTCACATACGAAGTATCTAACTATTTACGTATGTAAGTACGAAGTATGTAACTAAATATTCCCGTAATGCGCACAGAGCCTGCAGCTGTTTCAGTCTCTTATCAACCAGCCCTGCCAGCCTGCTGCCCCATGGAGATCCCAACCCGGATGGATCTGCATCAATTGTCCCACAACCGGGCGCTAGGTAGGTGCTATACTATACGTAGTAGTCGTTGCTACCTATCAGCCTATACGGGCGGCCTGTCTGCCTGTCCAGCCTGCACTATACAAAACAACGTTATAGGTAGTCTCGTCTCTAGTTCTTAGTCTCTAGTTCTTAGTCTCTATTAGTCGCTGGTTATTAGCAGCTCTGACCTCATCCATTTGTTTGTTTCTGTTCTACGTATGATTCACCCCCCTTTCCCTTCCCCCACCCTCGGTCCTCTCCACGATAGTGAAATGGTGCATTCAATGCCACCATCGTGAGCCGCATTACTATTTTATATGATTAATCGTGAACCTGCCTGCATATAGAAACTCTTTTCACATACCTAGCTACGCGTCAACCCATCTATACCGCGCGCCCTGATCTATCTCGCCTACCACCTACCTACCTACCTATGCATGTGTATATCTAACAAACTCTAACGGCGAAGCGAACACCCCACGCACGTCGTACGCACGCACGCACGCACGCACGCACGCACGCACGCATGGATCTCAACACCGTGGGCGGGCTGGTCAACGAGCTGCTGTCGGCCTACGACGCCGCGCTCGAGTACTACACGAAATGGCAGCGGCGGAAGTGGCAGGAGAACCGGTACCGCACCCACGACAAGGGCAAGCTCTGGGGCAGCGGCAGCTGCGGCTTGAGCACGTCGCTGAGCATCTCCGGCCCCATCATCCGGAAAGCCTATACCGAGGCCGCCGAGACCCTCGGGGAGAGCTTTTCCGCAGGGGACAGTACGGCCACCTACCCTATCTCCCTCCCCCCTTCCCCCATCTGGCCCTTTGGCTGGTTTCAACTTAGAGTAACTATGAATGCTGATGGATTAACCCCCTCACCACTTATAGAGAGTAGTTGCGAAGCCCTGCACGAAAACCTCGGCCGCCTGGAGCAGCACATCGGCACCCTGTACCAGGCCATGACCGGCGACAACGGCCCGCTGCCGCTTGCCGAGATCCTCCGGGCCTCCGAGGCCGTGCGCGTCTCCACCATAGCAACGCTAGCAGACCTAGGCAAGCGGGTGCGCGCCGCCCGTCCGACCTCGTTAGCGTATCCCGCTTCTACTGTCTTTGCTCCCACTGCTGCTGCTGCTGCTGCTGCTGCACGGCGGCGGTCGTCACGGATGAGCATAAGGCCACTATCGCTGCTACGCGCATCGGTGGCGATGCCTTCGACGGCGCCCTCGGTGTCCGAGGAACCCACGGAGGAGGAGGAGGGGGAGGGGGAGAAGAGTGCCGGTGCCGGTGTCGAAGATGACGTTCGGACGGTATACCGTCTCAGCGGCTCTAGCCGGTCGCCATTCCAATCCGAGCCGCCGTCCCCACCGCCGACGCCGAAGATGGTTCCGGGCGACCGGCGGAGCACTTCTTGTACGTACACATCATCGCCGTCAGCAGCAGGGACGACTAGTGCCACCACTGCCGTCGCCAGGAGGGTGTCCGGCAGCTTCGGGTTCGGTGGAAGCAGCAGCGCGTCGTCATCGTCATCGTCGTCATCAGCGCGACCCAAGGCCAGTGTGTTGAGCGCATTTTGTCCCGAGGCGATGAAATACCAGATCGACGTGCGGAAGGCCATGCCACCCATCGAGATCGGGAGCGAGAGCAGGAGCGAGAGTAAAGGCCATAAGGGTAAAGGCAGTAGCAGCAGCGTCAGCAGCAGAAGAAGAAAATGCAAATGTCGGTGCGGATACGACTGGTACGGCTGGCTCACGACAACGACAACAACGGCAGCGGACGGTAGCGGCAACGGCGATGAAAACCCGAACTTGAACCTCGTGGTCAAGGACGGGTTCCGCATGACGCCGCGGTTCCTGGGCAAGTCGCACTGCGAGGGCGAGAACGGCGGCTTCGGCTGCGTGCTGTGCACGTCGGGCGGGCGGACGGCCACGTATGCCGATGCGAACGCGCTGCGGGACCACATCAATGCCGCCCATACCAAGTGGCAGATGCTCCATGACCTCGATATGGCGGGGCGGTGCTGGGGCGCGGTGCTTTCGTGATCTATGGTCTCTGTTCTTTTTCTTTTTCTTTCTTTTTGTGCATTATTCCGCTTTGGCGACAGGAGCCTTATTGGTTCTCCTGCTTGGTTTTAGAGCAAGCGATGGGTCGGTTACTACGGTTGGTTACGGATCTTGGGTCTGGTTTGGATGGATATGGAGGGATGATGGATGTGATACCCAGGGCGAATTGGCATGGGATCTTGGATGTATATTACCTATGAGGTGTCCCTGGATTCTGAGACACCCTACGTTGAGCGATCTTTGACAATAACTAACGTGCGATCAATTCACTTTCCAATGTATCCCGAATCCTCGCACCCAGCGGACTGGTATTCCATCAGTGACAATCCCGAGTCTTCTCGCAGAACTCACAGAATTCTGAAGCCCTCCCGCTACCTCACTCCTCTTCGGCCTTGGTGGCTACAAACAAATCGGCTCCCATCTCCGTCTCCCGGGCAACCATCTCGAAGGGATAGACGGTAGCATCCACTCCTTTCTAGCGTGATGTCCTGCGTAAGACCGGCATACAACTCCGTGTAGGCGTCTTACTCGGTGAGTGCAACAGCGGCCAGGCGAGCAGCTGCATCCACTAGTTGTATCGAAAGAGGTTCGACGCCGCACTGCCGGGGTTGTGGGCGACGCTGACGATCCCGTGCTAATGGTGCACGAATGATAGCAATCATGTCCTTAGAACTACGGGGAAATGGGTGCTATCTTCGGGTGCCTTCCTCCATCGTTAGGCTTAGTGCGGACGTGGAAAGCACGAGAGTAATCTTGGAACATCGTCGGAGACAACGAATTGCTTCGGGTTTATCCAGTCAAGCCAAGAACATAATCGATCATTCGAAAGGGTTGAAATCGTCAACTAAGAACAATATATAAGAATGAATCATACCGGCGGTTGAGTGAAAATAGAATGCTATATTAGACCACTCTTCAAACACACCTTTCACCGTAGTATCGTTCATTCTATCGAGTATCGGCTTATACTGTACCCCGTTTACTTTCATTCGCTTTTTAAAATGCATCCCGCTGTATCTATCCTCGCGTTGGCAACGGCAAGCTTCGTCTGCTCTTCTTCTGTGGCTTGGAACCCCAACAAGCCTTTCGTCTTTGGATACACTGAGCTTCATCGTCAGAAGGCCGATCTGCTCCGCGAGCTGCCAGCGCGAGGTTCCAGCACGACCAACTGGCAGGCCGGCTGGATTCCTGAGTACTGCTACAACGAGGCCCTTGCCTACGGCCTGGAACCATCAGATTTTGAGGTTAAAGACGTGCTCTATGACGACTGCTCGGCCCCGTGGTCTATCTGCCGCCACAAGGAGGCGCGACAGGAGGAGAGCTGGGAATATGTTATCGATGTAAGTGATGTATCGGAATAGGCTACTTGTTGTCATTCTTGAAGTTCGCACATTGTATATAATCAGTTAAGCAGCCAAACTACATTACCCCCCCCCCCCCTTCTTCGCAAAGATACAATGTTAATACATCTAGATCCTTGGCCGCCTCCCAGTCGGCATGCGACAATATATGGCTGATATGGTGGTCATGCCCCCGACCTTTAAAGGGACACCCCCCGGCTGTGCATGGGCAATATCCTTGCAGCATGCGTCAACGTACACTGCGGGTTGCCTGGACCTCAGCGTGCTAGCCCACGAGATTTGCGCTCTCGCACATGGTCCATCCGGGAGGGCTGGCTGACTACAGTACCAGGTGGACGGAAATCGCCAATCAGATTGAAGATTCCGGGCACTCTTCCAGACCATCATATTTCCCACCGGAGGGAGGTGTACTTCCAAGATTGCTTCTTCAAAGGCGGTCCTCATGAGAGACCGAGGTGGGTGCCCACGAAGCCTCCGGGCTTGCTCGTGGAAGCTATGGGGGTGAGCGAACGGGTGTCTTCCAAGAGCATTGCTGATACTCGCTAGATCTATGAAGCTACTATTGCAAACTCGATTTCGATATTTCACATGGGTAGCAATAGCCCTATATATATACCACGGCAGGTATTCTATATGGCCTTGCCTTAATACGCCATTCAGGGCTGTTCGCTAGTTATTCATTGGTAGGTAGGTCAGGAGCGAGGTTAGTTCATGAGAGCATGAGACATTTCGTGGGACGTGGAACGTGGACGTGGGAATAAGAGGGGTTGTCGGGAAAAGGGGCAATTCGAACATTACATAGAAACTGGCTTCCAATACAACTACTAAACCTATAATAGTCCATCTCATCATCAAAGAGAATCACCCATCAGGAACGATCATCTTAACATACATACCCGATGAGTAATTATATGCAACGTGCAGAACAAAAAGTCCAGTGCAAGTATACCACGATGTTCAATCCTCTATTGATTAACTATTGCTAGTGTTATAGTGATTGATACATTTCGCGGGTAAATCCCTACTGAGGAGCATAGACAAGAGCGAGCTGATCTATTTCGTCGCCGTCCTGACCAACGAAGCCGACGACAGCCCACCCATCGGGCGCCGTGAACGTCGAGCAGTCATCCGTCGACGTCCCGGCCTCGAGCGTCCGACCGGTGCTAGTAGTCGCCAGTATATAGAAGATTCTCGTCTCGTCGTTCTTCTTGCCCTGGCAGACCTTGGTGCTAGTCCACGACTCGCCATCCTCGAGCGTGAGAGTCGCAACGTCGCCGCCCGTCCCGCCGTGCGTCAAAGCCGTCCCGTCCGCCAGCGTGAGGCCCACGCTGTCCAGCCTCTCCGAGCCTCGGAACGTAAGCACGCTCGCCGCGGAGGGTTTGGCCGACGCGGCGTCGAGCGCCGCCACGTCGCTGAACCACGTGCCGTGCGGGCCGCCGAAGAAGCCGGACTGGCGCAGCGACGCGCCCGCCGTCCAGGCAAACTCCACGGTGATGGGGTTGTGGTCCGACAGGATGCTGCCGTTGGACTGCAGGAAGCGCGTGCTCTGGTAGGTCCACTTGGTGGCGCGGAGGTCGACGAGCGGGCTGCCGCGGTAGAAGACCTTGTCGACCGTCTCGCACTCGTCCGTCGTGCTCGGGTTGTCGCAGAGCACCTCCTCGGTGGGGATGGCGCCGCCGCGGATCAGCTCGACCCACGGGTCCGTCATGCCGTTCTGGTTCGCGAACACGGTGATGTTGTCGCCCGCCCGCGTGTACCGGCTGTTGGTGTCGCCGTAGACCAGCACCGCGTTGCCGGCGCTCCACGTGTCGATGTGCGCCGCTACCTGCTCTAGGTTGGCTGCGCGCGCCGTCAGGTCCTCGTCCTCCGTCCCCGCGTCCGTGTGCAGGTTGTACACGTCGACGTAGACGCCATCGTCGATCTGCGCTCGCATGAACGTGAATCCCTTCGGAGTCAGGCAGTCGGCACCCGAGGCGTTGCTGCAGGTTTCCCACTTCACGCGGGCGAAGTTGATCCAATCGAAGTTGGAGAGCGTGTTGAGACCGGAGCCGAACGGCACACCCCCGGATGTTGCCGTGCGGTAGGGGTGCGTGTCGGTCTCATAGATGGCTGCATGGTAGTTGAAGTCCTAGAACGAGCGTTCAGCTTCTCCGCTCGCGACTGTTGAGGTGTGTTTCCTGTACTGAGCCTATCTTACCTCTTGTACGTGGATGATATCATAGCCATACTCTGCGAACTTGGCACCTATGGTCCCGGAATTCGTCGTCTTGTCCCCGGGAACTTCATTGTTGTTCAGAAATTCCGGTAGTCCGGCAACGTTCATGGTTAATATATTGAACTCTCCGCTGGTAGCGGCCAGTACTGTGTTGGCCGCTAACAGTGCCCCGGCTTGGGTCGCAACGATAGAGATGTTTAACTTCATTGTAATGAATGGCTAGGGTCAAAGGCTAGAGGTTGATCTGGACGCGCGACGAGACAGGCGCTTGCAAGAAAGCCGCCGCCGTCTTGGTCGGGGGGTCATGCCAAATTTGTACATCGCGGGCCGGAGAAACGGGTTGTCTTTCAGCTCCCCCTATATTGCGGAGACGGCGAAACTACTACTCGATCGGTGATCAAGACCGTTAATAGCCCCCACCAGTCCGTTTCACGACCCGATCAGCCCGATGTAACGCCACAGAGGCTTACTACGTAGTAGTTCTCTGCATTCGGCAGCTAAGCCCGAGATCGTAATGATCGTAGCGCATACGAGAAGATCCACAGCAGGGCTCATGAGATTGTTCAATGCGTGTGCTCAAGATCGTCCCGGTGATTGGCTGTCTGCGATCTCGAATTTTCGCACGAATGCAACGGCTTAGATCTACACAATCCGATATCTATAATTATGTCATGCTCCAACGGTAGCGTCATTCGAAGCCCCTTGGAAGGTTTGCGATAGTCAGCTTAATACTCGTACGAGCTGCGTTGTTTCCTTGGCAGTGATTCATTCCCCTTTATTACCCCTGACTAGCACCTGGCATAGCCACCCCGCATTGTTCGCAAAACCCTCCTAATGCAAAATATTACTATTTCACATTCCCGGTTGCGCGTCGAGCCCGCAATATCCCCTGCACCTGACAATATCATGTGATCTATCACGGGTGGTGTGGGCGGCTTTGTAAGTGCTGCCGGAGCCGGAGCTTGCCCTCATATTCCACATTCTCCTCCGTTCGTCACGGCAGCTTTTGATTGTGAAGGCAACGTAAGCGGGCCGGCGTCCAAAGCATCCCGATCGTAACGGCACCTCGAGGGTTAATGGAAAACCTAGGACTCGTCTTTCCGTTTGTATAAGTGCCACGAGCTTTGATGTCCGGAATCATGACAGGTTTTAGGTAAAGATGGGAGACAAGATAATTCGCGACATATGTCAATTGTATGGGAGAACTAGTGCTTCATATGATCCTAACCACCTCCACCGTCGAAACAAAGAGTGTAATTGGACTTATAACTCTTTTGGCTACATATCCCTGGACAGAGAGCAAGCAAGAGCGGCCGACATTGATACGAAGCAAGGCCATAGGTAAATGGCCAGTAATCCCCCCCTCCCCCTGACCAGCACTACAGGATGTATGGAGGCCTCGTTGCAGTTGGAGATTAAGAATGGACGTGGAATTTGTTTTGGTATTTCTTCAGTGGATGCTCGTCGTGAGTGATTCTGCTGCTCAAGAGTGCGCCATTCTACTTGTAGTATATCGTGCAATAAATTCCACATTGCCGGGTGAGGCCTTGCCATCCGTCCGAGCCTGGGGGAGCCTCATTCGAAACTACGATGCTTCTAGCCACTGGCGATGCTGACACGACACTGCCGCACGATCCAGTACCGCATGATACCTCAACCGCTCTTGGTGCTGATTATTATGATTGATTTCTCTCGCTGTAACGTCTCCTTTTGGCTTAGACCGCCGACTTCCTGACATCTGAGTGGTCGTGGGCGTTTTAGCCGGCGGTTATTTACAACCCGGCGACAGCCAGTCCGCAATACTAAAGAAGTCATCAACTACTACACATGATTGTCTATTGTGGACAAGGGAGGGCTAATATGGTGGGCGCATATCCATACAGCGTCACGATATATAGAGGTGCCCAAGCGCATGCGTTCAAGTCCTGGGTTCTGGCAGAGGGCGACAACTTACACGGTTTCACTGTTGACCACCTGCTAATCCTGCTAGAAAATCCGGACAGTTGATCTCAACTCAAGATGAAGATCGCCGCAGCTTTTCTCGCCTTGGCCGCCGCCGTCAACGCTCACTGTTAGTTATTGCATCCTCCATCCCTGCATAGAGATTCGATGCAGACAGAGATGTTGACTGAAAACCCACCCAACAGACACTTTTCCCGCCCTCATTGCGGACGGCAAGACGACCGCAGACTGGGAGTATGTCCGGAAGACTACAAACTACCAGAGCAACGGTCCAGTGACCGACGTGAACTCGGAGGCCTTCCGATGCTACCAGCTCGCTCCCGGAAATGAGGGCGCCAAGGTCATGACGGTGGCTGCCGGCACCACCGTCGGCTTCACGGCCAAGTCCTCGGTGTCGCACCCGGGTACGCTCCAGTTCTACATGGCAAAGGTGCCTTCGGGCCAGACTGCCGACTCCTGGGACGGCGCCGGTGCCGTGTGGTTCAAGATCTTCTCGCAGGGACCCAACATTGCGCCTTCGGGGTTGACATGGCCCAGCCAGGGTGCTGCTCAGGTAAGGTTCAACTGCTATATGAAACCCTGTATCCTTTCCTACTCGCTATCATATCATACCTGGCAGATACTGATGTTTCCACTACTGTCCTATAGGTCACCACCAAGATCCCGTCCTGCATCCCCGCCGGAGACTACCTCCTGCGCGTCGAGCACATCGCGTTGCACAGCGCGGGCTCGGTTGGCGGTGCCCAGACGTACATCTCTTGTGCTCAACTTACCGTTACTGGGGGTGGCAGCAAGACGCCTACTAACCTCGTCGCGTTCCCAGGTGCTTGTGAGTTATCCCCCTTGAATGCATCATAATGCCGTGGAGAATTCTTCACATACTTCTCTCAATAAGTACCGTATGACCAAGTCCTCGATGCTAACGAGATCGCTAGACTCACCCAACGACCCCGGCCTGTTGATCAACATCTACTACCCTGTCCCGACTTCCTACACTGCGCCGGGGCCGGACGTGTTTACCTGCTAGAAAAGGGGTCAGTGTCGGTAGTGATACAGCGGCGTTGACAGCCATTACTCGATCTACTTAGATGGATAGGATCACGTTATGTCTACCTTATACTAGCTGCCAATAAACATATGTGCTCTGAGCCCATGTGGCCCTGGTCATTCTACAGTTCTCTATTAGTGATTAGCCTAGAGATATTATGTACCAAACGTGGAGAACACGGTAGCGATTGCATTTGTGCTTTCATGTCAACCCAGAAGCGTTACCAGCAGGTGCTTGGAGTCGCTATGCCTAACATCAGGCTTACAGCCGAGTCTATCAGCATCAGCACTAATATTACAACTCGCTCATGTCGTGCGTATCAGTCAAATAGTGTCACGGAGGGGACAGATTTCCAAAATACTCAATGCCATTATCTCTACCATTAATTTCATTATCCTACACACAACCCTCTTGGTAAAGTTTCCCAGATTTCCTCAGTGGTCATCACAAGCCCTTCTTCTGCAGCGGGGAGTTCTGTATTATATTTAGTCCGTCTTGGCATCGAAGGCCAGCTTAGTGGACGCCTTGCCCGCCTCGTCCTCGTCCTGGGAGATGTTGTTCTGCAACTTCTTGGTCTCCTTGGCCATGTCGTCGGCGACGTCCTTGCCCTGGGCCTGCTCGATCTTGAGACGGAGGATGGTGGCCTCGAGCTTGAGGACCTTGTTCTTTATCTTGCCGCGCTGAAGGGCGTCGGCCTCCTCGCCGTCGGCCGCGTCGATGGCCGGGTTGAACGCCTCGTCCTCGGCGTCGTTGCAGATCGAGTTGACCGAGTCCAGGAAGTCGATGTCGGCCTCGGTCGCCGCCGCCAGGTTGTTCTGGTCCAGCGCGCTGAACACCGCCAGCGCCTCCTTCTCCGCGTTGCCCGCCACGCCGCCCGAGATCGAGATCTGGTCGTATGTCTTCTGCGTGAAGGAGCCCTTGGCGGACTGGCGTCCCTTCAGCAGGTCGCGGGGAGACGAGGTGGGCGCGGCAATGGCGGACGCGGTGAAAGCCGCGAAGATGGCGATAGAGAAACGCATGGTTGCGGTATGAGGGGAAGAAGTGATGTAGGTGGGTGAGATAGATGGCAGGGGTGGTTGCTAGAGTCGGCGAACTGAATTTTCTGGAATACAATCCACACTTGAATCGACCTGGCGAAACGGTAACGGTGAATTAAAAGTAAAGTATTGGACAAAGAAGCGAATACAGCCCAGCTGTGAGAGAAGGAACACAAGAGATGTGAGTTGGTCGTGTGGTTGCTTGTGATTGGGATGGGAGTGGGAGTAAACAAGTGCAGATGAGCGACGGGAAGAGGGTGATCTTATAGAAACAGACTTCCATAGGATCGCCTCAGCTCATCAGCCTTGGCGGCATCGCGACCTGGTTCACGATGTGACAGTGGCCATTGGTCAGGATGGGATCATGAAGCCTCAACCACCCCATGTGGATAGAGTCTTGGCTGAAACCCCCTTCCCCTAGACTTCAGTAAGAGAAAGCGCTGGCGCAGGAGAACTGAAAGACATGCCCGTGTATATCTGACTGGCACATGAAATAGCAAGGTCCTGTCGACCATTAAACACTGCTGAATATTAGCGGGCCGTTATTTGCATCCTAAGTGGTTGCCTCCTCGATGATCCCGGACATAACCATCATATGTCAGGATCTCTAGCGTTATGTACGGCACCAGCGGCACTACTTTGCGGCTATCTTGAGGCTCATCTGCGAGTCTTCGGATCCAGATTTTGATGGAGCACGATCGCTGTTCGAATCCCTGTCTCTCGGTGATAGCCATCCGAAAATGGAACATTAATACGGCAATGCTGACTGCGATGTACTGCATATTCTCCCTTACGAAGAGGTTATCCGAATTTATCGATATCAACTTCTCACAGTCGCCTTCAGTCCAGCACCCGACTTCAGATTATTCTCTCATCCGTGATGTCTCGTTGTTCGTCTTCACTAGAGAGTGAAGCTGTCAAGCTGTCAAGCCCCGGGCCCAGTTATCGTGTATATAACCCCTGTTCCGTGTTAACAGGGGTGCCCCTTTACCCCGTTACCCCCGTCACTAATCCCGACAGAGCAAGATGCAGGTTTTTAGCGCCATCATGGTCGTATCGGCAAACCCTTTTCTGCCTTTGCAGTTTGACAATTCGGTTTCACGACATGGACTTCAAGCAAATTATTTACCGCCACTAGCCAAATACCCACCGACGATAACATCAGGGCCCAGACCGTGAAGCAACGAGTTTCAACTCATGCTCTCTTCCGTAATAGGCAATTGTATCGTACCTATTTTAGTGATGGCGATTCAACTCCAATGCAAAAGCCCCATGCGACGCAGGTACGAACACAATATCATATCATTGCGAGTCAAAGGCTAAGCGACATAGTTAGTACATTATAGGGTCCTCGGTCTGCCCTTGATATAATTCGAGGGCTATTATATGCTGCTAATAGAACATTCAATGCCCCGTAGAACGTGCTGAAACACGGTATTGGAGATATCTTAACCGCCCTGGAAGTCAGTGATGGGACCAGGCTCGCATATTCCAGGAATGGTGTGAAGTAGGTTCAGTAGAACAAACATCATCTGAACATTTAGATTGAAGACCTACCAGAAACGGCGCTCGGCAGCGGAGATGTCAGGAGGGCCGGGCCGTCTACAACTCATGAATGATAAGGTTGAAGGAGTCCGAGAAGCGGCATGAGTATTCCAAGCCCTTCAGACATGAACAAGAGTCTACGACCTTTACGCGCTATATATCAATAGCTGTCATATTCGTATTCCAAGAGTGCAATACACGTCTGTACTGCAGTACTTTTCTTTCCAGGGGTCGCATCAGGTCGAAAACTATTTGATGTTTGATGCTTGAGGGTATACTCAATACGTCGTAGGTCCCAAGGTTTCATTCAGCTCCCTGTTCTTCGCTAAATAAACATCAACAACAAACACAAAAAAGGTACGAGACTGTATGATCGCCGCATACATGCTGCAATGCAATCTGTGTTAACATGATGAAATGCAAAAAGAAAGTTCAATTGTGTGCCCACACCCCGGATCGAACGAGGGATCTTCTCATTACACTTTTTCAAGTCACGTGAATACGAGTGAGACGCTCTACCACTGAGCCATGCGGGCGATATGAAATTGAAAGCTAAGCTAGTATATAAGCTCCCAATAAGCGCCCCATAATTATCCCCCGTTCCGCCACCATCCACCACAACACACAGAACGACGCAATGGTTTCCTCTGCTGAATGCTGAATAACTTGATGTTATAATCTCTCTGATAGTTAGTTTGGTATACGGATACCTCTTTCATTAAGCGGAATGCATTTGATATCTGGGCAAATGACATAGTTAGATGACCAACCACAAGGTCCAAGCCAAAAGGGGCAAATTGGGCAATTACTAGGATGGTGAGCACTGAGATGTTTCTTGTTGCCAGAAGGTCGAGTGGCGGCGAATAACCCGTAGTTACTTGTTCAAGAATATTACCAGAACGTACTCGTTTAATCGGTGTGTCGGTATATATCTCACGCGGATCAACATACCACCCAAATCCAGCTGCCTGTGCTTCATCGTTCTGCTTACAGCATAGTAGCGAGTAGGCTAGGGCCCTAGGAGGGAGTAGGAGAAAAGTATTGATTCACCTGATAATAGATGCGGACATAGCAGACGGCTTCGTAGGCGCTTAGGACAAGTTACCAAAGGTAGTAAGTATTTCATATTCATGACGTTCAGCTGCAACTGTAGCCTATATATGTACCCGCTACTGGTAGCCTACAGCTCACACATATCCTACTATTCTATATCCTAACCTCTTCTCCCAACATCTCATGGCAGCAGTCCGCGGTTCTGGAAAAGCCCGTCCACGGCACTACCCGGACGTGCTCTTGCCATGGCCACCGGGGTCATAGACCCTGCATCGGCGAGTGTGACGTCGGCGCCTGCCATCAGGAGTCCCATGGCCATCTCCCAATTGTCCTTCAGGACTGCCAGGTGCAGCGGCGTCTGCCCGCTCATGTTTTGGGCGTTGACATCTGCAGGACCGGCTCTGCCGCGGCAGATTTCACGGGCCAGATCTAGATGGCCCGCCCGGACGGCGAAGTGTAGCGGGGTGCAACCGAAGAACCCCCTGGAGTTGATGATGGGCGCTTGGCCCAGCCGCAAACAGTAGCGCTTCAGCGCATGCATGAAACTTATCTGCCCTGTGCGCGCGGCCATATGGATAGGGCCGTCCCCGCTGCGAGTCTCACAGGTTAAGAGGTGGAGTCGCATTTGCTTCTCGTCGTCGCTAGGGAATGTTGCCTCCTCAAGGTAGTAGTCCAGAACTCCTATTACCAGTATGAATAAGATGGTCAGCCGTGGCACGAAGTGAATGGATAAGTAGGAGCTGGTGATTTCGTGAAAATTCAAGATAGGGAGACAAGAAAAGAGTGGCTCCATACCCTCACGGCCGTATAGCGCTGCAATATGGAGCAGAGTGATATTGCTCGCGTCCCGGACCTTGACAACCACGCCTCCCTTGCTGACTCCTTCGCGCTCGGCGATGGCCTGTATCTCGTGATTGAGCTGGTGCACTAAGGCATCGTCACTCCCCCTGCTTCCTCGTCTGACCAGGCCGAAGATCCGCGAGACTTCTGCTGGCGTCACGTTGGGGTCGCTCTGGCTTTGGCTGTTGCTGTATTCCAGGAAGGTTAGTTTGGCACTCAAAGGAGCGGATGGTAATTAGTGGCTAGAGGATTGTGAGAATGGCATGGTATAGCTTACCTGGAAGAAGACATGCTTGTAAGGGTTGAAGATGGTCGGAAGAAACTGGTGAAGTACTGGGTGCTTAAGTTCCAAGATGTTGAGGATGCTGAGAACGATGATGCTTTCAGATGCAGTCAAGGGTATCTATAGTAATCTGATACCTGGGAATTTCTAGATATCTTAGGAAATATTGACACGGTTGGCTCCCCTAGGCACACAAATAATGAAATTCAATACTCCCTTAGGACATTAGGAATACGGTGAGAATGGTGTTGTTCTATAATTCAATACGATAACAATGGTTCAAGTCTTTGTAAATACTCCGCCCTCACAATAGGCTCCCATGATTACAGTATGTAAACTTGGTGATAGGGTATACCGGAGAAGTGGGTGAATTGGAGGGAATGGGGTTATCTGACACTTGTTACGCGCAGTGTGGCTAACCATAACAACAAGTGAATATAACAATAGGAGCAGACTGAACCCCTCAGAGTGAAAGCAATGGTTAGGATGCTCGAGGTATCTATGCACCCGTATGTATTAATGTGGACTTGAGCCATGGTGCTTCCTATTATAGTCCCTTTATGTCCCAAAAATTGAATGTGGTCTCGATACGGCGTGAGCTTGGATCAACGCGCCATCTTCCCACTTCTGCCATAAAATGCATGCACAATAGGAAAGCATTGGTATATTCTACTATGCTTGGACCAAAGCAAACCTGTGATGCCACAGAGGCTTCACGGACGTGCTTGCGTATTCATATCATAATCTATTTGATCAGTACTCCGGCGTGGTGGCAACCTTCAATGTTACGTAACAAGCCTACGGGAACCAAGGACGCTCAGGTAGACATTACGACAAGATACACAAAGTTTTCGGAAGGAAATATAGTGAGACGGTGAAAACTCGGATGCCGCGTGCCACTATGATTGTGTGTATGCTTGCGTGTTTGGAATCAGGATAGCATACATGAATGCATACACAACATAGTCACGTTTATGAAACGAAATATTTAAATCATGCAAATCACGTAGCAATGTTAGACTCAATTACCAGAAAAATCATCTGGGAAGCAAGGGTTTGCAAGATGATCACGAATTGTTGGTATATTGAATTGTTCCGGTGTAACTCTAAGGGAAGAACAGGATGGGAAAAGGGGGACCAAGGAGTGATTCGGTGAAGCATGATGCAACCATATTCCGGGGAGCTCAACCTAAGGAGGGATCTGAATCAGATACTAACCTTCAACACCACACCCGTGTAGATAGACTAGTTAGTTCCCATTGTGACCGAATGGCGAGCCAGCTCACTAACACACGTACCTACTCACGCCCCCTATTCCTTCGCCCCCATCTCTCTCCTATCCCTCTGCCACCACCTACCAGGCCACCAACCCCCTTTACGCCCATCCTGAACCCGGCCCTTCACCTGGCTATTCTCTACTCCACGAGCAGGGACAGAATCCGCAGCCCTAATAGAGTCAGCGTCAGTGTCGGTATCGGTATCGGTATCGGGGCCCAGCCTACCTACGAGCTGCAGCTCCGAGATCATCAGATCCAGGACATCGGTCGGGTCCTCGAGATAGATGACCGTCTTGCCGGTCGGCAGCGGGCGTAGGAATTCTCCCACTCTCACCCCTTCTCCGAATGACGGGACTGCCGGACTGCCACTGCAAGTGCTAGCACTAGTGTCGGAATTGGAGTCGCAGTCGGGAGAAGAAGGAAGAGAAGAAAAAGAAGAAGAAGTGGGACTGGGAGTAGGAAGAGAACCGTCGAACGACCAGAACTCCATATGGGGAATCTCGCCTTCCTCGCTGTGTTCGTCGTCCCAGTCGCCCCCAACACCGAATGTCTCTCCACGTGCGGACCCGGGCTGGCTTTTGATCCCTCCCGTAGAGGCGGCGGCGGCGGCGGCAGCAGCAGCAGCAGGAGACCAGCAGGGGTAGTATTGGCTTATACGGCCGCTGCTTCTCCTGCTGCTACTGCCATCGTCGCCGCTCATACTCGCACTCTCACTTCCACTTCCACTCCCATTGCCGCCACTGCCACCATCACCAGCACAAGAATCATCCTCCTCATCAGCCTCAGGCTCAGCCTCTTCCAGGAACAAGCCATCCCCTCCCTCAGCGACAGCATCCCAGAGGACCTCCGACTCGGCGCAGTTCTTGTCTCGTCTCCAACTCCACTTCTTCTTCGTCTTCGGCCGTGGCGTCGTCTTTTCCCCTTCCTTGTCAGGAGCAGGTGAAGAAGATGATGAAGCAGAACCACCACCACCACCACCACCACCACCAGCAGCAGCCATTTCCCAAACAGGCGCCTCGTGCCCCTTGAACGGCACGTACACGACCTCCTCGTATACGGCGTTTCCCTTCACCTCCGCCTCCGCCTTCCCGCCGGCATCGACGCCGGCAGTGCAGGACCCGCCGTGCTTGGCAGCGTCGCATTCGAAGATAAGCGCCGAGGTGACGCGGCAGCACGAATGCAGCGGGCACTTCAGGCAGCCATTTCCCTTCGTATCATCCGTGGCTTCTGGGTAGGTGAGGTGGCAGGCATGGGCTTTTTGGGCGGCTGCGTCGAAGACGAGTAGGGAGGCGTGGTGGGCTGTGTGGATTTGCTGGGTGTAACACATCTTGTCTGTCCCCCACCCCCTTTTCTTTTCGTCTTCCTTCCCCTTTCGCTCTTTCGCTCTGTGACCTACCTTTCTTTACTTACCGACGACCTACTCACTTACTCACCTGCCTGGAAGTGGTGAGTTTGACAATGAGTTCCTAGCTTAGGGATGTCGACAAATTCACGGTTGATCTGGCTGACTAGCCAGGCCTGCCTGGACCGAGTGAAAGACCAAATGCTAGCGAGTGATAGTCACTACCCGTATGACCCAAGAGATCGACTAGCTTTCAAAGAAGCCTGCTGGAAATTAAGGGGCGGAAGCCCATGGTAATAAAGCATTGACGTCGCGAACAGGAGAACAAAGCACAACACAATCGATTGTTGGAGAGCACGACGAGCCTGTTCACCGAGCGGATCAGCGAACACACCTGACGAAGACAAAGAGAAGTAGCAAAGGTAGTTATGGGCGTCAATCAAATGGTACCGAATCAGTTATAGTATATTGTTTCAGTCCTAGCTAGGTAGATACGTAGCTGTTCTGCGAAATCCAGGGACTGAACTAAACTCATGGAAGCACAATGCTGACTTGGTCACTTCCTCCCGAGTCAAAACGCCATAACCGGAAATGTGCTCTCCCCTTCTAGTCCTACATTTTTCGCGTGATCTTGATGTGAAAACGGTCCACCTTACTACTACTTTACGATTACCTAATCATCATCAGTATATCTCGGTCCGGCCGCTGGCGTCTCTGCGTTGTAGGCGCCCGGTGTAGGCGCCCCGTAGTAGCCGCTACTGGATGCGAACCCGCTAGCAGCTGGTGTGGGAGCCGCAGCCGCAGGAGTCGGTGCTGTTTCAGCACCCCATCCACCCTGCCAGCCTCCGCCTGGGGTAGGAGCATTCATCGCTCCGGGCGTAGGTGCATTATAGGCGCCAGGAGTCGGAGCATTGAAGGGAGCTGGAGTGGGAGCACCAAGCAAGCTGGCCCCAGGCGTGGGTGCGTCGTACGCATTGGATCCGCCGGCTGCGCCGGGAGTATAACCCCATGTATCATTGCCGCTGGCTCCTGGTGTAGCTGCCGGGGCACCATACGGGGTCTTAGAGCCCCACGCGTCACCACCGCCGCCACTGTAAGCCGGTGTCTTAGATCCATGACCGAAAGAGTCGGGGGCGGGCGTCTTAGCACCAGACTGCCATGCGGGGGTGCGACTGCCAGAACCGTAGGATGTTCTACTACCATCATAAGGATTGACAGTCCTAGAGCCATCAGCCCAAGCAGGCGTCCGGCCGCCATCGCCAGCTTTGTTCCAAGCCGGTGTGCGCCCACCCGCTGCGGCAGATGGTGTCTTCCAGGCGGGTGTGCGGGCAGAGCCTGCACCCATCGGGGTCCGGTTTCCTCCGCTCCAGTCTGGAACGCGGTCGCGAGGTGTAGCTGACCCTCCGTTGAAACCCCCGGGACGACGGCTGTCGTAATTCTTGAGCTCCCGACCGTTAACGCTATCCCGAACCATCACATCTGTCTTGGGCACGTTGATAATCTTGCTCTTCGTATGTAATTCGACGCGCGCATGGGTGTCAGTCGTTTCCTTGACACGCCCCAGGAGGCCCTTCCAACCACCTTTCCTGATAGTAACAGTCTGACCGACGAGCCGATCTCGTCCAAAGGTAGCCTTGGGAGGAGGCATGGCATTCTTGTCGTCAACCGCGTTCAGCTTCTTTGCGGGATTCATCGTTGTCAAGTCTGGACCGGTGGTGGCATTGACACGACCACCCTTGGCCGAGATCGTGGTTACGTTGCTAACCTTGGACACGAAGATTCCGGCATTTTCGTTGGTCGCATTGGTGTGGCAGAAGACCGTGGTGCGGTGAATATGAATAATCTTGCCCTGTCGCCCCATGCCTCCATACTCCTTAACGACGTCGTCGGGCCTGATCTCGGAACCGTTGCGGTCCGCAGCAACAGCCAGTTTCCGCTTCGGAAGCTTGTTGGCGATCTGCGAAGGCATCACCTGTCGGTTATCGCCGTTCTGATCCAGCACCACCAGCGACTCGCGATCCACCTTGACAATACAGCCAACGGTCGTTGGGTCGAGTTGGACCAGGTCGAGGAGGGAGTATTGGCCTAGGGATCCTTGGCCTCCAATATCACTCGCCTCTCGAAGGTCCTTGCTGAAGACGGTAATCTCCTGCGTCGTCTGATCGGTCAAGAGCGTGACCCGGTCCTCGGAGATCTTTACGACCATACCGACTTCGTCACGGTACTTGCTACCGCCAATGACCTTGACGTGATCACCGGTACGGAATCGTTTGCGCAACCCCTTGGTGGGCACTTCGATGGTCTGGCCGACTAGATCGCCTTCGGTGACCTCCATCGTCACGATGTCGCCTTGAACGTTGGTAGCCTTTCCGACCACGCCCTTCTGTTCGCCAGCGTAGACCTCGACCACATCGCCCGGCAGGTAAGTGACATTGGCAGAGCTATCCTTGAGACTAGCAGCGAGCGACTTAAGATCAATATTCTCAACGCCGTCTTCACCGCCAGAAGCAAATCTCGTGACCTCTTCTAGGTTCGGGCTGACATTGGTGGTTTGCAGCAGCTGGATCTTGATATCCTTCACCTGGAATCCCATCTCGAACTCGTCGCCGTTGTATGTCCACACGCTGGTCGCCGCATTGCCGGTGAGCTGACGAGGGTTCCTCTTGCGGGCCTCGACTTCGCTGAACAACTTCTGCGGCGGTCGTGGGCCGACGATGGGTCTTTTCCGCTTCTTATCCTCCACGCTAATTGCCGAAGGTGTATTATCATCGCGAAGTCCGTAGTCTAACCGGGGAATGAAGCGCACCCTAGCCTCGAGGCCGTTCTCGGTAACGTTCAGGACCTGGGCGAGATCTCCGGCGTGTTTGGCGGGGCGCTTGAGTCGAACCCAGGAGCCAGGCTCCAAGGTTGGCGTCTTCTGTACTCGAAGGAGGTCGGGCATTTCTTTGATGTCAACAAGCAGGAGTTTGGTGCGCGGGTACACATTAAGCATCCCATCAAGCGCAATCATAATATCCGTTTGTCGCTGGGCCTCCACGTAGATGAGACCCTTCATGACGGAGTTGGGACCGCCACGCTCGAAGGCGGAGGTGATGCCGAGCTCGTCTTTGGTTCCCATTCTCTCCTCGATCCTCTTCATGATAGACATGATGACCTCACGTTCCTTGCCTTCTTTACATCGAACGCCCCAGATGCTAGGGTCGTTGACGCTGGGTAGGAGCAGGCGCTGGGGAACGACCCCAGTCTCGCCCACGGCGCGCGTGGCCTTTCGATGGCCGTACTTCCGGACGTAGCCCTGGGCCTCTCTCTCCAGCTCTTCCTGGGTAACAGCCTCGCGCTGTCGGTCGAGTTGGCGATGTCTCCTATCGTCGTCCATTCTCGCTTGCTCCAGATCCCCAGGCTCGTCGTGCTCGATGAAGCCTTCATTCTCCTCGGCTGCTTCCTCTTCATCCTCGGCTTCATCTTCATCATCGACTTCGGCTTCATCATCGACGAAATTCCGGGCATTTGCTGGTTTGCGACGGCGTTTGCGAGGGTACTTCTGGATTTGACGTAACAGTAGTTAGATGCTAGAGTCTCGCGAGGGTATGCACACGACGCCGAAGAGGCTTTGCAAATAGTAGTTTGATAACTTACTTGTATCTCGTCATCGTCATCCTCCTCCTCGTCCTCATCTTCGTCGTCTTCATCCTCATCGTCATTGCCTTCCTCTACTTCGCCCTCGCCATCGATCTCTTCATCTTCATCGTCATCGCCACCTCCGTTGCGGGCGGGTGAAGCCTTGCGTGAGTCTCGTCTGGGAGCTTCATCTGCATCGTCGTCGTCATTCTGCACCTCTTCGTCGCTCAAGTCAGCAGGCGCCGGATTGAAGTCCTCTTCATCCTCGGATTCGGCTTGGTCGTGGTCGCGAGGATCGCTCATTGTGGCGGGAAATGGAATGCGTCGAATTAAAAGCTGGAAAGCTGAAAGACTTGGAAATTCCGCAGGCCCCTGGAATGAGGCAGAGCATTAGAAAGTAGTAGAAGGTGGATAAAGTGCGAGGGCGGTTGATTGAAGATGGGAGAAAAGAATGAACAAGAGAACAAGAAATAAGAAGAGGCTGCTGCTGTTGCCCTTTGATTGCGGTCGAACGCAGGAGCTCCCAGCGCCTGTCCAATCGGTCCAATCTGCCAGATCGTACGCGTTAGGTAAGCTTTGTAAGATACTGGCCAATCACCATCGATAGAAGCACCGCGTTAAGCTATTTCCAGGTTGCTTAGCGTTCAGACTGCGCTAATCCACTGTAGGTATCGCTGCGGAATTCCTTGGCATGGTTGACTGTCAGACTGTTGGCCTTTTATGGGTTGTACGGGTTTGTCTACCTAGTGGCTAAAGAGTGATAGCGGGTGGCACCGTGGCAGTCAACGAATTTGATGTGGCGGTGCAGGTGTCGCAGAAACCTTGGAATGGAACTCACTTTGCAGGCACGGCACATGCTTGGAATTTCAAGTTTGATAGGTTGTACCTGCTGCGATTGCCTGCAATTCCACGTGCCATAGGTAGTACATAGGGATAGGGAAGTAACTACTGAGTACCTAGGTTATGTACATACTTCATACGCATCACCTTGATTCTTTACATGCGCTGCATCTTCTATGGCACTTCACATGCTTCGTCATTTTTCCAGTTTCTCTGATCTGGTCCCAGAATTCATTATCATTAATCCAGCGATTCACCTATCGTCGGGTGAAGCAGAGATCAATTTCAGGGTAGCTAGAGGGAATAAAGCATGAATCTTTCGAAAGAGCTCAACTCAGATATTCGATATCCCGTTTGAGGATATCGTCCAAACTCGAGTTCACATCAACCCCACGCCGCGATCCCCTGGCTGTCCCCAGGCAGAACGAGGCGACGAAATATCCCCGTTAGGCCGGGGTCGTGGTAAACAGCTTTTTCAAAAGAACACTTCTGGATTGTGAACAACAAGAAATATAAGAAAAGACAATAACTTATTGACGATTGCATTTCTTTATTGTTGCGTCGAAACCCCGAGTTGACACCGAGTATAGTCCGAGACGAAGCGGGCCAGGCAAGGACCAAACATCGGGACCTTCGGTAGGCGGTCGTCCCTCGTCATCGATGCATTATTTATTACCTTACGACTCCCCTTTTCCCGTGCACCTATCAGACTAGCATCCTTCATGTTGACGTAGTTAGAGGTGAACGGCTAGGCTGTAGTGCATTGTGATAAAGTTTGACTTCAGAAAACGAGCACCCCTTCACCCCTTTCAACCGAATGGCCCCAACATCAACACCGTGTTGCCATAATCATAATGACGTATCTAGTTCGAAGGCCGAGTCTGCCCCGTACAAACATCACCCACCTTGAATGGGTAGACAAGTGTGGCCAGTTCACACTCGTAGCTAAGTTTTAACTTTCTAATGCTGGGAGGTTGTCTTTTCAACTTCAAGGACAGGGCAGCAGGGGAAGCTTTCGAAAATACAGGCAGTACCCAAGGTGAAACGAAAAGAGCAGGGGACAGAACATGTCAAAGCCGATTCTTGCTATCATCGGCTCCGGCTGGGGCGGGTTCACGCTCGCGCAAAAGGTGTCGCTCGCGAAGTACAGCATCGTCGTAATCTCGCCCATCCGGACCATCCAGTACACACCACTGCTGGCCAGCGCCGCCTGCGGGCTCTTCAACTTCCGACTCGCCGAGGAGCCGGTCCGCCGGAAGCGGAGACACGAGGTCCAGTACTACAAGGCGACTGCGGAGACGATCGACTTCGATAAGCGTGTCATCCGATGCAAAGCGGCGGCTTGGATCGAAGGAGAAGGCGGCGGCGGCAGCGGCGAGAAGCCCCACGAAAGCAGTAACACCTTCGAGGTGAAGTATGACAAGGTGTGCATCGCGCCCGGCTGCGACATCCAGGATTTCGGGACGCCGGGGGCGCGGGAGCATGCGCTGTTCCTGCGAACGACGAACGACGCGCGGCTGATCCAGCAGCGGGTGCTAGAGATGGTAGACGCGGCCTCGCTGCCCGGGGTCAGCGCATCGCGGCAGCGCGAGATCCTCAGCATCCGCATCGTGGGCGGCGGGGCGGTGGGGATCGAGGCGGCCGCCGAGCTATGGGACCTGTGGTTCGAGGAGCTGCGCTTCCTGTGCCCCCACCTGGACAGCGACGGAGACGGCAACAAGCTCACCATCACGATCCACGACGTGGCGCCGCAGATCCTGTCGACGTTCGACTCGAGCCTGAGCGAGTACGCGGCGCAGTCGCTGCGGGGGAAGCACGTCGAGCTCAAGACGTCGTCGCACATCGAGCGGGTCGAGGCGGGCGCCATCGTCACGCGCGAGGATGGCCGGCTGCCGGCCGGCCTGCTCATCTGGGCCACGGGCAACAAGGCTAGCTCGCTGGTCGAGACCCTGCGCAGCGTCAAGAAGCCCGAGGAGGGTCTGCCGCGCATCCTCACCGACCGGTACCTGCGCGTGCTCCGCGCCGACGGCCGAGGCCCCATCGAGGGCGCGTACGCCCTGGGCGACGCCGCCGACGTCGAGGGCGAATCCCTGCCGGCGCTGGCCGAGGTCGCCATGCAGAAGAGCGAGTACCTCACCGGTGTCCTGAACGCCGCGGACGACGAGGCGGCGCTCGTGCGCCCGTTCGCGTACAAGCAGAGGGCCCTGCTTGCGTATCTGGGCCGTCGCGATGGGGTGATTGGCGGGCGTCAAGACTGGACCGGTGTGAGTGCGTGGGTGGCGTGGCGGTCCGGAAGCCTGGCTTGGACCCGGAGCTGGAGGAGGAGGTTCATGATCATGATTAGCTGGCTCTTTGTATGGTTCGGTGGTAGGGATATTGCACGACCGTAGGTTTAGTGGGTAGGTAAGACTAGATGTCGTTGAAAGCTTTCATCATTGATCATTGTGTTCATGTGTGCCCCTAGCCATTCATGTCCATCTACCTCAGCCCTCTATCAACTTCAAATGCCAGCAAAGTGAAACTATACAAAAGACAGGTTTTGTACTATGACAGGAAACATCATATATCCTTGGGTATCCCTCGTTGGAACAGACCCTCAAGCTCTGAGAGCTTCATGCATAGCATACGTCTCCCTACGAGGCATAGGCTCCTCTATTACAGCCGAGGGTATCGGATATCTAGAGCTTGCCTACTAGATGCACTGCCCGTCCTTTCCGACTGTTCATCGGCAGAGACGTTTACTTGGACGGGGCCATTTTCGAGGGCTTTGTAAGTTGAGCCCGAGGAGGAACGGCTGCTGAAGAGACCTCTGGTTGCGGTAACAATGTCATCCCATTTTGAGCCCATAAAAAGGGGTGCCAGCGTTGGGAGACAGGCAACAAGCACCCCAATGCTACATTCCACCATCCCCCAGTAGATGTAGAGCGTGACGGTTACTACTTTAGTCAGCTAATGACAGTGGGTGCTTTGATTTGGATGGTATTAGCTCACAGATTTCATCTACTCCAGGGGCATAACCGAGTGTAATGATACGAGCTGCCACGATGAGCCGAACAAGAGATGCCACAATAGTCCTAGAAGGCGTGAGCCCTGAGCGTGTAGTCAAATCGGGTAGACACCTACACTGCCCCAAGAAGAAAAACAACGCTTGTCGAAATCTTCTTGCCCGTTGATAGGTTCAAGCGCCAAATCTATCGATGAGTTAATAGGATGAAGAGTACCAGAGTAGCAAAGTAGCAAAATCAAGGTAAATCTAGATTTAGCAATCCTTACTAGTGGAATAGGAAAGCCGATAATAAGAACGTCCATGAGAAAATCGGTAATGCATAGAGTGAGGTTGAAGGCCAAGGTATTGTCACACTGCGTCATGAAGTCAGTTGTCGTCCCCCAGATGACCCAAAATCTAATTCCACATTCGAAAATCGTCCCGATTACGAACGCAATCGTCCAGACAGCAACCAGCGTAATCAGAACAACTAGCAGTGTATAGGACCTGCTTTTCTTGATCGAGAAGATGCGGAGGTAAAAGAAGAGGATGCTTGATTTGATGCAACCGAGAGCCAAGCGGAACATGATACTGAAAGCATATTGAATCTAGCGCCAAGATTAGTTAATTATTTGCCGAGCATATCTTAGGGTTGATACTATTGCATTGAGAGAACGCTGGTCGGTGGCGATTTCGAAAGCGTGAGCAGAAGATCCAGGGGGTATCTTAGACGCGTATGCAATCGCCTCTTGGTAAACACCGTAGACGAGATCAACACCAATACCCACCGTCATAAGCTATATGTCTGTCAAACCATGTTTTCACCTGAGTGGAGAAACTACATTGGAGCACCTACTGTGGCAGGTATTGCAAGCCAGTCGTCCGCCTTCAGTGGCAGCCTCTGTCGCTTTCTCGTCCAGAATCTCAGTCCGACGGCGATTACATCTACCGCAGATAGAGCCATACTAGCGCCGATGACATGACCAGGTCTTCTGTGATATTCCGTCATCTGTAGTGCGCGGGAGATGATTTTGAATTGAAAGTGATCCTAGAAGGGGTGGGTTCGACAAGCAATAAAGAGCGGCGTAGTAGTAACAAACGTAGCCGAATCAACATTATTACTCCAAGACATATACCGTACTGGGAACGGATAGGGGTTACAGGAGGGATCACCGAGGGATAACCTCAAAAATATAGAGCTGCTTAAGCAGTGGCTTGATTACACCCTCAAGCGCCCTGGCCTTTCCCGGAGTCGTCCCAGAATTAGGTCTGTAGTACTCCAAGCGAATACTGTAACACCCAGCCGAGTATTTCCGCTTTGCTGCGTCTATTTTTGCCCCTGATTTACACTCAGCCTAAAACACCGCCCCAGGGGGCTTTTTTGGGGGGGGGGGGGGGTGGGGGGCGATCCGCTAGCAACCCTATTGTATTTACGGTATTTTTGTTTTATTCCTGAATCCTGGATCTGGATTGCTCCTTCATAGAGGGGACAATCGTCATTGGGCACACTGAATAGAGCCTTCAACGCAAGAGTCTTACATGGTTGGTCGAAGTCAACAGCTGCTACAGACAAGTCAATCTGGCCTTGATAGTCGAGACCGGAGCGAATCAATGTCAGAGCCTCTACACATTTTCTGCTTGTCAGCAGAATGGTCTTTATAGCCAATCTTAAGCCAATCCAATACGCAAGCATGCTCACAGTAGGAGCACAAAACCACGCCTGGCCACTCAAGAAGTTCGAACAAGAACCAGAGTATGTATTATCGGCGATGCCGCTCATGTCATGACACCCTGCAACGCTATTATTTTGGTCAGGCTATCGAAGATGCCATGATCATAGGATCCTTGTTCTGTCATGTCGGCTTTCCTGAAGAGATTGAAGCCGCTATTATGCATGGCTTATAGTGCTCTGCGAATGCTAATATACCAACACATAACTGATTTCAGCAGAGAGACTGGAAACATTCTTTGCGCTGAACGCAACGATGCCGGCTCATATCTGGAGAAATTGCGACCCGCATCGGGACGCAGACGGCAATTTATCCACTCTCTAGCTATGGAAGACCATAAGCTGGAGGCAAAGGGCAAGTTCCGTCAGGTCTTATCGTAGAGATAGAGCAACTGACCTGATGGGTTTAAAGATTCAAAACCAGTATCAGTGGAGCAGGGTAAACACCCGTTAGCTATCATACCAAATAAGTAGCCAGAGGCTGGAGGGGGCCGCATTGATATATATACACTATATATACACTATACCTATATACTTACACTATACGTGTGGGACATTATCCCCTTACCATGACAGTCCGTATCTCCTATCTCCATATATTAACCCCTTTACTGTACTAGTAAAGCTTTGCCTACCGATGTGAAGTACATGTATCATCATGACGCGGATGGAGAGGAATTGTGTTTCCAGTACCTCTTCCCATACACTAAACTTACCAGGAATGTCATAATGTAAAGCTGCATTGGATATTGGAAATACCGTATACGATGCTAGGGACCGCCCGCTCTCTTCTCCAAGGTCGCTAAGTCCGCCCCGTAGGAAGACAGCATCCGATGCTCTCCAATTGACACACAATCTAGCCGATGTTCATGGCCCACCATATTATCATACACGCCGCCTACGAGGGGGCCAGTATAATGCTTAAGCCAGATCCTTGTAAACATTCCCATTTCCTCGAAACGGGACTTACATGAGCTACACGGCATGAAGTGACTATCGAATAATAGTTGCTGCTTTTAGATGAAGGATCTCACAAGTTACGGAAAACACCCGGATCTAACAAGATATCAGTCCTGCGGGATAATGCGGTTCATACGTTGGTGCTTCCCATTGGTTGGTATTGCCGCTATGGTGTTCACCGATGGCGGAAAGAAGTGAGATAGCCAGTTGTTAAAGCCGGACATTTGATTTGCATATGTCCGAGACTCCCCAGGGCAGTTTTCTTCATATTAAACCGTTGCACTATCGACCCCACGATGTTTAGATAGGCTAGTCCGATCCTTCGGTGGTAGTATATAACCGGGGCTTCCCCATGGGCACATGCGGAGTTCCCTCCGGATGGCCTCCGGTCCCCACACACACGATGTGCGCCCGATGATGCAAGTTGCCGACACCTCATCAGGCTTTTGCCCACACATATAAACCATTAGGCAGGCACAGACGAGAGGAACAACTGACTACTTAGATCTCATATGAGTCCGCCGAAAAAACCTACGATCGAAAAGCGTTAATCTAATATACTGGAACCAGGTTCCGGGAGGCGTGCCACAACTTATGACGTTATAACGATCATCGCAGCGAGAAAGAGAAAGAAAAACGAATAGAAAATAGAGAATCGGGCTGATCCGTACCATCATAACGTCGATACCAAGTACCCCAGCGACGACCGACACAAAATCACCCATCACCACCTACCAACCAACTTACCAACCACAATGTCCGAACGCGCCGACCTAACCTCGCGCATCCTCCCGCACATGACCCTCGGGACCGGCGCACCCGGGACCCTCACAGCCCCTCCTCCGCCGCTCCCCTCGTCCGCGACGCCCTCCGAGCGCGCCGCGCTGCGCTTCGGGCTACACGGGCAGCACGCCGTCGTGACGGGCGGAGCCGGAGACCTCGGGTCGGCGGCGGCGCGCGCGCTACTAGAGCACGGGCTCGCAGGCCTGGTGATCTTCGATCGGATGGCGGCCTCGGAGGCGGAGCCGCGCGTGGCGGCGCTGCGGGCCGAGTTCCCCGCGGCCGACATCGGGTTCAGCTGCGTGGACATCACCGACGAGGCGCGGGTCGAGGAGGCGATGGGGGAGGCGGAGGGGCGGTTCCGGGACCATGCTGCTTCCGGATCAGGAGCAGGGGTAGGGGGCATCGACGTCGTGCTCAACTTCGCGGGCATGGTGGGGTGCGGGCCCGAGACGTCGACGACGGCGGCGGCGTGGGATCGCATGCTGGCGGTGAACCTGACGGGGGGCGCGACGGTGGCGCGGGCGGCGGGGCGGGCGATGATCGCGCGGGGGCGCGGGGGCAGCATCGTGCTGGTGGCGTCGGTGTCGGGCCACCAGGTCAACTACCCGCAGCCGCAGGCGGCGTACAACGCGTCGAAGGCCGGGCTGCGGATGGTGGCGCGGTCGCTGGCGGCCGAGTGGGCCGTGCACGGCGTCCGCGTCAACACCATCTCCCCGGGCTACATGGCCACGGTGCTCAATGAGGGCGACGGGCTCGCCGAGGGCCGCCGCCTGTGGGCCAGCCGCAACCCGACGGGCCGCATGGGCGAGCCCGACGAGCTGTCCGGCGCTGTGGTGCTGCTGGCCAGCCGCGCGGGGAGCTACATCACCGGGACGGACTTGCGGGTGGATGGGGGCCAGACTTTGCTTATGTGATGTGATGTGATGAATGGGATGGGGCGTGAAGTGAGAGAACCGCGATACGTTGGTCTGGGTCTAGGTTGGCCTGGATTGGTAAATAAATACACAGATGGGAAAGTACGTACGTAGACAATAGAACTCGGAACACGTTGTCCTATCTACGTACGTACGTATGCTGATTACAGGTGATACCACTACCCAGAATATAAAAAGGGGTGAGACTTGTTTTCCGGAAAAAGATGGGCCATTGAGAAGCTGGTGTATCATGGGCTAGTCGAATTTAGAAATACACTATATAAGGTGGTTACACTGGAAAAGGTGCCTACGCAGGAGTCGATGTTGCTATGGCCGGAGTAGCGGCCGCAGCCGCAGCAGCGGTAGCCTCGGCCTTCTGCTTCCGGATCGCGGTGCTGCTGATCTTGGTAGCGAAGTCCTGCGATTTCGTTGGTTCTTTGTTGTTGTCACCGACCCCTGTTGTCGTCACCTGGCCCCCTTTCTCTTCCTCCTCTCCGGCATCGAGCACATCAACCTCGAAGACCTCGAGGGGGTGCCAGCCGCGCTCCTGCCTCTTCGCGTTCACGGCCTGTCCTCCGGACCGCGTCTCGCCCGAGACCACCAGGACGTCCATGTCCTCCGTCGCGGTGGTCGGGCCGAAGGTGTCCTGCAGCACGACGCACTGGACCTCGATAGTGCCGTCCCGGAAGTGGGCGATGGCCTCGTCATCTGTCCATCTGGTGATGGGGAGTTCGTTCCTCTTCCATCCCTCCTTGGTGGGGACGTGCAACACCGTGGACAGAAACTCGATGACGTTGTGCACGCGCTCATTCCACGATTGCACAAACTCGGCGTACTTCTTCCGCTTGAGCAGCTCGTCGCCGGTGACGCCGATAATGAAGCGACAGGGCCTCTTGGCGCCCTTCTCCGGTACGTCTAGGAGGAGCACGGCGGCGTGAAGCAGCAGCTTGTGGCCGGGGTGTAGGTGGTCGAAGGTGCCGCCCAGGCAGACGGTGGAGTAGGTATTAGTCTGCGGGGCAAAGTGCGCCGGGTCCGAGGGCCGAACGCTCATAGCAATACCGCCCTCGACCACGACGAGCTGGTCCTGCCGCAAGGCCGTCTGTTTCTGGACGCCCTCGAATATTCTCAGGTACGTGGTCAGCAGGGAATACCCGGCTTCGTTGTTGACGTGGAAGATGTACTTCCACGGGTGATAGGCCGAGGCGAAGGTGGCCAGGTCCACGATGACGGTGTTATTGGTCTCTATGGCCGGGCGGGAGCCGTCCTTGTACTGACGAGACGGGTCATGATCGACTAAGACGACGCGCACATCGACGGAGCCGGGGCCGGCGTGCACCTCGGACGGCAGGGATAGCCTAGCGCATATGGTGGAGATGATGCCGTACAAGCCGGCTATCAGGGTCTGAGCCTCGGGCCACGACAGCGTCTGGTGCTGCAGGCGTTGGCCGGTGAGAAAGGGAGACGCCAGGGCGACGATGAGGGTTGCGCCCTCCTTATCGTCGTTGTTCCTCAGCCGCGAGATGGCGGCCTCGAGGGGTGGGCGATATGCCGCATTGAGTGTACTCCGGTTAGCTGGGCGTGGAGGTGGGGGCAGTAATATGAGCGAGGGGGGGTCGCTCTTTGGCCCCGGTGTAGCCCCCGACGCAGCGGAAGACATCTGGCCTGGAGAATGGATGTCCACAGGTACAGTTGACTTTGTTCTTGATGGAAGGCCGGTTTTATGTCCCTGGTAGTGGGATACTAAGCCGGTCTCGAATGGAGTCTAAGGCTGCAGGTTCGGCTGCAGGTTCGGATGAACGATGTGCAGTGTCTGTGCAGTATCCTGGGGGGAAGGGGGAAGGGGGATGGGGGAGCGGGATGTGTGTGGGACGTGGAGCGAATGCCGAGGATGACGTTGTTGGCCTGTACTTATAGGGATCTATAGAGGGCCGAGCACATTCATCGACTCGAGCTTCATATCGTGAAGATGTGTGTCGATATGATTACCTGCAGACATGGAGGATTGGGAGATATGGTCGAGTACGAAGAGGTTCATTAAAGGGCGACCTGCCTACCTCGGCATATAAGCAGATGGCGTTATAGTAAATCTATTGGTTATAGGTATTTAATATAGGTATTTAATAGGTAGTAGTTCTGAGGTCGGAGAACGCCCGAGAACACCTGATGGATTACTATTGTATGTATGTATGTATGTATGTATGTATGTATGTATGTATGTATGTATGTATGTATGTATGTATGTATGTATATAAGTATGTATGTTGTATGTAGGTAGGGACGTGCCTAGCAACCTAGGGCCTAGGCACTGCTAATTTGGGAGCTTTTGGGAGCTTTAGGGTCGGGATCGACCGACATGAATAGTATCTGGCTGAAGGTTGTCGACCGAGCTGAACTTTGAAGTGTTCATGATACTTCATCCTCATGCCTTCGGGCCTTTTACATTTACATCTGCTGTAGCCCATACTACTGACAAACCCAAGACCCATGCTAGGGGCATTGGTAGAAGCTCAACTATCCATACTAATTTATAGAATGTAGAGGCAAGGAGATGAGAAGAGAAAGAAGAAAAAAAGAAAAAGAAGAAAAAAAATGAAAGAAGCCGGTCCCAGCCCTTATGCCTACGTGAGATCACTGCAAGAAAGCCTCTGCCTAACTCACTTAGAACGACTGTTGATGTTATTCCTTAATTGCTAGCGAACTGATGCGGTTCCTTGTCAGCTTGTCCGTAGAAATGACCATGTAAGTAAGTGATTTGTGGCTATTGAACCCACCATCACATGCATCGTTGGTGGTTTTAAATGGAATCACAGATGTAACACACCCCACCTTCTTTGTGATGTTATAAATCGATACCAGATAACCTCTTCACTGTGGTAACTTCACATACACGTCGGAACAGTGTTAGTTAGATGGTATGTGGAAGATCTTGGTTTTACTTGTGTTCTCATCAATGAGTGAACTGGCAACAATATGCCGTACTTGAATGTCGCTGTTTGATCATGAGGCGTCCATCCTTTCCCATGAGCGATTTCCGACTTTCACAGTTGTAGGTATTTGTACTATATTATGAGACTCTATACTATTAGGAAGAGGAGAAGAGGGATTGAACTGCCAATCCAAGCAAAAATCACCTTGTACCTAAGAAGGTTTCTTTGTGTTATGGTTGTCTCTGACTGTTGATTACATAATGCCCGCGCCTTATGTGCCCAGGTCTGTCGGGTGCTGTACCTAACCAATAGGTTGCTGAGCAGGCTGGCCAGCTACCTATAAGTCCGCTAACCTTGGCTGCTTGGATGAACCAGCTGCAGCACCGGCAAGCGCCAACAACCTCCGCTACCACCGCAGCACGAAAACGCTGGAACCTGGAACCGGACTTGCAGCACAGCGCCAGCGCCAGCACCAGCGCCAGCACCAGCACCACCGGTAACCACCCCAGCGTAATCCCGATACCGAAACCAACACCAATACCACTACCGAAAATACGATCGATACCAGGTTGAAACAACCCGAAGCGTGTGAATTTATAGTGTCTCGATAGCGACATTGACATCGATGCTCTCATCATCATCGACGAAAGCCGCCTACTAGACAGCCTGTGGGATCTTCAACGCGGGGGCCATCAGCGCCCAATCCATTCAACCTCGGACCTCAACATCAACCTTGATCTTGACCTTCCACTCATCCCTCCTATCTACGCTGTTCATTTGCCGTGCTGCTGTTGTTCCTGCTGTTGGCACCAGCACGACTTTCCTTCCTTTTGCTGCCCTCGGCGCAGTCGTCGCCTGCCTTGGCACCCGCGCCCACGCTCAAGCCCGCACCCACATCCGCACCCACCACATCTACTGTTATCGCGATATCGAACTCCACCCCCTCGTCAATCGCGACTGTGTCGAAATCCCCCGCAACTGTAACGCCTTCGTTCACGACGTCAACCAGCAGTAGCAACTCAACTTTTCCGCTACACCCGCTTCCACCACCATCGCCACTACCGCCACTACCGCCGTCATGAACCAACCGGGACAGTACGGAGGAGGCGCTCCTCGGAGAACAAACACCTACGGATCGCAACATGACGAGCTGCATCTGTCCCCCACCATACCTCACCAGGGCCAGGTGTCCCCGAGGGATTTCTCGAACGCTGCCGCGCCTCACATCAAGCTCGAACAGCCTTCGTCTCAACCTGCCAATACCCAATACCAGGGTGGAAGCGCTAACAACTCGTCGGTGCCCAATGTACTACAGCCCGGTGGTCTATCAGCCGGTCGTCCTCCCGCTATGAACGCTAATACCGCTCCTGCCTTACCCACCATGTCTGGCGCTATACAGCAGTCGCCGACCGAGTATACGGCGTCGCCCTCTAGGCCTACTCTCACCACCGCCCTCAGCTACTCTCGCACCAGCCCCGGGGCCCCTCAAGGATACGATCCCTCTTCTAGTTACGTTCCCTACACCCCGACCACTCCCGGAGGCTCTTCAGCCGGGCCGTCGCAATACATGTCGCCTCAGGACTCCAAGTATGGCGCTCCCGGCTCCCAGAGGAATATCGCCAATACTCCTCTCGGTCTAGCCGATATCAGGCCGCGGGCAGACTCGACTCTTTCCGATGGCCCTCCAGGTACTCTCGGATACGATCTCGCCAATGCGCAACCATCCACAAGCAATTATCTGGCCCAGTGGCCGCTGTACGCCTTCGATTGGTGCAAGTGGCCCCCTCAAGGGAAGGGTGCCGGGAAAGTCGCTATCGGCAGCTACCTAGAAGATGGACATAACTTTGTACGTCCTCCCTGTATCAACGCTCATCTCACGTCTCAGTCTACACTGCCCGCCTCGTTATGTTCTAGTCACAAATGCTAATTGTGGTGCTCTCTCGCACGCGCAGATTCAAATCCTTGATACTCAGATCATCAATACCCCTCCTGATCTGTATACTCCTGGTTCATCCAAGTACAGCTTAGAATTTTCCAAAGTCGCCGAAGCGACCCATTCGTACCCCGTCACTCGGTTATTAT
Organism: Diatrype stigma; assembly: GCA_022225965.2. Lineage (NCBI taxonomy): Eukaryota > Fungi > Ascomycota > Sordariomycetes > Xylariales > Diatrypaceae > Diatrype > Diatrype stigma. The sequence continues at coordinate 202,827 of JAKJXP020000032.1, read as the reverse complement.
GGGAGCCTCCCTCTTCTCAGAAGCAGTCCACCGATCTCCTAGCAACTTCAGGCGACCACTTACGACTCTGGTCTCTGCCCTCGGATGCCCAGCCCAGCTACTCCAACTCGATCAACAAGTCCAACTCGAGCATACCTCCCACCACCAAGCTGACACCCTTAGCTCTCCTCTCCAACTCCAAGACGCCAGACCACACAGCACCGCTCACCTCGTTAGATTGGAACACCGTCCACCCCAGTTTGATCATCACATCGAGTATCGACACGACATGTACGATATGGGACATACCTTCTTTGACAGCCAAGACGCAGCTCATCGCCCACGACAAGGAAGTATACGATGTGCGGTTCTGTGCCAAGAGTCTAGACGTATTCGTCAGTTGCGGGCAGGACGGTAGTGTACGAATGTTCGATCTACGCAGCTTAGAGCACAGCACGATCATCTACGAACCCACGGCCAAGGATGACCGAGGTATGCATCTTCTCTATTTGCACCTAACAAATATACCCACATGCGTCGATATGATATGAACTAACCGTAACGAAAGATGCAGCTGGTGGAAGGATAAGCCCGACTCTAGCACAGCAAACCATGTCTAACGCACCGCCGTTGCTGCGCCTTGCCACGTCGCCGCACGACACGCATCTCCTAGCCACTTTCGCGGCCGAGTCCAACGTAGTGCGCATCCTCGACGTGCGGCAGCCCGGGCAGGCCCTCCTCGAGCTGCGCGGACATAACGGAGCCGTCAACACGGTGGAGTGGTCCCCCAACCGGAGGGGTCTGCTCGCATCCGGCGGCGACGACTGCCAGGTCTTGCTGTGGGATCTTGTTAACAGCACCCCAGCGCCCAGCAGTGCCGCCTCGGCCAACGCCCCCGGCGCCCCCGACAAGCACCTCACCCCCATCGCGAACTGGTCGTGCGACTACGAGGTCGGCAATCTCGGGTGGGCGCCCCACACGGGGAGCGCTGATGTGGGAGACTGGCTGGGTGTTAGTGGGGGGAGGGGCGTTTGGGGCGTTAAGGTCTGAGCGGGTGTCCAGATTTGATATCAGTGAAGAATTGTGAGAATTATGTGTGCAAAGTGGACCAGCTTCCTTCCCATCGAGGATATTGATTCAATGAGCATCGGTAAACGAGAAAAATAGCGTCGGGCCGGGTATTGTGATGTGCATCAGCAAAAGCAAAAGCATGAGCGCGCAAGTCCGTACGGCGGAGAGACGAGCAAGCAGACCATGAGATGGCTCACATAGGGGAAAAGAGGGGGAGTGGGGGGGAGGTAAAGGTAACACTGCACCACAGTACAGCGTCAATGGCTAGTTGGGGAAGAGAAAGAGCTGGGTTGAAATCGGGCTTTAGCCATGGGAATTGGGCGAGGGAAAGATTATCGGCGGAAGATATCCAACGGCCATGGCAGTGGCAATACGATTAGGCCATAGGTGTTCTAGTATGTGTATACTAGGTAATCATACCATTCATCCATCCATCCATCCATCCATCCATCCATCCATCTCCGCCCTCCGGATGTTGTTCGCCCCCGTTTCGGGGGTCTGGGTTATAGTTCTGCTGCGTGTTGAAGAAATAGGGCAGACAGTGGGCGTTCTTGGGTGCTGTGGACGTGGGCATGGGCGGGCAGGCCGGGACTACCAAAGGGGGAATGGGGGGATACGGACCAGGCTATGAGAAGCGGATCGAACGATACCTAGTAGAAACCTGCATGGTTTTACCTTGTGTTGATGTCTGTGTTGGTGTTACGGTTGGGCTAGGTAGTTAGATGATGCTTGGATCTGACCGAGGACGAGATCCAGGACGAGATCCAGGATGAGTAAAGAAATACCCAGCCAACTTACTTGCCCACCGTAGAAACGTGTAGTCTACAGATACCGTCCAGCGATATCTATATCTATATATATATATATATATATATCTATTCGTGCCCCTGTCCTGTCTTGCCGTGTATTTCGTTCCTTTCCTTACTCCGAATCGACTATATGGAAGTGCCATGCTGTGGTAGTGATGGTGGTGAGTTGAAGTGTGAATGGTTGGTTGGTTTAGTGATGATGATGATGGTGATGGTGATACGGCCCGCGGGCGATAGACGGAAGAAAGATCAAGCAAGTAGACAGACAGAGAGACAGATTCCGCGGGGACAACCCTCGATGTCTGTCTTCCGCCTTCTCTTTTCCTCGCCTCGCCTCGCTTCAACCAACGGGGTGATTAGGGCCTAACTAGGTAACGAGCAACCCACTACCTAGGTAGAGAGCTGAAGACATGGCACGTACTGGATTGGTAAGTAGGTAAGTCCATCTTGATGTTGCCTACCATGTCACATCGTAATCAGTAGTTGTACCGATGGGCAATACACACCGACGATAGCGTGAAATGGGAAATATAAGTACTTATGTATGGTCGATCGGTATGTAGGCAGCGAGTGCCAATACAGCAACCCCGGTGGAACATTGGAAGTTATTCCCTGATCAGTATTCCTTCGCAGGATAATGGTCTTCCCCTATCGCGTCTGGCACATACCACCTTATCGATTATAGAACTACGAGGCACAGATCACGGGGCATAGATAATAAATACTCAATAGTATGAAGAAATCGCTAGGAATACCGCTCGAACTAGTCTGTACCTAGCTGCCTATCCAGCTAGGTTTGTGTATATACAACTCTCTTGCTCTCCCTCCAAGCTCAATCATCCTGACTTCCAAATAGCTGAGACTGAGCGCGATCCAGCACGCTCAGTGGCTCCAAGGCAAAAGAAGGCGGTGTTTTCCTAGCTCGCCCATCGCTGAACTTCTTCTCGAAGTAATGACCACTCGCTTCTACGGTCAGATCCAACTGATCTCATCCTGTACTGCATCACTGTGGGCGCTAGCGGGACGACTCTTCCCGACTTGAGGCTATTGTCAGCTGAGGCATATCATGTGCTCAGATATCGATCAAAGGAGGGACAGGTGCTTCCTTTTTTGCATCCTTGTTCTCCTTCGCCTTTCCATCATCGTTTGGTGTCCATGTATAGTTTGCACGTCCCCGACCCTTCTTACGACCATATCCATTGTAGTTCGTGTTGGACTTGTTGTATGTGTTGGCCTTGTTGGGCGTGTTGGTCGCACCAGGGCCCGGCTGCCCACGAGGTTTCTGAGAGCCCTCTGCGGGAACAGGTCCTCGTTGACCCTGCTGAGCCGGTTGTGCACCAAACTTCTTCTGTGGTTGCATTCCTTGTCGTTTGGGTGGATCTCTCGTCTGCTGTTTATTGTTCTCTCCGCTGGTACGAGGATGATGATCGTGTCGGATGTCCTGCGTCTTATTTCCATCCTTGCTCTTGGCCCGACTCTTCTCAAGACGCTCGCGACGCTGTCTCTCTTTCTTGAGAAACACCTTGGCATCCGGATCATTCCCCTTTGCGGCGATCTCTTCTGCAGTCAAGCCTTCATTGTCTCTGATAGTAATATCAGCACCATGTTGCACCAATATAGCCACAAGCTTATCAGATTCGGTAGTACACCGTGGTCTGTGGATTACGGCATGGTGCAATGGCGTCCGGCCGGATTTGTCTTGGTGGTTCACGTTCGCACCGTTCTTGATGAGCCAACTGAGGGTGTTGGTAGGAGCGGGAGGATTGCAGTATTCAAAGATGGGTGTCATACCGTGGGTGTCCACAGCATTCACGACACTTCCGCGTTTGACAAGAGACTTAGCCATTGCGTCGTGGTGGTGAGGTAAGCCGCAGGCAAAGTGTAAGGCAGACTTTAGGTCATGACGATTATCTTGAGAACTTTCCGCCTCTTCCACCACAGCATTCACGTCCGCTCCATGGTGTAAAAGTAGTCTGATGTAATTCAAGACAACCTGATGGATCATGTCGTGCTGCTCCTCCTTCTCCTGGGCGGTGGCGTAGGAAATATCGTATGTGAACTTCGGTGTGTACTTGAGAAGAATGTCCATACACCGCATTAAGGGCGTGTGTCCGTGGCTGTCACGCAGGTTGGGGTTTGCTCCCAGACGCAGTAGGTCCTCCACCAAGGATATCTGCAGCTCGAGTGATGTACCCAGTTCGCTCTTGTACTGAATATGGTCACCGCCCGCGACCTGGAACCGTGCCATGCTCGGGAAGCGAGGTTCCAGGGCTGCAAGAACTGGGGGCTCGGCCTCTTGAGTACCCGTGATATTTCCTGGGTGAAGCATCCTCTGGTTAATGTCGGCACCGCGAGATACGAGGATCTTGAAGATGCGTTTTTGCTTCTCGAATATAGGAAGATCCATTGCCGCGTGGACAGGGTACCAGCCGGCCATTGTCAGAAAGGCTGTACCGTTAGGTAGAGTCCTTGGGCCAACGGACGCAACAGGATTAGGTAAGTTGACGTTGGCATTGTACTCAACGAGCTTCTTGACAGCTTGAACGTTTCCTCTGCTAGCTGCAACGGAGAGGGGGGTGGCACCAATGTCGTAGTACTGGTGACGGCGCTGGTTAGTGGTCAAGCGAGTGCGAGTCTGATGTTCGCCCTCGAAGAGTCGGTTCACTACTTCTGGGTTGTAGGAGAGAACGATGTTTGCTGTTGGTGCAAAATTCTTGACACATGCCCACCACAGAGCATGGTGGTCATCTTCCTGAGCATCATGTTCATAGAGCTGTTCCTGAACACACTTATGGAGGCACCAGCATGTTTGCATGAGGCGGCGCCGATCCTGCTGTCCCAAGAACTTAGTGATCTCAAGTACGAGCTCTATGGGAAGATATAGGAGTCCGACGGGGTCGGACTCCTTTTGACGTTCTTCGTTGGATCCGGGCATGGCTACGAAGTCGTTCCAGACGACGATCCGTAGTGCTTGGAGGGCCTTTGGTTTAATTTTAGGTGTACTTGTGTAGTAGAAGAATAGGTGGATGTGTGCTTTGGGTAGAAGTATCAACTGGAGATAGTAGTTGACTTGTATGGCTTGTCAGTGGTCGCTGAGGATGAAGTGGAAGTGATAGAATAGAGGTGCTCCGTTGAATCGGGGTAGTCCTAGGGGCCGATAGGAAGCTAGAAGATGGAAAGTGAAGGGTGAGTAGTAGAAAGTGGGAAGTGGTGAAAAGTAGAAAGGTGGAAAGGTAGAGAGGCAGGAAGGTTGAGAGAAGGTGGAAGGTGGAAAGTGGAAAGTGGAAAGTGGGAGTAGGAAGAAGAGATGGGACCTCGGATGGTGTTAATTTGCGGAGGGGTCGAGGTGTAGTGGGCAGTGGGCAGGGAGTCAGGGAGTCAGGGAGTCAGGGACTTCGGGTACCTCAAGTGCTATTCCAGGCACCGATTAGAGCAGCCGAGCAGCCGAGGAGCTGGTGAGCCGGAGTGCCAACCAGGGAAGCGGCTGACGACCAAGTAGAAACTCGGGTTAAGGAGGTACGTTACCGTACGTACGTACATACAGCGGCACTCAGAGCAAAAAGTGTCGGATTATGACATCGTGGCTACAGGAAGAAGCACCTTGAGGGATGAGGGGAACCGGATGGTGTGGAAGTAGCAGGCGCCTATTGAATACATGCGTATTAAATACCTGCGTACCTACCTAGGTACCTAGTGGTATAATAGGAACCTCAGCTCCTAACACCACTATGTAGGTATCTATCTATTATACATAACACAGTATACACGGGGGACCATAGAGGGTTAATCGTGACTGTCCGGGTATAAGTTTATTGATGACGAGATTCCTATAACGTGCCTTTGACCTTATTCTAGGTACCTTCCTTTCTCTCCAAATACGATACTTCCCACCGTTTCATTACTCATACGAAGTCATGACTATGCTCCCAAGATACAAGCTATGCTGTCATTGTTAAGCATGTCAAGAAGAATGGTTCCGTCAGCAGCAGCTCCCGAACAGGTCGTTGTTTCACTACAGTCCATCCGGACAGTACCCTCAATGGAGTACTGTGGACGTGGACAGTAGTAGATACGCATCCGTGTCTACGGAATAGAGACCATGGAGTAGAGGAACAGCTTGTACCTGAACAAGGCAAATCCCTTGTGGGGAGGCGGTTGTGGTGACTAGGAGAGTTGAATAATCTACGGTTCAGTCCCCTCAATGTTCTTCAAAGGGGAACCCCAGGAATGATCTCAAAGACCTCATGCCTATAACCTATACCTATCCTGTGGTGGGTGCCCTTCACTTCCCCTCAACCATTGGCTTGCCCTTAGTCTACCTGCCTCCAGAGGGTGATGTAGAATCGTTTTATAGTGAATACCTGTGTAGACCAGATGTATCCCTAAGGTACCTAGGTTCTACCTGTCTGTACAAAAACCAGAGATAGGTACCGGCTGCTGCCTAATATCCGAAATATCTTGTCTATCTCATTTAGTTGATGAAGTTAGAATTAGCTTAGCCTTGGCATATGTTGTATAAAGACGAACGGTTGTGGTCTAAGGGAGGCAAGATCTGGGGCAACCGCGGGAGGGGCGGGGAAGGGAAATCGGAGATAAGCAGAGGCATGGAATACTTCTCGAGCCCCAGCCGAATGAGTTGCAGAATGATTGGTTACACATGACAAGGCTGGCTTAATGAGACGATAGGCAGTGAGAAAAGGGGGGGACTACCGATGGTCAGCATGCCACCAACACCTGGCCGATCAGGAGATGCTACTGAGGTAAGCAAGACTGGGCAGTCTGGGCACCAATTATGATTGGTCTCCTCTACGGCCCAGTCGAATGCAAGAAGCGGTTTCTAGAACATGGGGTGATGTTGCATTGGGAGCGGAGATACGTAGTCAAAATTTTCGGGGAATTTTTGTGTCGGTAACTTAATGTATTCCACGTGGCCGCCGCTTCCGAATGCCGAGTCTATATATACCCAAAGTACGCAAGTCTATTAATAACTCCGTCCAGATCGTACCACCCCGCCCATCCATCATCGCCGCCGCCGAGCCTCATGCCATATCGTGTCATACGCTGAAGAGTGTAGCGGAGATGCTACATCTACATACTAGTTGGTTGTCAGGCTCATGTTTGTCATCTGAAAATGAGTCCCTCTTCCTCGTCACGCGCCCCATCCTCCAATCAATCATCAATGGGAGAATCCCCTCATCGCAAACCCACCGTCACCGCCAGTGGGTAAAAAACAAGCAGTCAGGTAACCTGACATCGCTAACGCCGAACGCCCGAAATTCCCTGTCCCTCCACCGGTTGAGCATACCGCCGCTCTTGTGTGCCCGTCTAATGTTTTGCCTTGTGTCGTTCTCGTGTCGTTCTTGTATTGTTCTAAAAGGATAGAATGGAAGCTGCAGTGGTATCATAATGTTCGATTTGTGAGCTGAGGGTAGTGGTTTAAGGGGGGGTGTCGAATTCGTTCCCGCAAAGATATGAAAGATGGAAAAAGTGACGAATAGGGATATTTTTGGTAGCAGTGAAGGATTGGAATAGGTAGTGAATGACAAATACGCTTTTCCCTTGCTCATTCCTTGCTTCGTTTCATCACGCCTTCAGCTCGAAGCTGCCCGTGCTGTACGCCTCGAAGTGCACGCGCGACTTGTGGATGTTGTTGGCCGTCAGGAAGGCCGACATCTCGAACATGAACTTGTCGGGCCCGCAGATGAGGTACTTGGTCGAGCCGTTCTGGAGGTGCAGGTCCTCGGGCTTGAGGTGGGCCAGGTCGACGCGGAAGTCGTACGTGTAGTTGGGGAGCTCGGTGTCGGCGAGGCGGGTGCGGAAGAAGGACGTGCGCAGGCTCGGGTGCCGCGCCGCCAGCTGCCGCACGTGCGCCTCGAAGGGCGCCTGCGCCCGCGACCCGTGCACCCACGAGATGGGCTTGCTGGGCTGCCGGTGCAGCGTCGTGTTGAGGATGGACACGAGCGGCGCCGCGCCGATGCCCGCCGAGATCAGCACGATCGGCACCGTGCTGCTGTCGTCGGGCTCGTGGAAGAAGTCGCCCGCCGGGTGCGTCAGCTCGACCACGTCGCCCTCCTGCGACTCATCGATGAGCGCGGTCGACACGAGGCCCGGCCGCGACGGGTCGGCCCCGGCCGCCCCCTCGAACCCGCTGCCCGACGTGCTGCTGACGGCCGCCGACGACGACACCGACGACGTGGTGCTGGCGGCGCGGTGCCGCAGCTTCGCCTGCTCGGCCTCGCTGCTGTGGTCGGGCCAGTGGCCCATGTAGCGCTTGACGGTGATGCGGTACTGGTTGGGCGCGGGCGCGTCGCTGAGCGAGTACTGGCGGATCTGGGTGTAGGGGTTGCCGGCGACGCGCATGCGCACGGAAATGTACTGGCCGGGCTTGAAGGCGGGCAGGGAGACGCCGTCGACGGGCTGGAGGGTGAAGGAGACGACGTCGCCGTCCTCGGTCTCGCGGGCCTTCTTGCGGATGATGAACTGGCGCCAGCCGGACCAGGGCTCGAACTCCTTGTAGAGCTGGGACTCGCGCGTGCTCAGCATGCGCGACATGAGCCAGTAGGCCTTGGTCCAGGCCAGGCGCACGTCGGGGGTCATGGCGGGCCCCAGCACGGCGGCGAAGGCGCGCAGCAGGAACTTGCCGACGATGTCGTAATCCTCGGCCTGGATGTTGAGCGAGGTGTGCTTCTGCGCCACGCGCTCCATCATGGGGATCAGCTCGCTGATGTGGCTGATGTTGGAGGCGAACGCCAGGATCAGCGACGTCAGCGCCCGCGGCTGCGACCCGTTCTGCATGTTGACCGAGTTGAAGTAGTTGTTCAGCTCCGGGTGGTTCCGCAGCATCGTCTTGTAGAACACCGTCGCGATGTGCTCGCCGTGCTCCTTCAGCGCCGGTATCGTCCCCTTGACCAGCTTCGCCTCTTGGTACGTGAGAGACATGGTGATGGTGGTGGTGGTGGTGCTGGTGGATAGTGGTAGGCAGTGGTCGTTAGCGGAACAGGACGGACTACCTATCTGTGATTACCTAGACACAAAGTGTTTGTCCGTAGGTAGATCCCGTATAGTGATATAGTTATACTATATACTATATAGACCTGGATTGTGTTATATAGTATATATCATATGATATGGGTGGTATATAAGGCCGGGAGGGTGAGTATGACCCGCACTACAATTTTATTTCCTTCCGGATCCGATTCAATCCCGCGCAGTCTCAGGTGTCGTGGAGGGAGAATCGGTTTCGAACTATCACAATATAGAAATATTGGAAAGGTGTGAACAACCTTCGAAGTGCTAGGGTTTCTCGGTACCGCCAACCAGGTTCGTCCCTAACAGAACTATAAAAGGCAGGTGGTAGCGGTAGCAGCGGGAGCAGCAGCAGCAGCAGCAGCAGTGCCGGTCGAACGTCTGTTTCTGTTCGGGAAAAAAGGATTCGATGACTCTCTGCTCTGCCCGCACCCCCTCGGGAAGGGCTGTCGCATATTTCTACTATGTACGATGCGCAACATCTCGGCTAAGCCTTACTTACTAACTAACTATCTGGAACTACCAGGTAGTAAACCTAGTAAGGATCAACTAGCAAGAAAAGCTTGCCGACCTACCCCCCTCCTCGCATCGTGGGCTCCTCGGTGGGCCAGATTTCGGGTCTTTAGGGGATCCAGGGGGGGACCTACGACTGGGCCATTGGGGGCTTGGGGGGCAAGCTTGGGGGCGTTTACAAAAACGTACGATATGACGGGATGAGTTGTAGGCCACGCGACATCCCTGTAGCCTGCAAGCCCCCCTGTAGATTCCCCTGCAAGCCCCCCTCCTTGCCCTCCAAGCCCGGATGGATCGCCTGTTGCCACACGCCGGAGGAAAGCGGAGATTACCGCCCAGGCATTGGGCGCGGCAGGGCAGCTACTGAGGTCCTGCAGGCGCACGACAGCGACCGGAAATTTCGGTCGGCCCATCCTGGATGCAGCTTTAGGAATCGAAATCGAAATCTATTCTTGCATCTTACCCTATCTTATATATTATATACATACACAGGTATATATATCCCTCTCTTTGTGTTCCCCATAGGATTATAGATTTGGCTATAGAATTAGGATTATAGGTCGCATACGTTACCTACTGCATGGCCTGTGGCCTGACGGTCTTATGTTGTGAGGCTGTTTGTTAGTTGTTGGCTGTTAGTTGTTACCTAGCTGTTAGGTTTAGGTATGTTGTGATCTTTCGTACGTACACGTAGGTAGGCAATGGCCATGCAGTCAGTCATGCACGAAATCGATGATATAAGCCAAGGCACACGATGTCACTCGAACGCGACAGCTATTGCAACAAGCCGACGAACTAGTAGGAAGTATCCAAACTGCTAACGTGCAACGACCAATTGGAGACTATCCTCTCCATTCTCTACTCCTATTCTATACTCCTATTCTAATTATTGTGGTGGTTGGCTATTGGCAGATGCGTCTGTTCGTGTTGGCGTTGCGTTGCGCTGCGCTTGCGCATGATAAACTAACAGATATCTGGAGTAGCAAGAAGTAGCTTGACAGCCTAGGGGAAATGGACCGACTAGAACGCTTCTAGGCAGTTTCGAACCTCAGCCGTGATTATAGAAATTTCGAATTTCTGACGTTGCAGTATTGCAGTCCTGGCAGCCGAACCACCTGAGACGGGATCGTGGGATCGTGGGATCGTATAAATTCACAGAGCAGATACATACATATGTCATAAGTACCTATGCATCGGTTTCTCGGTTCCGGTTTCGGCTGGCAATTTCCAAGGTTCCAAGGTTCTGTTTTAATTCCGTCCGTGGTGAAGGAGATCGGGACCAACTGCAGCTTGGCATAACGGCAGTTGATCCTATTGTTCACCTACTAATCGTTATTGACTTATTGGCTTATACTGTCTTACAATCCAACCTATCAACGCTAGGCTTGCCGTAGGGAGTCAACTGATTGGAGCAGACTTTAAAGTTCAAACCCAAACATGACTCGGCGTTCAATATGTATATGTATACATACTACATACTACGTACCAGCAGCTTCCAAGGGCGAATTTGGTCTCATCTCCAGTGTCCTCCAAATGTCCCACTCCTTTGATTTTATTGTTTGATAATGATAAGGGTTTGCCTATCTCGAACTTCGAGGTTGCTTGTATACATAGTATGGAGCACGCACTGTGACACACGCGCTAACTAAACCTCCCCTTGACGAATCATCGGCGGTGTATTTCTCCGTTCAATGTCCTTCCTGCCTTGCTGCCTCCTTTTCCATCGCGCCAAAACGAGGAATCCCAATCATTGTGTCCCAATCATTGTGCCCCGCGACCCTAACCACTTACACAGTAAAGCCTAACCACATACATACCTAGGTACCTAGTAAGCCATTCGATAATGGAGATGATGCGCGGGCTAGATCTTGACCATCTTGGCCATCTTGATCATCTTGACCATCTTGACCATCTTGACCATCTTGACCATCGTTCGAAATCTGGAAGCTTCATGGATGACAGATCTAGACCCTTGAAGTTACATGCGTTCGGATCTACGGGTCTCCACTCGGGTCCCTGTCTTCGCTTAAATCTACGCCGTCTCCACATCGAAGGACATACCTTGGACAAGGTTACTGGGGAGCCAGAGCCAGAAAGAATGCCTTGATGGCTTCCAGAAGATCCAACTCCGGTCGCTCTCTGGTTAAAATGGAGATTGCAATGCACAACATAGCCGCTAACTAACTCAACAATGGGCTACTATGGCCCTAATAAACCTCGGACGATTGGAAACCAAAGCTATTGTGAGATATCAGGTACTATAGTATGTAAGTAATAGTATGTAAGTAATTGAAATCGAAATGGTTGACCAGAGTGCTTTTCAGCATAGTTCTCACCGCATACACTTGTTTCAGATAGTCTCTGACAACGGGGACAACGTCACAACGGTGGCCTGACCCCCCCAAGCTCTACTTTTGTTTCAGTTTGACTGGAGTCACTGGACTGAATACTCCAGTCTCCGAGTCATATCCCGCTTACCGTTATAACAGACAAACTATGATTCAGGCGCAGTCTTCAAGGTCCGCAATTCGATGTCATGCCATATTGTCTGCCATGGACTGGATACCTAAGCTTTCCCGGAAATTTGTTGCCCTAGTTTCTTTGAAACAGCCCGCCGGGGACCTCGCTGTCCCTCACGTATGTAGGTCAAGGGCTGCATCTAAAAATAAATGGCTTTGTTCCTATTGGTTGGAACCCATGGCCTGGGTCGATTGAGGCTCCAATACGTATGCCGTTCCTCAGGTATGGCCCTGGGAAAGGTATCCTGTCATTACTGACGAGCACCCTCAAAGTCATATAAGCGAAGCCGAGCTAAAGAGCCGAAATAAAGTGACATGGCTCATCATTGACCCCCGTCCCGTTACTTAGCAGGCTGGCGCTTCAGTGACTTTGTCTTCGAATTTTTTGAAGCCTTTGGCATTCTATACCGCATGCTGGATACTAAATTCTTGTCATGTATATCTAGGTTTCACTCAGTTCGAAGCCTGACTTTTAGGAATAGGTCTTCGGTTATGATCACCGGCCCGTTACTCAATGGCTTTCCTCGTCAGATTCTCCCGCTGTGGGTCGTCACTTTCAGACCCGGGTTGATGGGCAGGCCAAGGCGTCCTTCTAGTTTCCGCTCTAATAAATAGCCCGAGAGCTCTCATCCTTTAGTCTCCGGTACGTAGTATTGCTGGAGGAGATACCCTCTTTTCGGGACGGAGATATTCCACGTATCTTCTTTTATGGAATGGCACGATGGTACCACCTACGGGATACATCCGCTGGCTGGATAGACTAGAGACGCACACCTCGTGTTCTACCTTGGTAGTTGCGCTGACTGCCTTAGTGGCCGCCCAGCGTGTGTAGGCGCATTGAAAGGTAATTTGCGTCTCGGGTTTATGTTCCTATATTGGGACAAATATGCCGATAAAATCAGCTTTAGCGGTCGACCGGTACACTCTCGACATGGGCATGGCAAGTAGAGTTCTTACGCCATGCATACTTCGGAGATCAGAGAAGGGTCGGTACGTAATCAATAGTGCCAACCAGTGCTATGTAGTTGGAGAAAGTAGACTATGGGGCTGGGTATATGTCGAAACTACCTGTCCACTAACAGAATTAAACCTCGGCAAGTTGAATTGTATCGGATGAAATGTTCACCCGACGCGGTTACTTGAAGGAGTCAACGACTAGATATTGTGATAGTCTTGCTGTAGAATAGGATGCTGAGCTTACATGGCTAAAGAATAGTTATTTTGCGGGAGGAAGTAATGTCAACTAAGGAAGCACCAATAAAGTCTAGATACCGAGTCGCCAATCGATATTCGAAGACTTCCCTAACCAATGTTTCTTTCCACAGCACGCAGAACTGGATATCCTGGTTCTTGTCGCTCCTTATATGGCGACATGCGCTTTCCGAATATATATAAATTAGTCTACGGGTCTAAAAGGGTTCCATACCGCAACCTGCCATTTATAATAACAACAATTAACAATTCGATTAGCTTTATAATTGCGTTGTCGTTATTATTTCGAATTTTAATTCGAATCCTTTATAAATATTTCTTAAGTTCGATTTATTAATTAATTGTTATTTATTTATAAATTCCGATATAATAAATCTTAACGATATTCCTGCATTCATTTTTGCTATTTAAAACGCGCTTTTAAAAATTATCGCCGCGGATATCGAAAAACGCGTAACGCAGTTTTTATTAAAAGCGCCGGCGGCTTTTAGCACAGTATTAAGAACCGATACCGTCGGTTTCTTACCGCCGGCCGCGAGGCTTATAAAAAGATTATGCGTAAATACGGCTAGCAAATCCTTTAAATTCGTTCTTTCGGCCGAAAAGCTCGACTTTTGCAAATACCGGTTTAAAATACGTAAGGTCGAATTGGAAAAATAAAAGCTGCAAAATAAAATGGCCCGCCGATATTATAAAAAAAAAACCCGAAAGCGCGGTTCGAATTTAAACGACGAAATTAATAAGTATTTTAATATCGTAATAAATACTGCAAATATATTTCTAAATATAAAGGTACGTTACGTAATGTAAATATTTAAATTTAAATTTAAGCCTTTAAATTTAATTAAGTTCCGAATTAACGTTTATTTAAAAACGCAAAACGAAGTTTTAAACGTTCGCATTATTAATTCCGAATTTCGATTCGTTTTTAATACCGGAAAGATTCCTTATTATGGTTTCGACTTATATATTTTTTTTTAATGCTTCGCCCGATATATGGAAATTTACGTTCGCCTTTTTTTAATGCATCCAAACGTATAAATAAATATAATGCGCTTTATCGGGCATATAACGAAATACGAACAAGCTTATCGGATAAAACATATATTTATATACGCAATAATTCGCATAATTTCCGCAATAAATTTCGGCCATAACGCGGCGAAATAAAAAAACAAAAAGCCGGATTAAATCAACGAGTCCTTTTTTTTAACGCCTTCAAAATATATAGCAAAAGCGTTTCGGCGCCGCTTAAGGCCCGAAAAACCTTTTAAGGAAATATTTGCCGTAATTAAAACAAAAACGAATATATTCGAAGAATCCCCGGCAATAAATACGAAAGGTCCTATAAATGCCTTAATTATAACGGAAGTTATAAAATAACGAAATACAGCAGCAAATCCGAATAAAATTCGAATATTGCTATATTCGGCTTTAATAATTCGTCCGTAATACCGAAAGATCCGGAAATAATTTAGTTATTCGTTCGGATGCGTAATTTTTTCCCGGTTAGGCCGAATATTAATACATTCCTTTTTTTCGAAACCTTTTTTATAAGCGAAGGTTTTTTTCGGGATTCGCCGTTTTTCTTAATCGTCGAAAAATAAAGGGTCGCTTTCGGACGTTATTTCGGAAAACTTTTCATTTTAATTAACGGCATATTTATATATAACGTTTAATTCGGTTATACGCAATAATCCTTACCGGTAATTTCCGGGAATTTCGCAATAGCTTACGAAAATCCGGCGATAATTTAATAACAATTAAAGGGCAACTTTATATTCGATTGCGTCGCTTTTGTTCCGTTTTTTCCGCTATTCGGTTTCGTTTTTTCCTTATTCGGCTTCGTGCTAAAACCGAACGGAAAATGGCGCAAAATACATTATTTCTCTTACTTTCCGAAGGATTCGATTAACGATTAAATCCCGGAAATAAGTGCTATACTTAAATATATTACGATCGAAAACGTTTTCGATTTCGTATGCCGCTTCGGTAAGGGGTTTCTTTTCGTTAAGAAAAACCTTAAAGACGCGTTTTGCATAATGCCCGTAATAACATTATAACGTCGGCTATTGTTGCAAAGAAGCAACTAAGCTACTGGTCCCTTGGAATATGTCAAAAGATCTGTAGCTGCGGAGGTAATAACTCTGCAAGCTATTGGCATATATGAGGGGTAAAGTAGGATGACGTAGCCATAGCTGGAGTGGGTGTGTGGTTTGTTCACCAGCTATGGGGCTGCTACGTAACATATGCCACCGACGGAAAGGATAGTACGTACCGTCCTCGGTCGGAAATCTCCCAGCCTAAGCTGTAAGTGCTGCTATGCCTAACTGACGTTCCGCTATTGCACGTACAGCCACGATAGGGGTCGCTTATATAATGGACGGCACCTAACTATCCGGGCTCTTCACGCTGTAAAGCCGCGCTCGGTCGAGGGACCGAACCACAAGCACCTGGAGGCATCCAGGACCTATGGGAAATGCTACCATTTGTTGCAAAGAAGCAACTGAGCTACTGGTCCCTTGGAATATGTCAAAAGATCTGTAGCTGCGGAGGTAATAACTCTGCAAGCTATTGGCATATATGAGGGGTAAAGTAGGATGACGTAGCCATAGCTGGAGTGGGTGTGTGGTTTGTTCACCAGCTATGGGGCTGCTACGTAACAGCTATTCGGTTTCGAATAACGCGAAAGGTTTTATTACGAAAACTGCTTTTTATTCGGCTTTCGTACGGTTCCGTATTTATTTAACTTATTTATAAAAGCCTTCCATTAAATGCTTTTCGTATTACTTATTAAAATACTAATCGTTTATTATTTCGACGACTTTATTTTCGTATTTCCTTTCGGAAAAATCGCGATTTCGTTATATTTTTTTTATAATAAATTAATCGCCGCATTAAGAATTTTTCCGAATCCCGGAAAAAACGGCTAAGGTATAACCTTCGAAATCCTCGAAATCGAAATCGATATAACGTCGATAAGCGTTCGTTTATCGAAACGGAAACTTACGAAGGCTAATAAATTAATTGCCGATGCCTTTATTGCAAATACCCTTTTCGGCCGTTAAGTCGAACGGATTGCCGGCTTTTTAAACTTTTGCATAACGGTAATTCTTTTAAGCAAGCCTTTTTTATACGGGATTTAAGGCTTTTTCGTTTTTATACGTAATTTACGTTTATAACGCCCGTTTAATAGCGGCGCCGTAAGGAATTTACGATAATAAAAAATTTTCTTTCGAAACTTTAACGGCATTTATTTATTAATAAATTCGGACCGGACGGTTTTTTATTTATTTACGGATTTTTCGAAATCCGCGTTCGAAAGCTTTTGGTATTACGAAAGCCCGATTTAAAAAAGCTAACGTATAAACCTGCCTATTTCGGCTATTTAAGCCTTTTATCGCTTATTTAACGAAAACGAATTATAATTTTCAATTAATATTTTCGAATTAATTGCAATTTAAAAAGCCTTTTTATTATTCGGCCTAATATAAGCATACGATACGGTTATCGTATATACCGATAATATAACGGCTTAATACGGCTTATTTAGCTTCAAAATAAAGGCGACCCTTTCGATAAACGCCTTTTGCAACGTTTTCGTTCGTTCGGCAGGATTCGATATTAACCTTATAGCGATATATGTATTATCGGCCGAAAATATATTCGCGAATGCGTTTTTTCGACGGAATTAATAGTCGATTATTAATTTGTACCTTAATTAATAAATATTTATAACATTAAGCCTCCGAATAATTTCGTAATACGGATATCGCGAATTTCTTTTAACGAGGATTACGTAAAATTATTTTAAGCCGGGTTCGTTTCGAATATCCGAAAAACCTATAGTATAGCGGTACGTTTATACGAATTATAATACTAACGGTACGTATTTATACCATAACCGGCAATAGCAACTACTTTTTCGAAATAAATATTCGATCGGGCCTTCGGCCGGATATAAAACCGGCTTCGGGGCTTTATAATAAAAAAATACCTAATATTTATACGTTTGGCATATGTCGATATAAATTACGATATAATAATTTTCGAAAACGCATATATAAAACGCTTAATATAA
Source organism: Diatrype stigma (assembly GCA_022225965.2). Taxonomy (NCBI): domain Eukaryota; kingdom Fungi; phylum Ascomycota; class Sordariomycetes; order Xylariales; family Diatrypaceae; genus Diatrype; species Diatrype stigma. The sequence goes on along the minus strand of JAKJXP020000032.1, from coordinate 185,617 downwards.
AAAGCGAAATATTTATTTTTATACGAACCGATACGAACCGAAAAAAAGCCTTTTATTTTTAAAGCTACGTTTTAGCGGTTCGTTAATTCCGAAGCAACGGCGGGCGAAAATTCCGGGAATATACTTACAATTAACGCCGTTTTTATAACGGCATAGGCAGGTTTTTTCCGTTTAGGCGAGATTACATATATCGAAACCGATACCGGCGATTCGGTTCGATATAAATACGAAAAGTTCTTTTTATTTTACGTTATTCCTTTCGAACGGGAAAACCATTTCCGGTTCTTCTTTTGATCCAGCAAAACGAACCGAAATAAAAACGAAATAACCTTAATAATAAGGGCTATAAGCGATATTACGTATTCCTATTTCCATATAGCTAAATAATTACGATAAGATTCGAATTCCGAATATAACCCAAGTCGATAATTCTTATTTCGTTTACGAAGCGACGTTTTTATTCGCAAACGCGCCTTTGCCGCATTTCGGGTCCGCCTAATGCGAATCGGAATTCCCCTTAATACGTATTCGGATTACAGCTTTCGCCGAAAGGCCGCATAATACGCTTTTAATTTCGGCATAGGCGAAAAAAATATCAAGCTATTAAATAGGTAATTCTTTAATGCCGTACGCCGGTATTACAAAACGTCCTTAATAAGCCTTTTATACTTATAACGTTATTTCGTATATAAATAATCGAAAACGAATTAATAATTTTTCCTTTATATCCGAAAAAAAAAATAATAAATGAAATAAATTAAATTGCCTTAAGCCGGCCGCAAAAATAGCTTTCGGCTATTTTTACGAACGTTATAATATCTTTATGCAAAAGGTTCGTATAAGCCGTTATAAACCGCTTTTATAATACCTTTATTCGAAAATACCGCTTAAATAGCTAAAAGCGGCCTTTACGAACGTAATAATAATTTTACGAAGCATTACGTAATAGCGCTTTTTAAACGTTATAACGGCCGGCCTTTAAAAGGGCTTATATTATTAATACATTATTTTAATACCTTTTAATCGAATTCTTAAAATAATTTATAAATAAATTAATTTACGAATCCAAAAAGGTTTTATATTATAACCTATTATTTATAATAATAATAATTAATAATTTAATTAGCTTTATAATCGCGTTATCGCTTTTTTCGTTTATCGTTTTTATTAATGCTTACGGTTATAGCGAATTAAAAAAAAAGGATCTTAATAAGGGAGATATTAATAAAAGGGTTATTTATAGGTTTTAATTTATTTATACGTATAAAGCTGCTTTAAGCCGGCCGCGAAAATAGCCTTTGGTTGTTTTTATAAGTATTATAATACCTTTACGTAAAGGATTCGCGTAAGCCGTTATAAACCGCTTTTATAATACTTTTATTTAAGGGTACCGCTTAAATAGCTAAAAGCGGCCTTTACGAGCGCAATAACAGCCTTACGAAGCGTTACGCAGCAGCGCTTTTTAAGCGCTATAACGGCCGGCCCTTAAAGGGGCTCACACCACTAATATACTGTTCCAATACCCTCTAATCGAATTCCTGAAGTGATTTATAGACTATGACTAAATAAGTCCCGAAACGCATCGTTGATGAGCCATATTTCCTTACCCGATTGAAAGACCATTGAGTATCTGAAAACATGTCTTCTCCACTGCGGCAACGAGCTTTTGACTATTATTGATGGATGGATCCAGAGCCTGGATTATTTGGACATACGCAGACATAAGGAAACCACAGGAAGTCCTTGAACGTGCGCTGACGCTGGGCTGATACATCCGGGGCTGGTAATAAAAAAAGTCTATCTGCTAGAGATGAAAATCCCTCCCACGCCCCTTTCCTTTCCCCTTTTCTTTCTTGTATGTATCTTCGGATCTTCAGTCCTCAGGGAAGTTGAGGTCCTTGTCGTAAACAAGCTTCGATAATAATCACCATCGACATTTCGCTTCACGCTTCACCCTTTTAAAACCACACCGGCGGTGTACCCTCTCCCTTCTGTCTCGCATCGATACCGAGTTGCAAGACTGCACCACTCGCATCGACCCGGAACTGGACCGGGGTGCACGCGAGCACGACGTCGGCACCAACCTGCTCGATGTACGTCCGGCCGAGCCAGAAGTCCCCCGACATGATTTCGAGATCTACGACGAGGCTCAGAGCTCCGAAGCGCTTCCCTAGTCGGATGCGGAGCCGTTGTCGTTGACATCGTGCTTCGCTTCCTCCTGGTGACAGCTGCACGTCGCCACTACCGTAATCGCTATGGCCATGGCCATCATCATCGCAGTCGAGGCTGACGGTAACTTTACCCGTACCCTGCTCCGCAGTAGTTCCCGGCGAAGTCCGCAAATGGGATGATGGGGAGGAGAGGCGGCTCAGGCAAAGACGGGTAGACCCGCTGAGCACATGTAGCGAGGCTATGCTGCTAGGCCTGTTCACTGGTTTTGAATCTGCGGGTGCAGACTCAGCACAGTGCATCACATCGTATCGTATCGCATCTGTTATATACTACCATGTGGTGGCAACTAAGGGGGGTAAGATAAGGGGGGTAATAAAAGGGGGGAGGGGCAACATACTGCGCGTCAAAGTCGAACCTCTTGGCCTGCGGAACCTTGAAGAGGTCATACATGATCTTTTACGCTACCATCTAGTGCACAGGCGGGTCCAAGTTCTTCAAGACCACGATGCCAAAGTTCTTCAGGGGGACCATAATCATGGTTGAGACGAACATGCCAGTCTGGCCCGTGTGCTAGTAGGCCTCCTCACTCCCGAAGACGGCGCAGTACCAGCCGAGGGCGTAGCTTACATGTCCAGCGAAGGGTGAATTCAAGGCCCCGTCGCTATGATCTTTGGCCTCTTCAGCTCCCGGTGCCCTGCCTCCAACATCATGGTGCGCAGGTACTTAGCGTAGTCAAGCACGGTCGAGATGGTGAAGCCGGCACCCTCGACGTCCGAGTCGACCGTGTACGGCAGAGGGTGGTGCCGCTTCGACCCGTTATGGTAGTGCTATTCGTCAACGAGGAGCAGGTCGCTAGAAGACGGGGCGTCGCATAGCCCGAGGAACGTCTTCCCCATGCCTGTCGGACCCCACAGATGGCGGTGGAAGAATGCGCCAAGCGGTGATCCGGTCAGCGTCTCGCACGAGGTACCCTGCGACGCCGTACATCTTGTTGCAGTACTGGTAGGCGGTGCGGGGCTCGGCGGGCATCGGCAGGGGACGCAGGTTGTGGACGCCGTCCCGCATGTTCGTAGAGCCCGCCTGCCGTTTGCGTCACGGCGAGGTCGTGTCGCGGGTAGCCCGCCGGGTGGCTCAGCGCGTCCTCGATGGTGGCATAGTCTGTCGTCCACGCGATGTCTGAGTAGGAGAAGGGGCTGTCGACGAGTAGCGATAGGGCAGCTACTGTCATGGACTTGATGGTGCTCCCGGTGTAGAAGAGCGTGAGAGACGTCACTCGGGTCTTTGGTAGGATGGCGTAGCTGATTCCCTGGTGAATGAATGTACAGCTGATGCCAACGCAGATAAGAGGAAGAAAGACCGCGTTGTCAGACCATAGCGCCATCGCTACTGGGTAGTAGGTAGGTGGATATGAGGATAGAGGAAGAAGAGTTAAGTCATACGTTTGACCAAGTGTGGTTTCTGTCGACGACCGCGAACCAGAAGCTGTGATAGCCTTCAGTGCGGAGGCTTTTGATAGCAGAACTTTGTGCAACCTCATGTTGTAGTATTGGAAAGTAAGAGAACTGCTCATTCGTAGCAGGGACTAGGTATGTTGAAAATACATATCAACAACCTCACGGGCCGGACGGGCCGAGAACGCCCTGCCGCGTGTCAAATGCAAGACAAAGTATCAGACAGAGCCTCACGGGATACGACAGTAGCCATGGCTTTCTTCGTACGACTTCGGTTTCAGGCTCGAGTATATAGCCGGCGAGCAAGGCGCCAACATGTCTATACGTGGAACTTCTTGAGGCCAAAGTAGGCAGAGCTGAGAGATCACACCTGCATCTGTAGCTTCATGACATGTGGAAGTGACCTGATCGAATTCACGCAAAACGGACTTGATAGGAAGACCAATCGAAAGCTCTACTTGCCTTCTCACTCGATATATTGCATACGGTGTGTTATGCGTACATGGGCAGACGGGTACAGTACCTGTTCGTTATTACTCTCTAGGGCCTCATTGTGCCGTATGCACTGTCTAGCCAAACATACAATCTTGGCATGCAAAGCAGGTCCTGCAGCTGAAATTCGGGGTTCTCTCTCCACTCATGCACGATCATCTTTTGATAATTGTGCGGTCGATGGTAGAACGGCAGCAAGATTGTCTACTCAGACGCCCGCATATTCCCACCCGAGGTTTTACTCCACGATATGTTAACCCCGTGTACGGATAGCTAGACGGTGACGAGCAGTTTATGACTATGCGGAGAATGTCAGTAAGCAGATAGTCCCGACGATGGCGACAAGTATTGCACCAGTCTATGGTTTATGTAATGATGGCTGTTCAGCTATAACTTCCAAGTCTTCCCCCGATCGACATGGAGGGTCAGAGGGGTCGAAGATTACTGGGTTATTAATGGGGAGCTTGATCTGGGGTCCGAGCCCCATACCTCGGGATGGGGTAAATGGCTGTTCACGAAGCATTGATAAGCATTAATCGGCGTCGAGCTGGGGCTGATGACTGAGCGGGCAGCAAGAGATTTTCGGGACAGCATCGCGCCGAGAAATTCTAGAGGGTGCATAAGTCGAGATATGCATGGTTATACATGCCCTGCGGCGATTATCGCCCCTGTCTTCACTGGGACAACCGTCGTTGCTATAGTGCGGTCGAATCCGTATTAGTGATGTGATGAGGTCGGTGTGGTCAGACTATACGAACGCGGAATGATCTACGCCCCAGAGCGAAGTGCGAGCTGCCGCGCCGCGCCCATGCGACTCCGTGATCGCATAGCTATGTATGACGAATTACCCATATCCCAACTCCCGAGAATTCAGGAGTTCACGAGGAGAGTCGGAGACGAGACGGGACAAATGCTGCTGGTATTATATTGGTTGAAACATCCAGTAAAGGGTTCGACGCCCTATAAGACTTATCCCCGAATCTGGTCTCGGGTGGTAGATCTAAGATGATACCCCGAGAATTTTCGGGGAATAATCCTAGCAGGTAATTATACGGCGGACAGGCCGATAGCTTGGTTTCTGCTCATTTTCGCCCCCAGCATGTTGAGAGATTTGCTTACCTCCCCAGTATAGGAAGGTCTAAGCAAGCGAATAAGCCAAGACTGACTCACTGCCTGGCAGGGAAAATAGCTATACGCCAAAATCTCATTGCCCGTAATGGCTGGACTTGCACTGAAATTTCCAAAATTTTGGTCTCGATTCTTGACACGGAAACCCAAGCCTGTGCTCTCACATTGCGTAGTATTGTAAGAAACGGGAATTCCCGCGGCGCGTCGGATAGTGGAAGCTGGAGATTCGTCGGGTAGCAGTTGGAGAAGTATCAGATATCAGACCTCACCGTCCGTCTTTAACCGCAGGTTAGCAGCTACCCCCTCAAGATTGGTCTCCATAATCACAGCCAAATGTCGCAGATACTCATCCGTATAGGCACGAACATGAGAGCTAACAATGCAACTGGAGTAGCGAGGGTCTCCAATGAAGTTATCAGACCACTGATAAGTGTCATCCCAAAGAAGGCGTGGCATATTGTTATAGGTATGATAGGATAGACCAAGAGAAAATGGCATCGGATCCAGCAGCTTCCACAGCCGCCAAGCCGGAGGCGGAGGCGAAGGCCGCGGTGGCGAATCACGACGGCACTGAAAACACACAAGGTGGCGCTGCTACTGCAGATAGCAGCAGCACCAGCGACTTCGACGCGACAACACTAGCGCAGCTGGAGCGCAAAATCAGCCAGGCCGCGGACGAGGGCCACGACGCTGACATCCCGTCCAACGCGGGATACGTGCTTGACGAGCGGGGCGAGCGGCGGCGGCGGCAATCCATGGCGGAGCGGCGGAAGAGCCTCCGGAAGTCGGTCGCGTCGGAGCCGGAGCCGGACCTGGAGAAGGGGGCAGGCGGTGGAGGTGAAGGTGGAGCCGGTGAATCTGGCGGGAAAGATGAGGTGGGAAACAACGACGACGACGATGAGGATAGCGCTAACGTGGTCTGGTGGAACGGTCCCGACGACCTGGAAAACCCATATAACTGGCCAAGTTGGAGGAAGGGGCTCAACATCGCGCTCGTTAGCGCTATGACTTTCATCTCGCCGCTGGCTTCGTGTAAGTCACTTCACCCGCAGGTCCCTCCCCTCTTTGGTTTTCCCCCTTTTACTTCCAACGGCTGGGCTAATCAGTGCCCATTCTTCACACAGCCATCTTCGCCCCCGGCGTACCGCAAGTGATGACCGAATTCGGATCCGACTCCCTGACCCTAGCCTCCTTCGTCGTGTCGGTGTACGTGCTCGGGTTCGCAGCGGGCCCGCTCCTGCTCGCGCCCCTCTCGGAGATCTACGGGCGCGTGCCCATCTACCACATCGGCAACGTGGGGTTCGTGGCGTTCAACGTGGGATGCGCGCTCGCGCCGTCGCTGAACGCGCTGATCGTGTTCCGCTTCTTCAGCGGCATGTTCGGGTCGGCGCCGCTGACCAACGGCGGCGGCACCATCGCCGACATGGTGGAGCAGTCGAAGCGGGGCGCCGCCATGGCCGCCTTCACGGTCGGCCCCCTGCTGGGCCCCATCATCGGGCCCGTGGCCGGCGGCTTCCTCGCCGACGCCGAGGGCTGGCGCTGGACCTTCTGGCTGCTGGTCATCACGGGCGGGGCGATCGCCATCTCCATGCTGCTCTTCATGCGCGAGACGTTCGCGCCGGTGCTGCTGGCGCGCAAGACGGCGCGGCTGCGCAAGGAGACGGGCAACGTCCTGCTGCGGTCGCGCCTCGACATCGGCCTCTCGCCCGAGGACTACTTCAAGCGCGGCATCGTGCGGCCGATCAAGATCTTCGCGCGCTCGCCCATCGTCGCCATCATGGCCTTCTACATGGCCATCGTCTACGCCTACCTGTACCTGCTCTTCACCACCTTCACCGACGTCTTCGAGAACACCTACGGCTTCACCACGAGCACGGTCGGGCTGTCGTACCTCGGCCTCGGCGTCGGGAGCTTCTTCGGCCTCGTCATCTTCAGCGCCACCTCGGACAAGTACGTCAAGCGGAAGGCGGCCGCGGCCGAGAAGGCCGGTGGTGCTAAGGGGGGGGCCGGGATGAAACCCGAGCATCGCCTGCTCCACCTCCCCGTCGGCGCTATCCTCCTGCCGATCGGGCTCTTCATATACGGGTGGACCGCTGAGTACCGTGTTCACTGGATCGTGCCCATCATTGGCACGGCCATTATCGGTGTCGGCAACCTGATGGTCTTTATGGGGCTCCAGCTCTACCTCGTCGACGCTTTCACGTAAGTTTCCCCATACCTCGTAACACCGTTCCAAATCCCGCCCCCAGCCAACCTCTCTCCTTTTCCATCTTTAACTCTCGTACGGATCCAAACTTCCTTCACGTTTCACGGACCTGACCCACCCTGTCTATGTAGCATCTACGCCGCCTCCGCGTTAGCCTCCAATACCGTCGTGAGATCGATCGCCGGTGCCGTCCTGCCCCTGGCGGGTCTGCCGATGTACCGGGCGTTAGGCCTGGGGTGGGGCAACTCATTGCTAGGTTTCATTGCTGTCGCCCTGATGCCGGTGGCGTTCCTGCTCCTGAAATACGGCGAGTTCCTGAGGAAACGATTCCCTATCAAGGATCTTTGAGGGGTATACGTTGGCCATCTGACTATCATCGAAGCGTTATAAGTAAGCATTATTGAGATTTGCGGGCGCGGGGAACCAACAGTCGCAGTGCTCTAGAAGACCAGGCCTTCTTTGGATAAAAGTCATATACTCGTGCTTGCGAATCTGGAGGCCGCGGTCGCGTCAGCACGCGCAAGTTTAATGCAATATATGTATAATGTTATAATCTTACACCCTACATATTAAAGTTAATATAGATAGAAATAACTGTATATTGCACAACCAAATATCCGACTTGGTAGCCGACCATTGTCGTCGACGAGAACAGTGTGCAAGAAGATGGGAGGGTAGCGTGGTGCATGAGTGCCTGGAAGATTGTACGCATGATTGAGCGAGCGAATGTGTCTAATCTCGCCGTTTGCGGAGGTTCGTATGTCACAGGAAGTGATGGAAGCTCCATCCCCTTCATTGGATACATAAGTTATCGAGGGATTTGTTTCTTGATAAATCTCGAATTGATCTTCTCTCTGGTCTCAACCAGGGAAGGTTGTAAACCCTTCATTGGTCAATATAACTGCAGTTGGCTGTTTGCCAAGTGGGCCAAGCGAATCTATAACACGGAACATATTGGTGGGCAAAAGCCTCTACATAATGGGAATATAGGTGCCTATCTATTCGGCGTAGATGACCGTAAAAGAAGACAGACTAGAGGGATGCCTCGTGAGAATGGCAGTGAGGCGGTGATGTTACACGGCATGTAGGCTGCCCCCAACTCCATCATCTCAATAAATCTGTTTGCATACTACAAGGTCAAGGTTTATCGTCGTGCCACACGATTCTATTAGGAACGAGTGCAAGGTGTTCATATTAAATCTCGTCACTTGGTAATTCTAGGGGGTTCATTAATGCAATACAAGCCCGACCAGTTATTTTCTCCACGCCGGCCCTTAGTCCCCATCATTCCATCATTATCCCATCTCATCAACAAGTCGTGTCATCCCCGAGCCCGTACTCGACAGCCGCCAGCAGGAACTCCATGAACCCGGCGTTCGTCGCCTTGAGGTTGTCGTTGTACTGCGAGACGGAAGGGTAGAAGGGGCACGAGGCGGCGTTGTTGCCGAAGCCGAACTCGACCGTGTAGGCGTGGATCAGGTTGAGGGCCGGGTCGGCGAAGTGGCGCGAGTAGGCGTAGTCGTCGCTGGCGCCCGACGTCGGGTACAGGCTCGCCGACTGCATGACGGCGTAGGTGCGCCCCCCGCCGGCCGTCAGCGCGTCGCCCAGGCGCGTGGCCGCGCCCACGTTCGCGCTCGACTCGTCGTCCGGCGTGTACTCGCCGTAGCCGCGGCCCGAGCCGGGCGTATCCGTCAGGATCCCCCGCACGCTGTCATACGACGTGTTCAGGAAGTTCATCGTCGGGTAGTCCGACTGGTTCTCGTCGCTGCCCCAGCTGTACAGCACGTCGCCCGCGTACGAGTGCAGGTCGATGAACCATCGCAGCTTGGAGTACGTATCCATCTGTTTTGTTCCGACGTATCATAGTCAGTTTTGATACCCAATTCCCGATACAATGGAGCTAATTTGCGTCCGTGCATGGGGATTTAACCTACAACCCATTTGATGCTCTTGGTCTCAGGCTCCGAGAACGGCTCGGTCCCGTGGAAGGTCTCGGAGCTGGGCCGCGTCGAGCCGACGCTGGACTGCACGCTGGACGCGAAGGCCGTGGTGAAGTCCCACAGGAAGTCGAAGTTGCGGTTCAGGTCGACGCCGGCGGACGAGCCGCTGCCCGAGGCCGGATTCCGGTTCTTGCGCCAGCAGCTGTTGGTCGACTGGTCGTAGGCCACGCCGTCGGGGTTGCTGAGCGGGATGAAGATGATCCCCGCCGACAGCGCCGTCTTGACCTGCGCGCTCGTGTACGTCCGGGGGCCCCACGCCAGGCCAACGTTGTTCTTGTCCGCGTACAGCAGGTCCGCGATGAAGTACAGGATGTTGTCCGACGAGCCGCGTTCCCGCGCGTGGATGGCGCCGTTGAAGAACACGCGGTACGCGTCGGTGCAGTTGCCGCCGGTTCCGCCGACCTTGGCCCCAAGGATAGTGGCGCCCTCGTAGGTCTTGTAGGGCGTCTCGAAGGTCTCGATTCCGTACTCGGTCGCGAGGCCCTGCAGGCCACTCGTGACTTCGTCGACGTTCAGGAGCGTCGAGAAGCTGGTGTCCTGCGTTCCCAGCCCCCGCGGGGCCGTCGCGCCACCATCGAAGCGATCCCCCGTGCCGATCGGAATCCCGTTGTTGCTTCCCTGTCTACGGACCACACGCCGGACACCGTCGTTCTCGCGCTCCTCGGGGAGGAGGCAGGCGCTCGACAAGGAGGCCAAAGCAAGAGCTACAAGCCCGCGAACCGAGCAAGACTTCATCATAGCGATAAGTACCTAAGTGTAGGTATGCAAGTATAGCAAGGAATGCAGAGTCTCAGAGAGAGTCAAGTCAACCATTCTCGTGGAAGGCCGTGGCACGGAGACATGGGGCGGGCCTGTCTTTATAGGCATGTCTCTCTCGCTTCCTTCCCTCTTCCGTTGCAATGCCCCTCCGGCTGTTTGTTCCCAAACCGGGAGTTGTACTGGTGTCTGGTGCTGGGCGTGCTCGGCGCTTTCCACTTCGATTGGTGCCAAGGCAGTCTCGGCCAGCTGCGTCTCGCGGTAAGTCGGTCCCCTCTACCAGTGCAACCTGCAACGGTGAACGGGTACGACATTACCTTCCATTTTAGGAGCTTTCCCGATGGTTTATAGCGCGGTTCTTATCAAGGTTTGTCTTCAGGTACTATCGTGAATCGCGATTGAGACATCTCAATTGGAGTAAAAAAGCTCTTGGCAATTTTCGTCCCTCACTCCCTGTTATCCAGATCCATAGCCTATCTTTTGGCAATTGACGTCACGATATCCAGATAGAAACGACGAACCTGATCGGCCAGCACCATCAAGTTATCAACAAAACTCAGATCGTGATATTTAGTAGATGCTCACTTCATGATTGCTTGACTGCAGAGAGGTATCATCACACTACATGTTATATCTCCCTAGATGCCAAATCAAGCCTTACATTATCTCCTGATTTCGTGGTAGTGTGAACGAAGTTGGCGCCAATTGGCTAATCTTTATGTGGGATGCTTCCAATTTGGACTTATATGAGAGTCTGTCTTTACTATGTAGTGAACTATGGGCAGAATAAACCTATCCTGAACATGCACTAGAAATTCCCGTTGAGACTTGGATATTTTGACTTGGATATTTTTAGTATCATGACTTCTTGCCCGAATGTTTTACCTTAGTGAGTCGCCATGGTTATCAATATGTGGCCCTTGCTGTTATATTGTAAAAAGGGGGGCGTGCTAAGGTGGGGTCAAGGTGGGTTTTGGCTGTATACGAATATAGGAGATGTCTCGGGTATATTAGTAATGAGATAGCGAAGTATATATTGAGAAACCGGTCAACAATGACAAGCCCTCAAATATTAACCATGACACAATTACCACCTGGTGATTGTTCTGAATATAGTTTGCTTCATGCATGTGCTTCCCTGGGGAGAATCTGTGCACAACATATAAGAAATGCCTCAAGTTCGACGGGGGATCGAAAACATGGATTCATATTAGCAGAAATGAGCCTCACATCGTATCAAGTGAATCCGAACTATCCCATACCTGTTCAGTGTTCCCCTGGCTCATTATGTCCATGATTGATCAACCCCGCAGAGATCAGCTCATTGAGAAGTAATACAGCAAAATAACGTCAGTATGCGGCACCCCATCCTTGCCCATATCTCAAAGCCTGCTGAATTTTCTCCCCATAAACCCAAGTTCCATTACATCCCCGCTTTCCTAAGGGATGCCCTCATGGCTTCATCGGCTTGATGACCGGCACGGCAGTCGATGTAGTGTCTATCTTGATGATGGCAGCACCTTCTTCCTTGCAAGGCCAGGTCGCGGAGCACCCAGGAATCTTGATCAGCGTTGTGCAGAGGTATCGCGAGTCGGCAGGTAGCGAAGCAGTGGCCTTAGCGTTGACCATTGCGGTATCCTTTTCGCTTGTTTTTATCGTGCTGCTAGGTGCCGTAGTGCTTTGATCCTGAAATCGTCCATTGGCCTCGGTTGCTTCCACCATCTCCGATGCGTTCTTCAGCATAGTCTCGGCCTTAACCGACTCGTAAAAAGCAGCTTTCTCGATACGGGAAGCATCCTCGTAATTCTTCTTGTAGAGCACGGAGCTCGGCCCCTCGAAGGCCATCCATGATGTGGGGTGTCGTGCAATCAGGGTCTTGACTTGCAAGTGGGCGTGTTTCCTGAGCTGCTGCGAAGCCATCTTGCCGGTTTGCGCCACGAGATGTGTGAAGCACTTCATGATGGAAAGAAATTCGGGGTAAGATGGCGTTGGCTGTGCAGGACAGTGGTTTGCAAAAAGTGCGATTAGAAAGAGCAGTGCTGGAATCCGATATGAGTCATTCAAGGTATCACAATGGCAGGAATGTGCTTGCGTATCTTGCAGACTGGAATCCGAGGTACGACTGTCAGTTTATAGTGGAAGGAAACTTGTGGGAGAAACTAACTATTCGGAGATAGAACTGTAGTGGAAGGTCTAGTGAAAAGTAAATATCAGAATTTCGATCGCGTATCTATAAGAATGAACAGTTAGAGTTCGTTCCATCATCTAACGAACTTGACTAATTACCTATTCTTTAGACATTGTAGTTGTTAGCATTGTTCGAGGGAGGACTAGGATGACAATAGGATATCGATGGGTGTAATGCAAGTTTTGGCAGACGACTTACTATTGTCTGATCTTCAGATCAGACAATAGGGCCGCCTCACTGGAATTCAAATCATCAGGTACTGTGCAACAAGTCGTTGGCCTTCGTTAGGCTTCTCCGGGTTGACAGTGGCAACATATGCTAATGCAGGTATAATTTACGGCTCTATCGCATGCACCCTTCTTGTTGCCTCAGTAAAACATCTATGTTCCTATTATCCGATAGTTAGGTCCTTATTCTTACTTGAGCGTATTTCGCTACAGGAGAACCCAAAGTCCTAAGTGTGCTCTGCATGATTTACAGAATGCTTATAACAAATCTGATTTGTGTTTTGCACGAATTTCTGAACTAGATACCTACAAGAATGCCCAACCCCAGCGTGGAAAGTGACTCATCTATCTCCATGTCTTCTAAACTTTTCATTATAAGTCTGCACAGAGTTCTGCTGACTTCCCTGGGTAGATACTCAGCCTCGTCATCCCCTGGGCCACTTATGCACCCAGAAGCTAGAAAATTGAGGAGTGTCTTAAGACTCTCGTTCGCTCGAGAACGAGCGAGTAATGGCAGGCCTTACACCTTCCCTCAAATTGTCAGGGGCTATTGTATCAAGGGGGTTATAAGTATCCATATGATCCCATACATACATAAGTGGGCTATTTCTACGGTCATATAAGAGTTAGTTCCTTCCCCTATGGCTTTCATAAGCTCAAGACTTACTCTAGTCCGATACTTACCCCTTACATAGCAGCTTCTTTATTACTCCGGTGTGGCAAAGCCCCTGGCACCTTTCACAGGTTTGAGCATATTAGTGAAGAAAACAAGTTTTAGATACAATAAGTTCCTGTCTATCCAGAGTCAGAGGCAAGAGTATACCGAACGAATTTGACGTTAACCACTGCCGAGGGCTTTAACCCCCAGGGAGCTATAGTGTCGGTTGAAGCGAAGGACGGAGTATAAACTGGTAGCGGTAAATTGAGCAAGCGCAAGAACACCGCCGAGGGCGAGGGTGGGCATATAAAGACCCATCATCTGAGTTGATATCAAGGGGGTATTCATTTTTGATCGTCTAGACGCCACTTGTAAGGGAGTCTTCCAACACTCAATTGGTTTAGGCAAGGGTGTCCGAGATGGTAGTTTGTCTTCATTTGCACAGAAACAAGCGGGGTTCCGCCTCCATTCTGCTCCCCTGTACCCAACAGCCAAGCCCCTTAACCCCTCCATAACATTCCTACTGTAAGTGAAGGGCTGGAAGGCTTACGCCCCTTACGCGCGCGTTGGGTTTCAAGTTCCAACTGCATTATTAGTTCGTACGTGCAGATTTCACACTTTGTTGTGCCTACCGAATACCAATGTCCTTCTAAATGTCTTGCTTCCTCTCCGCCCTACGGCACACCTATCTCAAAACTTCAACCCCCGAATATTGCTTCATTGAGTATCGATAAAGACCTAGTTTGCTGAAAGTCAGCATAACTAGCTGGGTTGATCCAAGCAACAGCTACTCAGGCCTTGACCCTTAGTTCAACATAGTCTATCTTATCTCAGTATCCCCCTTTCACAACGACCAGCTACAAAACTGCCTCGGATCACTCGATTTCTTCATCATGTTGGATATATCCATCCCGGATATAGGCTCCGTGACAGGCTTTCTCTGGCTCTGTGCGATTGTGCCGGTGTTGGTTCGTCGTCTTCATTCTTCCACCCTTCCACATCGGCAGCTTTACAGGAGAAAGCAGATGGGGGCTAATAGAAAATAAATACATCGCAGGTTCTCGGAAATACTCTTTACAACGTGTATTTACATCCTCTACGGCATGTGCCAGGGCCTTTCTGGGCCAGAGCGAGCGAAATACCGTCATGGTATTACACGGCTGGTGGCAAGCGCCACATTTGGTTGTGGCAGTTATTCCAGATCTACGGCAAGAGAGTCCGCATCGCGCCAAACCTGGTGCTGTTCTGTGACCCAGAAGCCCATGCGGCCATTTATGGCATGAAGTCCAATGTTCGACGGAGTCTGTTCTATGTGGGATTGACGAAGAACATCCGGGAAAAAACGACTGTGAACACCATAGATCCTGTGGAACACGCCAAGAAACGCAAGATGCTCAATACCTGCTTCACTGATAATTCGGTAAACGCTGTCTCCCCTTTCATAAGCCAGCATATCGACAGTTGGCACCGGATTTTATTAGATAAGCATGACAGCACCACAGAATGGTCTGCACCTGTGGACTTTGGTGAGGAAGTGGACCATCTTGTGTTTGACATTATGGGTGACCTGAGCTTCGGGACATCATTCAATATCAAGGAGCCCGGCGACAACCCTTTAAGGGAGGTGCCACATAACATTGCCCAATACCTTAAGTTCTATTACCCGGTAAGCACCATTTCATTCATGCTTCATAAACGAGGTATCGGTTACCAAGGTGATTACTGACTTGGATGAAGATGTGCCGTTCTCCTTTTCTAAACCTAATCATTTGGCTCAAGCCGCGCGGTTTGGATCGACTCGTGGAACTCATCACCCCGCGACCTGTACAACAGTTCAATGACTTTGTCTACGATAGTGTTACCAAAAGACTTGAGTTATATAGGAAGCAGGAGGATATCCCCGAGGACAAACGTCGTCAAGACATGTTCTACTTCCTATGTAAAGCTCAAGACCCCAGCACCGGCCAACCGGCGTATACCGAAGATGAACTTCGAGCAGAGGCGAGTCTATTCATCATCGCTGGGTCCGACACTACGACTGCTAGCCTCGCTAGTATCTTCTGGTACCTTACTCGAGCCCCAAGATGTTATCAGAAGCTCGTCGATGAGTTGGAAAGAACATTCAGGGTAGCAGAAGATGTCACTTACGGTCCGAAGCTTCTGAGCTGCACGTATCTTCGGGCTTGCATTGATGAGGGAATGCGTCTTGTCCCCCCTGGGCCCTGCGAACCTCCCCGAGAGGTCCTTGCCGGTGGTCTCAATGTTATGAACGACTACTACCCCGAAGGGACTATAGTCGGCACGGCCCCCTGGTGCGACTCCCGCAACGAGGAGGTCTACGGAGATCCAGGGGTATTCCGACCCGAGCGCTGGATCGTAAGCGAGGCAGCGGGAGTAACTAAGGAGATGGTAGCCGAGATTCGCACCAACTTCCACCCTTTTTTGACTGGTCCAGGTAGCTGTGCTGGAAGGCACATAGCAATGGCAGAGATCCTGCTTGTAGTCGCCAGGACACTGCTTCGCTTCGACTTGAGAAAGGCACCTGGGTCGACCTTGGGGGAAGGTAGCCCTGAATTGGGCTGGGGTGCTAGGGACAGGAGGCAATTTCAAGTCATAGATGCATACGTCTCGCTCAAGCAAGGCCCGGAAGTTCAGTACAGGAAGAGGGTGTCGCCTCAAGCGAAATCTGGTTGAACTTGAGCCGAGAAAGAAGATGGTAAAGACTGGAGGGCGAGTGGGTGGGGGGTTTGCTTTAGTCTACGCACATTGAGTATGATATCCAGACTTGCAATGAAGTTTTCTGCCGATTCCCTTCCTCTGGGTCATATCTAGTCCATCCAAACGAGTCCTTTCAAATAAGACTTCTGGGAGACGCAAGTATTATGTTTGTTTACCACTGTTATATATCAAGACCATGCGAAACCCAGCGTCTCTTTATCACTGGGCTACCACCTCAGACCCTTCCATGATCCTCGTAACAATTTCCCAGTACCGACTCTCATCCTTTCGCAGATGTGCGACGTGCGCCGAACCCTCATACTTCTCCAACGCAACGGAGAAGCCCCTAGTTTTAGCGTCGGCCGCATGTGCCTCGACAGCTTTGTAGTCAATCAATGCATCGCTGGGGCTGTAGATGTACACCCGCCGCATCTCAGCCATATTACCCGGGTCATTATTATGTGCCTTCCCCCAGTCGCCCAGCGAGTCGGGCAAAAGGCCCAGGGCCATCGAGCCAGACCACACAGCGGCCCAGGCATAGAGGATAGGCGCAGCGATCAACCGCTGGATGGATGAGAGGCCGACACTGACAAAAGTCACGGCGTGGGAGATGCTCCAGACGCCTGGGCACGAATCAAAGACGGTGACGTGTGGCGGAAGGCGCTTGTGGTCATTGGGGCCGGCCATGGCAGCATATTGTTCATATAGGTTCGCGATGCTGGAGGAGCCGCCGTTGGAGAACAAGTGGATGAGAAGCTGCGGTGAAGAAGACGGTACCGGTGTCTGGAAGGCCGCGCGAACAACGGAAGCGGCATGTTTCATGGAGGGGCCGATCAGCGATGGGCGGACAATGTGGTTCATGGTGCTCTTGAGAAGAAGGATCTGAGCAGCCGGATAAAGAGCCTGGTATTTGACCAAGTACTTGGCGATGTGGACATCCTTGGCGTCAGTCCAGCTGGCGACGATGATGAGTCGCGGCTGGTTGTCTACGCTTCTTTTCGAGCTAGAGCTTGAAGCGTCTGATGGCCGGTAGATGGAGACGAATGGGTCAAGTTTCTCCATGAAGGAAAGGGGCCTGGCTTCAGCTGCTGGTGCTGCCGCGGCGGATGACATAGTGTTGTGCGGATTGATAGGTAAATATTGGCCGGTTTACACAAAGGAGAAATGTCACGGAACTCCAATAAGGGGGTGAAGGCTTTGTTTGATGTACATCTTATACCTACTTATTGCGTAGAATGGGGCCGGGAAAGAGAAAGCCAGATTTCCTAGTCGCGAAAAATCTATGTAATCAGGTCGTGGCCAACAGGTTATGCGATCCTACCCCTTACTTATCACCAACCAACCGCATACGTCGTTGGCGGGATCTGCCAAAATATGTGTACATACTATATATACACGCTAGTCCTAAAATACAAAGGGGGTTGTAAACAGGGGGGCGGGCGCTTAACCACTATCCAGTAAGTCCTACAACCTTCCACTACCTTTTATCACTTCCTATAAGTCTTACACCTCAATGCTGTCCTGACGCACTATAGACACAGATGCTCACCGCCTGGAGGTAGCAATAATTCATTGAACAGAATCACCGAAGATCCGTACATCCAAACCGTCCCTTCTACGGAAAAATGCTAATATACGATTTCTCTATCCTGCAAAATTTAGGCTTTCTTCCCCTAAAAACACTTCAAACCCCCATACCGATAAACGTCTTAGATCCCCTCTACCCAAGTTCTCCTGCGGCAATTACCGAATCTTCCATCTAATTATCTTTACACTGAAATTTTCCAAGATCACCAGATTCACCACCCGATGGGGGACGGCGCAACATAGAACTGCCATCTCCCCTGCCCTCTTCTCTCAAGATCTGAACCCGCGTCCTGTGCTTGTGCGCGTTGGCCGGGCCATGGCGGGCCTTCGTCGCATAGTTTGTTGAGCGCATCGGTTCCTGTCTTGGATCTCGCAGAGACCCAAAGATCTCTCTCTGCGTTCTCGGACGCTCGGAACTGATACGGGCGCGTTTCTGAACTGTCCCATGAGATGATCGCGATAGGCTGTGTTCTCTATTCTTCTCTTCCAATGACGGTCCGGATGGCAAATTTATGCCGGGACGCGGCATTCCGTTCTCTGCTGGCCGGGTGAATGTTGGTTCAAGTGTCTTGACTTCTTCTCCGGTGGGGCTTAGTGTGGCGTGATAGTGGTCGCTACTGATGGACTGGGATGTAACGTGTTGCTGATCCTGAGTTATTGAGTCGGGAGGCGCGGGTGAGAACTGTCCTGGGTTTTCTAGCAGACGAAGTGCCTCTATGGCGATATGGCAGAGATCTCGTTCGAAAGCAGGCGTCTGCTCGGAGCCTTCTTCGTCTGCCCGAGGTATCTTCTGTTCGTCCGCCATTGCTATCGCGATATATAATGGGTACTTAGAGTGGTATAGCCCCCTGAGAAGCGACTTTCACGAGGGATCTGTGAAATACTCAGATTGGACAGTTGTTGCCAATAACCCATCATATGCCGTTTGACAGGATCTAGGTATGAGGTTTATTTCGCAGGGGATGTCAACATTTGATCGTTGACCGCGAAGACGATTTATATCCTTCATACTGCAGAATCTGAACTTTAACGTATTCAATCACTACTTACCCGAAGTAAGTAGAGTTGCTAAACATTTTGGTCCCATGTATGGTTTAGTATTGTCTGATATCAATAGTTCTATACGTTATGATGCTTTGGCTTCCGTACCTTAGCTTTACAACCAACGTCCAAACCAGTCTAATTCCTGCACTTTATATAAACTTCGATACTATAACGTGATACAGTCTAAGAAAGTATCTTAAAGTAAGTCTTTCGACATTCTGGTTCATTCAATCAGTAGTGTTACTTCACTGCAAATCAAGTAATAAACTCGATATGAATACGAGAAGCTATCTCCGGTCACAATGTCTATATAACGATGTTGTAGATATGACTTTCTCGGCCTCCGCCGTTCTTAAAATTCACTTCTTGTCATCAGAGTGAACAGATCTAAGTAACCCACTCGTACATATCAACAAATTCATTTACATTAGTAGAATTTGAGTCCAACCTGTTACTCGTCCAATAGTTAATTTTGAATCATACCAGGACCCTTGGAAGTCCCTAAGCCACATACTCCTAATCTTACCCTGTCCATCTTGAATTTCTCATAATTCCACTTTTATCAAATCTCACGCATCGATACGAGATATCCTTTCACTCCACCAGCCACAGCCACGGAAGAAACACGAATAATCGACTCAAACAGGATATTACACTGATGTCCGTCCGAACTGAACCCAAGATGGAGCGCCGAAAGGTCGTGGCTATTCTCATATGCTTTTACTTGGCATGTGTATTCCTTTTGGCCTTGACCACCTGGGCGTTGATTAGATTGGGCAGCAGACGCCAGAACGAGGAGGGTTATCCGGGAAAGAACAGGCGGAACAGGATCCACCCAGATTTCTACGGGAGGCCCAAGACATGGCCATAGGTACGAGTCAGTGACCCTTGAGCACGGCCAGTACCCGCTAACGAGTCCGAAGCAGTGGTCGAACCCCTGAGGATTATAGGTGGCATGCTGCCATCCCCACCCTTCCTTACCCAAGGGGTAAAGCAAGGGGTAAAGATCACATTGAGGGCATGACTAGGACTATGAAGCAGGGACGCCGATGATTCGGGCCCTATAGGAATATTTTCTTTCCCAAGCTATTCAAAGGTCTTCGATAGAACTTATAGATTGTAATTCTTGGGTCAACCAGCTCAATTTCCACCAGGACCTTTCGCTCGAATAACCCCATGCGCGTTTCAAGGGTTTCTTCCTTGCTCCCTTCTGGCCAAACCCATTTAGTATATACATTACACCTCGTCGTCCATCGCCACACTCAAGCAAAGCCGTGTTTCCAGAAGTTATCCAGGTTAGCACGGCTATCCTCGTCCACGAACTCATGCGGCGGCCGGAGCGTCACGTTCTCGCCGTGGATCTCGGCGATCTCTCCCGTGAGGTTCGGCTTCTCGATGAACTGCGCCACACCCCGAGTGAGGGTTGCGATGGGCGTGACCACCATGCCCTCGAAAAGCTCTTTCGATGGAGCGATGTTCGTTTCTGCAAAAATGAAACATAAGATTAGCCCTTTACCTTCTCGTCCGCCCCAGGACAGTAGCAACCCCCCTCCAAATTTGCTTTTTCTTAGCTACCTGGCGCATTCATCTAGGTGATTACCTACCTAACACCGCCGGTGCCAGGGCGTTGATCTGTATCCCGACTTTCTCGAGCGGTTTCGCCAGCGACCTCACTAGGCCGACGATGCCGAACTTGGACGCGGCGTAGAGCGGTGCCGTGGGGAAGGGGTAGAGTCCCGCGTTCGAGGCCGTGCATATGATGGAGCCCCGAGACCCCGCCCGCGCGGCGTTCGGGGTGTTCTTCCGCATGTAATGCATGGCTAGTTTCACGGCTGATTATAATTAGTAAATAAGTTACCAAGAAATTTCCCCGTAAGCTCCATATTTAGATGTAGGTGGAATAGCGTTGTTTTATGAGGGCTTAGGTATCTAACTGCCGGGCCACTTGGAACACTGATTGGAATATCATTCAACAACTCACAGTAGATGGTGCCCGTCAAGTTGACATCCAGAGTGCGCAACCGCGGCTGCGAGGGCTCGCCCTCGTCCCACGCCGCCAAGCTGGACGCGCCCTGCTCCGATATGCCGGCGTTGGCCATGACGATGTCGATCTTCCCGGCCTCCTGGTATACCGCCTTAAAAGCGGCCGCTTGGCTGTCCCACGAGGAGATGTCGCATTTCTTGAACGACACGGTTGCCTGCGGATGTGCTGATGAGACCTCGGCTGCTGCCGCCACGCCGGATTCTGCGTTCACGTCCAGGATCACCACCCTGTCGCCTTGGGATGCGAAGTGCCGGGTCATAGCTAAGCCGAGCCCGCTGGCGCCCCCGGTGACCACCACGCTCTTCGTTCCGGTGGGCGCATTGTTATCTTGCTCGTTGTTTGCCATGTTGAATGCAATTCCTTTTAAGACAAGGGAAATAGGAGATAAGTATTCATGTATAATGCGTCTGACGTGGAGCAAGGCCGTGAAGTCTCCCCTGCGTACGTGGAAATCGAGACCGGAATATACCTACCTAAATACACTATAATCTATTGATACTTGTAGGCACTATAGGTTACTAGGTATATCCTCACAACTTCGGTAACTAAGCTACGGGGATTCTCGTCACGTCTATCGGCAGATGGTTTTTTCGGTGGGGTAAAATGCCACTCCGACGCTTTCCCCACTTGATCTCGGCATGGGCCGGTGGTTCTATAAAGCGGCGAAGATCAACGAGCCACTTGACAGGCGCTGCTTTTCTTCTTCGCTTGTCGGCGGGTGCCTACGAAACCCAGCCAGTACGGGAGCCGAGCAGTGGGAACCTACCTTACCTACTTTACTTACATTGCATCCCACATCGGGGACTTTCCCCGTGCCACCGGACCGGCCGTGTATCCCGTGTCACAGCGACACATGTGGACCCAGAGCGCCGGACATGCCGAGATGTTAAGGTTGGGAGGGTGGAAGATATGTACAGTTCGCTTCGAGCACGATTTTCATCGCACCAAACTATACGGACATGGATATGGATATGGTGCCCGTCGACGCGGCATGTCTGAGGCCCGTGTGAAAGGAAACGTCGAGTCTGGCGCGGGGCCCTTATACCTACTCCTTTCCATATGCGACAGCTAGTCATGTCAATACTGTGAGAGTCGAAGAACTTAAAATAAAGATAATAGAACAATTGATCTGCTTATGCTGAAGTACCTAGGTAGGGATAGAATAAGGATTTGCACATATATAGCACATGTATATCATAGTACACAACCTTGAATCATCCTGACAGCAACATGACCTCAACGGACTTGAGGTAGGTATAGCCTGGCTGGTCATCATGTCACCGCAGCATTTTGATCTAATTATTCATATTGATTCGCATTTCTTTATTACTTTCTTTCTCTTCTAGGCTCTAGCTTCGTGACTGAACCCTCCATCGCACCTCTGTCGTGGGACAGGACAAAATTACCCACCCAATCATTACGCATCAGCAGCAGCAGTACCAAAGTTCGCATGCATTATCATCGCATCATCGCACCACCCACGACACGACATGTGTGTTGTTGTGCAACCCATCCCATCGCATAAGACTTCCCAGATACCCAGCATTCTCTTGCGTAGCTGCTTAGCGGTCAGACCTTCCTAAATATAAAAGAGGTTTATTGCTTTAGGCGGTGACGATGCGGATGGTGTTGGTGTGGCCCTGGCCGCCCTTCCAGCCCTGGACGACGACAACGGTGTCGCCCTTGCTGAGAACGTTGAGGCTCAGGGCATTCTCGATGCCCCAGCGGATGCGGCGGTCGACGTCCTCCTGCCAGTTGACCTTGTCGAAGTCGGGCTTGGCCTCGGGGAACAGGAAGGGGTAGACACCACGGTACAGATGGCCGTAGCGGCTCGCCGTTGGGCTGCGCGACACCATGAAGATGGGGCACACGGGCCGGTACTTGCTAAGCAGACGCGCCGAGTCGCCCGACGTCGAGAGCACGATGATGCCGCCCGCGTTCAGGTCCAGCGAGCTGCGCACCGCCGCCATGGCCACCGACTCCACCACCGACACGGGCCGCTTCGCCAGCGTGCACAGCTCCTCGAAGTGGCTGATGTATGAGATGGAGTTCTCGGCCTTCAGGCACGTCTCGTGCATCTCTTTCACCGCCTCGGACGGGTACGCACCCTTGGCTGTCTCGCCCGACAGCATGACGCAGTCGGCGCCATCGGTGATAGCGTTTCCGACGTCGGAGATCTCGGCACGGGTCGGCCGAGGGTTCTTGATCATGGACTCGAGCATCTGCGTAGCACAAATGACAGGCTTGCCAGCGATGTTGCACATGGCAATCATCTTCTTCTGGGCGGCGAACACCTCGGCGGCCGGGATCTCGATGCCCAAGTCACCACGGGCAACCATGACACCGTCCGTCTCAGTGAGGATCTCCTTGAAGTTGTTCAAGCCTTGTCGGTTCTCGATCTTGGCAATAATCTGGATATGCTTGCCATCCTCACCAAGAACGTCGCGGATATCTTTGATGTCCTGGCCGCGTCGGATGAATGAAGCAAAGACCATGTCGACATTGTTCTTGACACCAAACCGGAGGTCGGCCTTGTCCTTCTCAGACAGGGCAGGAAGGTCGACATCGGTGTTGGGAAGGTTGACACCCTTCTTGGAGCTGATGTAACCGTTGTTGAGGGCCTCGACCTTGAGAGTCTGCTCATCAACAATCTCAACGACCTTGAAGGCCTGGATACCATCGTCGACGTATATGATTCTTCCAGGGGAGATGACCTTGGTGATGTTCTTGTAGTCGACGTACCTAGGAGATAAGTTAGTTACCCAATCTGTACATTTTCCTGTGACAATCTATATCATCAAGGCAAGCCTTACAGGTTTGAGGTATCACAAGATGTAGCGTATTTCTCATCTGTGGTGATGTTCATAATGGTACCAGCCTTGAGCTCGAGGTCTTGGTCACCGACGGTGTTTCCGGTTCTGATCTCGGGACCTGTCGAACATTTCGAGGTTAGCATAGCTCGATAAAGAGTACAGGAAAAGGGACTAGGGGCAGAGGGGGACAGTAAAAGCCGAACATGGGCCGGAGTCTAAGACGCACCTTTGGTGTCAAGGGCGATGGCAACAGGTCTTCCTATCTGCGCCTTCTCGGCAGCCCGGGCATTGTCGATGACAGATTGGTGGTACTCATATGAGCCATGGGAGAAGTTCATGCGGACGACGTTCAAACCAGCCGTTCGCAGCTTGTTGATGGCCTCGACGGAGTTCGTCTTGGGGCCAATAGTGCAGATGATGGAGGATCGGCGTAGGTTCCTCTCGGGGTGGTATTCAGTATCGAGGGAGGCCAACCACTCGATCTTGCCGTTGGTAGACATGTGGTCGAGGGCATTCGCAGCCACGGAGCGAGATCGGTTATGTCTAGACATTGTGAAGTCGGTTCTGTTCCGTTCTGTCTATTTTTATATGCCTGGGGTTTTATATTGAACGGTCCAGGATCGTCTAGAGCAGATATGTATGTTAGCCGGAGAAAGCGTGTAAGAGCTTTAAGGTTAGGTTCGGTGGATGAAGAAAAAAAGAAAAATTAGAATAGAGGAAGTCAAATAGGTCGTTTTAGGATAGGATAACGTTCAAGGATTTATTGGATAGTGTTCAGCTGTTCTTTAGCTCGAGAGTCTTTTGCCAATGCAAGACCGCGTGGGAGAACTTTCAGAGTTGATTGGAAGAGCACCGCCATGTACTTGTACTCCCAGAATTATTAAACCAGCATGGGACGGGAGTGTGACGTTCATACATGCGCGACATGCGCGGTATGTCCACGGGTAGTGGTGACACGGACAATGTCGTTGTCAGTTGTCGACGCCCATCCCATGGTCCCCAATCGGAAGTCACAGCCGGTTGTCTCGTAGGCTACCTGGTACATGTGCACACATATATCCTTGTATACACACTGATGTATATTGGTATATATAGGCGTATAGATATACTTATATATAGGACCCCTATACCTAGACCAAGACATGTAAAACACGTCGGTGTAGCAAGCCCCTACATCGTCGAGACTGACCGCTCACATAGCTGAGCTGGTAGAATCCGAGCGGTATGCAGACTCGAAGACCATCGCCGAGAGGATAAGACATTCTTGTGTAAACACTAATGGCAAGATACAAATAGCGTGCAGTATGACTTACTCGGAGATTTCGACTTCGGATAGGACAGGATAGGGAGTATCAATGTGATTTGATGCTGGAAGATGTCAGATGTCAGTCAAGTCGCATGAAAGAAATGGTGTCTGCGCCAATTTCTGAACGACCGTTGGTATTGCGCTTGGCTGTTGGGTTGGCCTAGTCGAAAGATGGGAGGAAGAGGGGATGGGATGGGATGGAATGGAATGGGGGAATGGGACAATGGGAAGGGAAGTACCTACCTCAGGTTAAATATCGCAAATCGGGAAGTCGTATCCGTACTTCGTATGTAAGCCAACAAGCAAGAATCGGCCTCTGTAAGAAATTGGGAGATAATGAAGAATAAAGCAGAATCCCATCCAAGACAAACGGGTTCTCGATTATGTAGGGGACCTGCAAGTGTGGATGGTGAATGGTTTTTTTTCTTTCGCAGATCTAGTTAGCAGGTCTTGCCCCTCCTTCTTCCTCACTGAAATGTCATGCACTTCGTAATCCCATGGTGTAATCGGGGTCCCTAAGGCCAAAACAAGAGGCAACAACGTAAGGTCACTAACAAACCCCGCCAAGGGAAGGGAAGAAGCAAAAAACGGGCTAGTCTAGGCCAAACCAAACAGGCCGACGCAAGAACTTTCAGTAGGTACTTTCTCTCTCCCGGCTAGCCAAGTCAGCCCAGCCTGCAAGTGCAACCAGTCAGCCAGCCATCCAGTGATTCCAGTCTAGATGCGGCGACCAATCTTAGCCCAGAATCTTAGCCCAGCGGCCGGGGTGGTGCTCCGTTTGGGTTCGTTTCCTCAACGTTTTGATCCCATTGGACCTGGTCGATTGAGCTCGAGGATTTCTGGAGGGGCAAAGTTTCGCAGAGCTGCGATATAGGGAAACAATGGTGGGGCTGCGATTAGCTCAACCCCACCACCGACCGCAACACCGCCGGGTTGAGTTTGATGTTGGACCACCGAACGCTGCACGCAGTGATGTTGAAACTTTGGTGCGAACTTTGATCGACTGTCAGTTCTCGGCCTGTTCCTGCTCACCACATCCATTCACTCCATGCTGCAGCACTTCTGCCCTGACTCGTCAGGTGGGTTTATCAGCAGGCTGGCCAGTGGCCCAGTAAGGTACTTGCCCAGTGCATGCTCCCGGAAAGACAGAACAGGAAAACCCCAGCCAAGGACCTAAGGAAGTCAGCCCAGAACCACTATATGAACACAGCAACATACCGCCATGCCCCATGCCCCTTTCCCCTTTCCCCTTGCCCCCATATGCAGGCATATACTCGAGCATGATACGCAGCACCAAACACCTTCCTTATCCTCCAGTATACAAGGTCGGGCGCTCCGGGGCCGGGGAGGCTTGAGATGGAAATCCGATGGAAATCCGACGGAAACCCGATAATGGGATCGATAAAAGATAAGTGATAAGCTATAGGATAAGAGATAGTCATGAGGGTGAAGGATAAGGTGATCCTTGGAACCCCACCTCAATGAAATGACTAAGCCCCAGATGACTAAGGACTGTCGATGGGCATTGGGACCCTGAATGTGATCGGGCACCTCCGTCCCCGCTCCCGTCCGTCGCACCTGGGTGGGCGCTGGGGCGCGGGCGCGGGCGCTGGCGCGGGCGCAGGCTCTTGACAAGCGGCCAGCTGGCGTAGGGCTGGCAGAAAAGGTGGCCTGAACTCGAGCACCTGCATGCCTCAGATAATGGATTGCAGGTGATCCCCTGGACCCACTAGCCCGCCCGGGACCGCTGCACGTGTGCACGTGCAAGCAAAGCAGCGCAGCGCAATTCAGCGCTGCCCTCTCACTGGCTAGTAGCGCTCCTCAGAAGGGTCCCAAGCCCCCCTGGGCCCCTTCGTGCCCCTCTTTGCCCGTCTGCCTGACATTTGCGAAATCGAAGCTTCTCCACAGCCCAGGGGGAGGGTCCGTGACTCCGTGGTTCCGTCCATGCTGCTGTGTCACTTGGCAACCACCACCAGCCCGGCCCAGCTTTTAGTTAGCAACTTAGCACCCAGGCTCCAGGCACCTTAGAGCAGATAACCCGCAACCCAAAACTTGTCGATCTTGCGTGAAACTCCATCCCGCCTCTTCGCCTCTTTCTGCAAAACAAACTCCAAACTTCAGGTTCGTCGAACGAAACACACGAAATCCGAACCGACGAATCGAACGCCGGCGCTTTTCTTTCCTGTAGACGAAACGACGAAGCGAACTCGTCGTTCTCCAATCCGAGCGACAGCTTTCATCGCGAAAAGGCGCTTCCGCTTTCCTAAAGCAATACTATCCATCATCCATCAGCAGGAGAACCCCTAGTCTTAGCCAAAATGGTGCGTGCTCTTTCTACCTGCCGCTATGCCGCCCGCTCTTGAAGCCGTTCCTCTCTCGCCCAGAGGGCCGAAGGACGATCTTGGGGCCACATTTTCCCTCTTGCCTTTCTCACCGTCTTTTTCGCTTTGTTTGTTTCGTGCAACCTTGATGATTGGGCGTGCGGGCGCTGAACTCGTTCTCAGTTCCTCAACTTGCTGACATTTGGCCTATGGGGAAAGATCGGTCGCCTAACCCACTACGCCTTCGATGCTGTGCTCAGTATGTTCCGACCCTGCCGTGCCGCGCATCCTCCGCGCGAACAACTTGGGATAGACGAGCTAGCCAGCTGACTGACTAACTTGCTTTTCAGTCTCAACCATCCTTGCGGGAATGAGACGGTCGACCGGCTTGACGTGAGTTGCCCTGTACCTTTTTCGTAAGGGGGTTTCCATCGTGGGAGCAAACCAGATAAAACATGGGTCAAATGACGGGAGCTAGTAACGGCGAGGGCTAACAGAACGAGGCCTCATTTCAGTGTCAACACCGACCGGATATCCCCCGACAAGGCTAGCGAAGTATCGAAATGGGTTGACCGGTATCTGGGCATGGGCGAGTGGGTGATGGACCAGTCGACGGCCGTCGCGGGAGCAAGCGGCTGGTTCAACCGCACGCGATAATCGACAGTGGACTTGCTGTTGCAGACGCAATGCGCGCGCGCCTCAAGCTGGAATAATGTCTCTAGGATTTCCAGAGTCCTGTCGAATAGCGATTTTTGAGACGAGGCCGAATTGCCGCCTGCCTTAGACGGCTGTGTTGCGTTCGCATAGCTTTCCCACGTCGAGAGGTCGAATGATGCTGGGGGTGTTGTTTTCCAGCATGCCAGCAACGTATGAGACACGGAACGGCGTTCGTATCTTGTTTGTTTTGTTTTTCTTGATTCTTCCTCGGGACAAGGGGCGGTTTTGGGATATTATATCACCCTCATCTTTTTTTCTTCGTCATTTCCACCATTATGGGTGCGCTGCGCTCTTCTCCCCTGAATCTTAGACTTCCTCTTATACCATGCCAAAAGAAAAAATTAGCCCTTGCTTTTCTGCTGCTGCTGCTGCTGTTGCCTCTGCCGTTGGTGATACCATTGGGAATAAAACATATATTCTCGAAAAGATGTGAAGAAGGAAGATGGAAGATGCAACTGAGCGAGCACCTCACCATAACGAAGCTCGTGGGTGTATCCGTCCATTCGCTCCTGTCCCAGCTGAAGCACAGCACAACCAGGCACACCGCGGCAACTGTGAAGAGATAGCTCCCCGTCAAACCGGTCAGGCTCCTGCTGCTGCTGCTGCTGCTGCTGCTGCTGCTTCACCTGTTCTTGTTCCCGCTTGCTTTGCTGCAACTCCAACACGACGCAGCGAAACCCGCGGTCCGCCCCACAACCCCTGTATTGTACAGTAGCCGAGCTTTGCCGGTCGTAGATCCCGATTAGTTACCTAGTCCCGTCACCCGTGCAATATATCTCCAGTCGTCCGTCCGCCGCCCGCCGCTGGGAGAAAATGCTACGTACATCGAATTCCAAATCTTTGCGTGCATACATGCCTGCCTACCTGCCTACCTGCCTACTTATCTGCCTACACAAATTATACACATGGTATACACATCTGTCGACTCAGGACCAGTAGCTATGTAGGTAGAATTTAGAAAGTACGGAAACCTCGAAGGATCAAGTGGTTTGCGCTTCAGTGCTTCGTTCTTCGCTGATGGATGGTGTCACGGTGTCGGGAACTAAGTAATATGATCTGGTCGGTAGTTTGTTCACTGTTACTTACATTCAGAAGATTCTCTTCTATGGTGGTAAATAGTATACTGAAGTTAAGAAAGTGGCCCGCTCGTTTGATGATGGATTGTTGCGATTGACTGGCGTATAACTATATGCCCCTGACTTGCGCGATCTAGTTATATATTAGTTAGACAATGGGATAAGAGGGTTTGAACAACTCTTACCTCAGAGAAGCCTACTATACGACCTATATAAGTACATGTATATTGGTAGTTAGATGCAAGTACGACTATATATATATATATATTTATTCTCGCCCACCGTCCTACCAAACCGTCTACTTCTATGCGCATGGCACCTTGGCTATGTCGATTCGCCCATCTACGCCCGTAGAACCCACGGAGTATCCATATCAGTAAATAGGCATTCAAGAGCAAAGCCCATGTATGCAAGTAAGTATCTGTCTACCTGTGTACGTATGTAGTCGTAACGAAGTACAAGATAGCGGTTGGACGATGGCCAATGAATCGTTTGTCGCGTTTCGCCAACCAAGGTCCACGAGACCCAAACAGCCAGATCCAACTGGTCGCATTGTACTCATTGTGTCAGGCCTTCAATTGCTCGCTCAGCATACCTAAGGGAGAAGCCCATGTCACACACTCCGTACCAGACAAATACCAGTTGATATCCATTCCCATTCGCTCGCTATGTAGAAGAGAACAAGCCGTCAAATTCAAACAGAGAAAGGGTCCACCCAGGAGTCGGGAGTCAACGAGTTGCTAGGTAGTCATCCCTGGTTAGGGAATACACGTGTATGCAAGCAATTATGTACCGAGCCATGCTCACATTGACAGTAGGTAGCTGGGTAGGTTTGTACCTATGCGGGTGTGGACGACTTGACTCCCTATCCATTCATCCATTCATCCATCCATCGATCAATGCTTCAGTCAATCAATATCCCCATCCTCAAGCCCGGGCCTCCTCTCCGAGAGCAAGTCGAGCGGTACCTGGTTTTCATGCTCAATATGATTAGCATCAGTAGTGGCAGTGCTCGTGGTGCTCTGCCGATACCGACGTCCGGATCCGGATACAGATCCAGATGATTCCTTTAGATCCTCACCTCCTCCCCGGGCGGCAGCGGCTGCCGGCGGGAAGGCATGGTTATCCCCGGCGTGCAGCGACAGGAACTCGGGCGGTATTTCGTTGCTGTGACGCTTCTGCTGTTCATCTTCGCTGTGGCGAGTTGCCAAAACCTCGCTCAGGAGGCCCGCGGGGACCTCGTTGTTATCGTCATCTTCGCTGTCCGTCATCTCTCCTTCAACGGCGTGACGAACGGTGCACGTCAGCTCGGAACCAACCTGCCGGGATAGCCCTGGCGGCGATGGCGTCCTGGCCGGCAGCATTGGGTGGAACTGATCTGCGCATGGGTCTGCGTTTTCTGATCGTTGTTGTTGCTGCTGCTGTTGCTGTCGGTCTTCTGGTTGTTGGGGGCCATGGTCATCCCGGACGTCAAGATCCGGATTCTCCCACCGACGGATGACGCTGGCGCTGAGCTCCTCATGCATCAAGGCATCACCACCACCTCCTCCACTTGATCCGCCCCGCTTCCCCTGCTCCTCTGCCACGTCCATATCAACCAGATTCGCACCCGCGCCGTGGTTAGCAAGAGGAGCGGATGACTGCTGCGTGGCTTCGAGATCAGGGGACCTCTCCTCCAGTGGCGGTGGCGGCGGCGATATGCCCATGCTCCTAAGCATATCCCCCAGCATCTCGCGCGCGTCGTAATACACGCTGATCTCCGCGCCGATAGCGGCAACCAACAGCGTCCAGCCGCGCTCCTCAGCGTATGCGTGGGCACGCTCGAGCTTGCGGATGGCTGCGACAAGAAGATCCCACTGCCCGCGCATCACGTCTCTGGGGTCGGCGCTAATAGATGCACGTGAATGGATGGGACTGCTGCTACTGACGGGTCCTATCGAACCATCGCGCTGCGCGAGAGGGCTACTGCTCCCGCTGCGGTTGCGATCGTGGTTATTGCTGCGGTTATTGTTATTCGGCTGTCCCTCGCCGCTTAGCGCCCCCGTCAATTGCTCCTCGTGCCGCTGGATCGTGTCGATGACCTCGGCCCAGATGGCCTCGCCCTCCTCCAAGGCAGCGCGCTCCCTCTCGACTACGGTGCGGCGGCCCTCCAGGGCCGCCACCTCGCCCTCCCACCAGTCGCGGGCCATGGGAAGGGTCCGCCGCTCGGGTCGGAGCCGGAAGAACTCGAAGCCTGTAATGTACTGCTGCTGCCGTTGCTGGTCGGCGCCGTTACCGTTACCGGTATCATGTTCGCCCTGGTCTTGTGTAGGGGACTGTGATGGCGCCAGCTCAAGAACGCGGATGTTAGGGCGGCGCACTAGCTCTCGAATCCCGGACTCGCACTCCCGGAGAGCGCCCTTGTACCCGCTGAGCCGGGACGCCGCCTCGCTTTTTGCCTCCTCGAGCCTGCGCTCTAGGTCCACTTTATTTTGCTCCGCACGCCGCAGCAAGCGCCTGTATTCCTCGATCTGGCCGGACACGGTCTGTAGTTCTCCCTCGATCGTCCTGATATCGTTGGTTAGAGGGTCGCTAGGGTCCTTCTCTATCTCTTGGATATCATGTTTGATTTGCTGGTGCCGGGTCTTGAGTGAGCCAAGTTTCGAGAGTCCGGCCTTCCTTTCCGCAAGTGCTGTAGCGATACATGCATCCTCCTCGGCTTTCAGGTCAGCTAACATCCGCATGACGCCGATTATACGAGACCGTGTCTGTCCAAGAGTCAGACGCCTCTCGGCAGGTTGACGGACGGGTATGACATGTTGGCGCGATGACTTCTCCCTTCGGGATGAGGTGGATATGTAAGAAGCCGACTGCGATCGACTCGTATTAGGTGTTCCTGTGACGCTCTTAGTGTCATTTTCCTGTCCCCCGAATAGCTTCTGTTCAACTGCTGCGGCTTGAGCATCCAAAAGTCTCTGGAGCTCTTTCTGCATCTGGCGTTCCCTTCTCGCGATCTCCTTGAAGGTGTCATCGACCTGGACTCTGGAGTTGGTGGGTAGTTCATCAGGGCGCGTCCGGCGCGGTAGAAGTGTCTCGATGAAAGAAGCCTCGGGCGCAGGGTCCGAGACGGATTCTGGGTAGTATTGGGGAGCCCGACGTGCGGTGATATCGGGAGGAATCGGTGGTACAAAAGACGACTTCCTGGTCTGTTGGCGCCAACTCCCCGGCCGGCCTTGGTAAGCAATAGCTACGGCTTTACCTCTGCCCTTGCTACTAGCCGATGCTGGGGTGCGGGGAGAGCCGTTGAGCATACTAGAGTCGGTCGAGTGGGTTCTCGAAGGCATTTTCGGGCTATCGTAGTCGGTGTATAGAAGTGCGTCATCCGGTCGAGGCTCAAGCTCTTCGAGGTCATGGTCGTATGAGTTCCGGTGTGGTGGAGAGTTGTACTGGGGTAATAACGAAGACATGGTGTCGCCGTTGAACCCCAGTGCTTCCAGAAAAGAAACCTTCCTACTCATGATTCTTTCCTTTTATAGGCCTATTTCACTTGTTCTAGAGCAATGAATGCGTGGGTGCTTTTCATACTTCAGCTATAAAGGAGCAAAGGGCAGGGCAAGAATGGAGCGCCAAAGCAAGGGGGAGGAAGGTGTTTATAGCAGTTAAAGCAGGCTTTATGTGAATGGAGCCCAGTGCATAACCAGATAGACAAGAATCAAAATAGGTATGGGGGATGAAAGTGATGATATTTATTACTACTACATAGCGTTTCCCTGGAGTAGGTAGGAAAGAGGTTGAAATAACCAGATCGTCGGCGTTTGAGTGGAAGTGAGAGCTACTCTACCTAAGTACTTACTTAAGGTAGGCAGTAAGTTCAGCGGTAGGAACCTTCAGCTTCGTAAACCAGGTACAACTTGGAAGTTGCCAACGATGATATCAGCCTGGAGCCCGTGTCTAGTTATCGATAAGGCGTGATAAGAGGCTGGATAAGCGCAGAGCTCACATGCTGAGGGCAGCTGCCCCCAATCCATCCCAGCAGGTGCCCAGGCAAGACATGCAGTGAATGGAATCATGTGAATGGAAGGGAGACCAATGGAAGGTGCCTACCTAAGTCTTTACACTGGATGTAGGTACCTAGGTACCTATGAATGAGGCCTGACATAATTGGCCAGGGCTGGTTTCTATAGTCGTGCTTACCTACCTTAGGTACTAAGTCTTTCCAGGTTCAGGTTGTCTCTTGACTTGCATGTGATCACTTCAGGTTGTACATTCCTGCTGTGTATAATTCCCTAATTGATCCTTAGTCGAGTTACTCCTGATCGTGACTTCAAAGTTCAAATCATGCAAGAGTAATCATCCTGTAATTGAAGTCTGTCCAGTTTCTGAGTAGATACCCCCACCATATATATATATATATACTCATCTATCTACGCATGGCAAAAGCATGGTTTATCGATGGTTTCTATCTTCTCAGATCCAGAGGTCGTTCCAAGCATCCCGGCACACAGGGCGGGAATGCCTTCCTATTTAAAGACTTACCAAAGGCCGTAACGCGTCATGCAGATCAACGGAATCGCTCGTTGTCATCCGACATCCCGACATCCCAACATCCCCACTTCCTCCGCCTTCCTGATTCTCACAACCTCATCTGCTCCATGTCCGCTATTTCATGCCAACCACCACTGCCACCACATCCTGAACCACTCTGAAACGATGGTTCCGCATCTAACCTTGTGTGCTTGCCCATCTTGCCCATCTTGCCCACCTTGTCCACCTTGTGTAAAAACAGAGCATTTTGCTCCAACCTTATTGGGATGAATTATATGTAAGGGCTGGATTATAGCGATTGTCCACCAATGACCTCGTCTTCGAGCATGTTTCTACCGAGGCTGCAACCAATGCGACGCCGGTATTCTGCAGATGCACCATGAAACAAAGTGATCGTCTCCGACCAGCCGGGGAAAACCCATACCTTGACCCTGAATCCTTACATGTTCGGTTACCCAGATTGCTACGATGTACGATGATGCACCAAACATAGGCAACTGGCATGGGATGATCGTCGCCGGGGTCGAGATGCGGCAGGATTAGAAGGTATGGGGTGCATGAATATATTACAATATATTGCCCTGCATGCGTGCCACGTTCAAATAACCCAACCATGACGGCGCCGTGGTTCTTGGATCTCTCTCACTACTACCTCGTCATCCGTCCCATCATCCAACGGCCGAGGCCCTTATGAACGGAGAGCGTTTGTTTGCATCGCATCCCATCGCCTTCGTCTCACATTGGTTTGTCTCGACGCTCGTTTGCCCTCGCCTCGGAAATTCACTGCATGCTTCCAGCTTCCTTCGCCAGTCCAGCGCGCCGTGGGATCCGCAAAGGCTGGGCTGTTTGCCAATCTGCCCAAGTGTCCAAGCGTCCGAGCGAAACGAGGATTCTGGATTCAGTTAAATAGGCCGTATTAACCTCCGCAAGGCATCGACCTCAATTGCAATCGTCTTCTGGTTCATCGACGCCAACCAAAGGTCAATCCAATTTCTCCGATTCCCATCGGTAACTAGGTAGCGAGACCAAATCGACGACCATGCCTTCTCCAATGGCTTCGAGCTCCATGCTCGCCTGTCTTGCCTTCGTGTTCGCCAGCGCAGGCCAATGCGCAGCTGGACCTCTCAATGCTCGACAGGCCGAGGTGAGTTATAGAACCCAGCCATCCCGCCGGCCTACAATCTTCTATATACGCCGTTAATTTACTCACACCTCAATACAGACGACTTCCTCGGGAAGTGCGGCCGCGGCAACATCCACCATCACCGGCTACGCGCACCCGCTGGCACTCTCCAGCCTGGGGACCCTAGCCGCATCTCAGACGCCGCTGTCCTACGCGTCTCCACCGAGCGCCATTCCCGTACCTGGTGCCCCGCCTGCCGCCGCCGCAGAGGTACATCAGCAACAGCAAGCCCTAGCATCAGCATCATCATCGACGCCAGCAGGTGACGCCCCCACGCCGGTGTGCACCTCGATCGCGGGCTCGTCGCCGACAGCGACGCTCCCGTCCTTCTGCGAGCCCTCGCTGCACGTCAACGCGGCGTCGTTCCTGCAGCCGCGGGCGTCGGATCTGGGTGCGGCGCTCGCGAACGTGACCATCGCCACGTCGCCCGACAAGGTGGGGTGCTGCGCCGAGTGCGCGCGCCTGTACAACTGCGTGGCGTGGCGCTTCGTGCCCGTGTACCAGGGCAAGCCGACCCCCCACCTGCCCGGCGGCTTCGACCCCTGGGGCCAGGGCAACTGCGATATCGTCTACTACACAGGCAACGCCGAGGATCCGGATAGCGGTGTTACGACGGATGGTGCTGCGGACTTGTGCCCCAACGGCCGCGTGGGCGAGCTGCTGGACGTCAACGGCACTAGTGCGAATGTTCCGGGCCCGAACGGCGAGACCGACCGCTGGTCCAACGTGTATTATAATGGCTGGAACGAGGGTAGCTGCGGCGCGCCTGGTAATGTCTTCGAGAGCGGCGCGGCGGAGGGTCGGGGCGATCCGGATACGTTGTGTCCATGATAGGAAGAAGTGTTGGGCGTATGCTTCTTGGAGGGTATAACGATTAGCTTAGGTAGTCAACTGTGGCTATGGATTACTTTGCTGAAATGGATGCTTGTATGGTGCCTGAGACTCAAGATTAACCTCCACCTACCTATTGGTATCATTCAAGACTGCGTGGAAGAATGCTTACGTCGGTTTTCAACGTAATGACATGCTGTTAAGTATCGCGCATTGGTGAATGGGTTGGTTGGAGGTCTTCAATGTCACTCGTTATTATGACAATGGCTCCCAACTGTGCTTTTAACAATCGAGAATAAGATTTCTCAATCTAAACATGGAAATTGAAGAACTGAACAATGCATGATGCCAAAGCAAGTAAAAGAAAAGCCGTAAACCTCGCCTTATCATAGCTAGATAGATCAATGTTCCACCCCCCTATTCTCAACCTGTACCTCTAGGTAACCCATTGGCTTTCAAATCCTCAAATGCGGAGCTGCTTCTTCTTCCAAAGCAACAGCGAAGCCGGGATCTGGCATGCTGCTGAGACACATAGAACAAGAAGTTGGCGATTATACCCCTCGGCAAGGGTGTGTCTGATATCTTGCTGTAGATGTAAGGGCAACGAGGCCAAGGCGCCCCCTGAATGGATAAGAGCGTCCGAGCTTGACACCCCTAGAAGTTCCTGGAGCAGAGGACGTGTATATGTGTTCAATACCGAAGTCGAGATAGCGAGGATCATAGCGCTACCGATAAATCTGAACTGGGCTCCGGCCCCCATGCCAACCGCTGGGAATAGTTAGAGAGTGTGCTACCGTGAGAAGACAATAAAGACGTACCATTAAAGCGCTTTTCGTTCACAAATGGGATCATTACGAATAGTAGGGAGAAGTTCATCCCACAACCCCATCCTGCGAGGAACTCGAACCCGTACATCTGCCTCGGTATATCGAGAGTTAATGGCAGGGTCCCCAACAGCGCGAATGCAATGATCTGAAAGCAGGATCCAACTAGTAAAAGGTATAGTGGTGGGATTTTCAGCTTTCCCGCAAGAATAGAGGCGAAAATAGACCCTAGGGAAATTGGTATTGTGAAAGGTATCAACCGTATACCGGCATCCAAGCCAGAAGAGCCGTATACCAGCTGGTACCGTTGGGGGATGATAAATATGCTGATAATGGTAGGCCCGCCTAGGAAAAGGAAGTTGCTAGGATCTTTCGTTAGGGGTGTACAGTATTGAGGGTATCTCTGGAGCGCTTACAGCAGTATTCCCATCATCTGGCGGTTTGTCAAGAAACTCCAGGGAAGAACCGGCTCTCGAACCTTGTTGGAAACCGTCACGTAGCGTTCCCAGATGACTAGAGCAATCCAAAAGACTCCGGACAATACCAGCAACGTGATGACGTAGGCAGACTTCCAAGGAAACTGTGAATCGGCCTCCTCGAACGCTGCTGTCAAGGACAATGTTGCAAAGAGAATGAGGATGGTCCCGGGTATGTCCACACGATCAAGCGTGCTCTTCGCCATCAACTCTTTCCAAGTCTTTGTCTGGTAGTTTGCTTGGCCCTGGTACGGGAAGTCTCTCGGAATGGCAACGAGACCGATCATGAACGCTGGCAATGCTATAGGAACACTAACGACCATTATGATCAGCAACCTGCATGGATTGAAGGCAAAGCACAGGGGTAGTAAACAGAGGCGTACTTGATGATGAAAATCCATCTCCAAGAAATATGAGCAGCGATTGCGCCGCCAACAATTGGGCCTAGTAACAACGCCACTGCATTGGTCATGGAGATGTTGGACACGAATTTGGTATACTTCTCCGGTGGAACCAAATCGATGATGAAGATCGTACAGAGTGAGAAGCAGCCTCCACCGCCAACACCTTGAAAAGCGCGGAAGACGATACTGTGGCATACATATATTAGGATATCGTATGTATAGGGGGCACCGATTTAGCTGTCTCACAGTTGAATGATCGTTTGCGACGCACTGCAGGCAGCCGAGAAGACGATAAAAATGGCAGTCGAGAGGAGGAAGATAAACTTCCGGCCGAAGATATCACTGAACTTGGCAAAAATGACAATGACGGCTAGGGAGCGAGAAGCGTGAGAGTTTAGTAGCTAAAGAAGTAGCATGGGTAATCGCCAGTATCACTGACCTACGTATCCTAGCAGGTAGCTGGAAACCACCCAGGCGACGCTGTCAAAACCCCCAATATCGTCGGTAATGGCGACTAATGCCGTAACGACGACCGGCACCTCGAAGTTCGTGAGGAACATCATGATCGCTACACTGTATAAAATGGATGTATAAGCATATGATCCTGCTCACCAGGATTTTGAAAGTGTGCATACGACATGGAGATAAACCAAAACTGCGCGCCCTGGATATACACGGTGTTGTCTTGACCGATCGCGGACCTTTGGCTAGACAGATCGCCTTCATCTTGCTTCGCTTCGGATTTGGGTTCTACGACCCTGTCCACTGAACGCTCGTCCATCTTCGTGATTGGATTTACTTCCAAGCCAAGGGGATATTGCCAGTGAACTTGATGGGGTATGAACGACGGTGGGATCAAAGTATGATGAGCAGGTATGCCTATAAAAGAGACCCCAGAGAGCATGATGTGATATCCGAAAGAAGGAAAGGTTGTTGCCAGTGAGCTTCATTTCGTCTCTGGGTGCCAGGGCCACTGTATAAGCATACCTATCTCGGCAGGTTCTGGCCAACATCGTTTGCGATCCTGGAACCAACTCATCACCTACCCAACCGTGAGAGATGTTAGCCAGTATCTTCTGGATCGCATAGCAAGTTGGCAGTGACGATCCGGGAGTCTAAAGTCAAAGTGGTACTTTTGCGCGATAGGTGTGAAGTTCATTGGACTACGATGCTCCGATATCCCATTCCGCGAGGGCGTCATGTAAGGGATCCTGTTAGGGCTGGCTTGGACTATAGGGTGTAAGCACTACATACTTATCAATATGGTTCTATATACGAGCTCCAGATAGGTAAGCAAGGGGTGTAACTTCGGGAGCATGCTTGGTGCCTAATTTGGTATTTGTTCAAGGTATCCAATGCCAGTGACACACTTCGCAGCTATCTATACACTTCATAGGCATGGTATGAAGATGTTGGTCCAGTTGACTCGACCACGTGTCGTATAGTGTGGCACATTAACCGAGATGACCGAGATGTCCGTGAGAGTCAGTACATAGATTTGTTATTTACATGGTTTACCAAATGAGTTGGAAGTATACTTGTCGGGGTGGCATGTTACAAGGTAGTTTTATAGTCGAACGGCGCGAAGAAATCCCTCCCTGGGGCCATTCCTATACTTGGTGACGCCAGAGCTTCACTTCATCTTGTCGCATTGTCACAGCACATGTGACGTAGCCTTTCTCGCCAGGGGGTGAACTGGCCGTTATTATCAGAATGGGATGAGTCCCCTGCCAGAGTATTTGAAGCCTTTCTAGCTCGAGTTATCGCAGGGATGGAATGAGGCTAGTTCTGCGCAGGTAACATGGAAGTGTGATGGCTACGTAGGATATTTAAGAGCAGAACGGCTCGCCTTCCACAGCATCGACGCCTTCTTCAACACATCTCTTCACTGCCACCTCGGGATCCTCGTCGCCATCCAGCATGTCCAACCAGCAGCTCTTGGCATTGGACTCGAGGAGCAAAGCGGTCAGTTGCGCGACGGATGCGCGACTGGAAAAGCCGTCGGCCTGTGAAAGCTTTCCGAGACTGACCTTGCCGGCGGGCTCCGAGGTAAAGTGGGCCGGGCGAAGGGAGATGCCGGCGAAGTCGTTCCTCTTTTTCCTTGCCGCGTAAAGCTCCTCATCAGCTACGAGCTTGGCCTCGTAATATCGCTGCAAGGGGTTTCGGGATGCGACGAGATATTGTTGCCACTCGGCCTCGTTTACCCATGACGGTTTCTGGTGACGACATCCCATGAACGATATCAAAACGAACTTGGTAATAGACGGGGTGGCGACAGATGCGCGGATAAAGTAGCATGTCGCATCGCGATCCACTGCTTCGGTCTGCCAGTTTGTTCCGTTCCGTTAGGTTTCGGTACTCGAAGTTGACGGAATGCACAATGGGTGGCGTGGATGGGTACATACTCGTTCCGGCGGCCCTTTTCCGCCAGCGCCCGCACTCCAGACCACGTAGTCGGGCTTGACTTCGTCGATTACCGCCTTGGCTTGCGCTTCGCTTTTGATATCTTCGATGCTGCGTACAAGAACGGTAAGCTTCCCGCTGCCACCCGATCCAAGCTTTTCCAGAGGCGCGATTTGCTCCGGGTTGCGGATGATGCTTGTGACGTTCCAGGAGCGTTGGAGCAGTAATGGCGTCAGTAGCTGAGCCACTTTGCCGTAGCCACCGAATAGAAGCACGTGAGGAACTGCCATCGTGTATATGATTTGGGATTAAAACGACAAGCGATAAATCGTGTCGGGTTCCTACAGATCATGGAATCGTAACTATTCAAAACGACATCAGACGGAGAGCGGTGTTGTTGACAGCGAAAGGGGTGGGCGGGAAAAGAGGCCTTTGTTAACCGTATCGGCGTTATACAATATCGGCGTTATGATGTTATCATGGGCTATTTATTACTCCACAGCGGGAACACGGATCCGAGTCCACCATCCGTCCAACGTCCACGGCTGTTTGCCTATTGAACGTTTATGTGGTCATCGAGTTCCCCACCGTGTTCTGTGGAGGCCCTCCGCCCTCCGTGGACGGAAAGCGGCGGGGTGGCAGACAAATTTGATGATACCATTACGTAGCTACGTAAGGCTGAGGTGTTGTTATAGGCCAGTGACGCTACTGTAATCCATAGGTCCGTTCGTAAGTGTGCCGTGACAATCTCCAACTGCATATTACATATTACGGTAGCATTTTGCCAAGAACCACAATCACACATCTACCCCTGAATACCTAGAAGGTAGGGGTCTGCTTTCAACTCGCTTCTATAGTAGCAGGCAGTCCGAGATACGGAGTTTCCCCTGGAATAAACTAGAATGATATAGTAACCGATATACACCAAACTATATGTAGTCGCTTTATTCGGAAAACAATATCTGTAGCTAATCGGCCGAGATATATTACTATAACCCTCGCTTCGAAGGCCTTACACGTAGATCCCCCGCTATACCCCCCTTGCTGCGGACCATGGCGTTGATTGTGGATCACCAACGCCAGATGCGTATGATCCAAGACCTCCAGCCAACCAACAACCAACTTACGATGGCGAGGAATGCCTTATAATCATAAGCTGTAA
Source organism: Diatrype stigma (assembly GCA_022225965.2). Lineage (NCBI taxonomy): Eukaryota > Fungi > Ascomycota > Sordariomycetes > Xylariales > Diatrypaceae > Diatrype > Diatrype stigma. The sequence goes on along the minus strand of JAKJXP020000032.1, from coordinate 144,906 downwards.
CTAGCCAACTACCTCGATCAAACTTCGTCCAGAACTTGCTACTCAAACGACGATTTCCGTTCCCCTTTATATGACCTATATATCATGTCTTCGGTCGAGAAGGCTATTTCCAGCTTGCAAGCTGTCCTTCCTATCGGGTGCTTTGCCTTCCCGGCTACAGAGCAATATGATACGCTTAATACATCGTATCTCTCAGGTATGCGACTTCCCAATAGACTTTATACAAGATTCTGGCGTGTGTCGGGGCTGGTCGTCGCAATAAGACCGGGAGACCCCTTACGGCCTGGATTGGAGCCCCTTACACATCCTATATATTCCAAAAGGATACTTGACTCAAAATCCTCGCAGGGTTGGAAGGTGACCTTCAGCCTGCTTGCATATTCCTGCCACGGACTAGGGAAGAGGTATCGACCTTCGTGAATGTAGTCAAGACGTTTCCCGTTGGTAGTGTTCCATTCGCCATCCGAGGCGGAGGACAACAACCTGTTCCCGGATGCGCGAATATCCACGGCGGTATTACTATCGATCTCTGCCATCTGACAGGCGTTGAGGTCAGAGACGGTTATGTGGAGATTGCCGCGGGCGAACGCTGGGGCACCGTCTATGAGAAGCTGGAGCCGGAGGGACTTGGAGTTACGGGTGGTCGATCGACGACTAATGGAATCGGAGGACTGGCACTCCAAGGTATGTGCCTTCCTAATCTGATCTTGTGAAAAGATAGACGTCCACATCGGACGGTGCTCTTTGTCGGTTGTCAGTAACCTAGGACTCTATACTCGCAGGCGGCTTGGGATTTTATTCGACTCGCGAGGGCTTCATATGCGACAACATCCTCAACTACGAAGTCGTCCTGGCTTCGGGGGCTGTTGTGAATGCCAACGCACAGGAGAATGCGGACCTCTGGGTCGCACTCCGAGGCGGCGGGAACAACTTCGGCATTGTCACGCGCTTCGATGTCCGGACGTTCAAGCAGGGGCCGATGTGGGGTGGCTTCGTCTGGTACTATAAGCCCAGCTTCGAGGGCCAGGTCGAGGCGCTGGTGCACGAGCTTACCCGGTTCGATGCTAGCAAGGAGACACACCTCATGATCAGTCTAGCCTACGCCACCGTGTTCGGCAGCGACGATGTCATCTGCCTCAACCAGATGTATTACACACAACCAGTCAAGAACCCCGCTGTCTTGGACCCCTTCACCAAGATACAGCCGCAGAAAAAGGAGTGGAATACCATGAAATTGAAGACTCTTGTGGAAGCGGCGACGGAGCAGACGGGAGCTGGCCAGAGTCAAATCAGGTAAAATCCCTATGTCATATTAACATCCTATCACAGGGATATAACTCGGAGTCATCTAACCTACTATCTTCCAGATGCGCGTACATGAACATCACCGTCAAGGCCGAGGCCTCCACCATCCAAATCGGTGGGCATATCTGGTGCGACGAGCTCGAGGCCATCAAGTCGGTCCCCGGACTCATGTGCTCGTACACGCTGCAGCCGTACGCGGCGTCCCTGCTGGAAAAGTGCAAGGCGAATGGGGGCAACTCGCTCGGCTTCGACGCCGCCACGTACACCCCCACGGCGGCTACCGAGCCCAACCCCGGCCCTGTCGTGAACGTGCTGCTCCTGACGTACTGGGCGCGCCGGGAGGACGACGAGCGGGTCCTGGCGTGCATGAAAAAGGCGCTGGCGCGAATCCAGGCCAACGCGGCCGCGAGGAAGCAGCTGGTCCCGTTCGTGTACTGGAACTACGCGTTCGAGCACCAGGACCCCCTCCGGTCGTACGGCGAGGAGAACGTGCGCGGGCTGCGCCGCGCCAGCGAGAAGTACGACCCCGAGGGCTTGTTTCAGAAGGGCTGCCCTGGGGGGTTCAAGCTATTTGGTTGACTGAACGTGGGCTGGGCAGGCGGGCAGGCGGGCAGGCGGGCAGGCGGGCAGGCGGGCAGGCTGTGCAAGGTGGAGGCTTGTGATGGACGGGTGGGCTGGGTGATGCGACTGGGAGCGGGAAACAACGTTGTTAGAATGGCTCAGATAGCCCGAATACCACGTCCTATTGACCCTTTGCTCCGTAACTTGTGAGCTATGTAGTAGAAATAAATCACAGGAAATTTTACTTCTTGAAGACCAGAAGTTGGGATAAAGCTACTGTTGAAGCCTGGCGATCCTGGCAGCGACCTAGAATGCCTTGACCATGTTCAAACCTGCCAGTCTATCTACTTGATTGCATGTACAAATTCGAATAGGTACCTGACACTTTCTAAGGAGGAAAGAGCGCAACGGGGATGCAGAGAGAGTGAGTGTACTTGAAAGCTTGCAGCTCTGATGGGCATCAAGAACGCTGACTGATCAGCTTCCTCAGCAATATGATCATGGCGTAATGGTTGGCGGGATAATATGCCAATCTTATCGGGTCAGTACCCAATATCTACACATGCTGCATGTTGCTGTAGTGTTGGTGATGCAGATTGACTGATGACTACACTGCCTACCGAAGGTCCCAGAAGGATCAAACAGATCCATGTTGCAATGGGCCAAATCCGTCCTTTGAAGAGGAGCATGCAGCTCTTTCATGTCTAACGTAGAATCTTGATCTACTAGTAGTAGTACAATCCGTAGGTCAAAGGACTTACTAGATACCACTGGGCATGCTGGAAAATGTAGTATATCAATGTATCATCATGTAGAGTACCAGTCGCATATGCCTTCCGCGTTGTATTTTCGCTTCTGAAGAGGCATACTACTTACAACGGTGACCTTGGTCTACCTAGGTATGAATGGAAGTATCTACGATAACACCTGGGGAATGAAAGAGAGCCATAATGCTGGATTCCTCAGGGGAGTCCACAATCATTGCCTGGGGGCTAGACCACAACCCAAGTTCAGGGTGTTGTGAACACCACCTCCTCCCCCTAAGCACGTCGTCTTAGGCAGGCACTCTAGGACTTGACCAGGCAGCTATCTGCTTGCTATGGAAATTATCGATCTTATCGGCAGTATTCACTGTTATCTAGGACACGCGTGCATCTACCTGCAGCAGCCTAGAGATAGATACCTAAGGTACATCATGGTTGAGGTACAGGGAGTTCCGGTAGATATCGCTATAGGCGAGGCTACCCCTGAAGCCATACTGTCTTATCGAATAAAGGGGTATGTCAATCGACGGAATATTTCTATAACTGACAGACAGCCAACCTTGACTACAAGCCTCAAGAAGTATCACAACACTTCACGTCGCTCCTCAGGCAACGCACAACGCACAACACGCAACGCGCAACGCGCAACGCGCAACGCGATTAATGCGATTCACGCTAGCGGGTGATTGAATTCCTTGAGCCCTAAAATACTTGCGCACCAGTTACCTACCATAACTACCTGCCTGCCTACCTGCCTACTTACCTACTTGCCTACCTGCCCACCCACTGGCAGTTAACAAATCCCATCCCGCTGTTTCCTCACAAACCTTTCCCTCTTTCTTTCCATTCTTCCCCAATCGACGGTCTTCCACGGACACTCTCCCACACTTCCTCAACACCTACTTGCTACACTCTTGTCATCTCTCCCATGCCATCCACCACTCCTCCCACGCCCAAAACCTTCTGTTCATCCCATCCTTCATCTTTCCATCACTCTGGACATTCATCTTGAAGATGGGAGCGCGACCTTCAATGCCACCATCTACAATTGTATCAAAACAAACCATTGAAGGGGAATTCAAGGAGCTGTCTGGGGGAGATGTCAGGAGCACTGTATTGCCCTGGCTCTAGCTTTAGCCACCACTGGCTCTCGCTTAGCTATTACCAGCTAACGGCGTCGTAAACAAGACCTGCTACCGGATCAACTATTGGTGCCTGCTTCAGCACGCTGATAGTTTTTCACGGTGTCCAACCCTGTAAGTTCATCCTGTCAACCCCAAAAGTACAAAGACTCCCCGACGCGTCTGACTGGTTTACTTACACACAGGACAAGGGCAAGCATTCCTGAAGCACTTGGCAATTGCCAACATGGTCAACATAATCATTCAGTATGGCGACTCCAAGATCTCTGGCTCATCTACTATTGCTAAGAGCTTCCTCGAGGCTCCTGTGCATCAAAGGTACGTACTACTATTTGTTCTTCTCAACTTCCCCCCCAGTCCTTCTAATGAAGGCAGGTGCATGTATCTATGTCCCTCCATCCACTTCACTTCACCCTTCGATTCGAGATGATTCTCCAGCTCACTGCCCCCACCCCGACATGCCTAATTATGCTGGTGGTAGTGCTCCCACTGGCCCAGCGACATGCGGCATGTTGTCGATCGTGCAGTTTTCGTATGGAAAAACTTGATTGAAGATTACTAATAATTATGACTGGGTCTCTTTCTAGAAGGCATGGTCACAGAGGATGGTATTACTACTGTTCCTTCTTGTCTGCAACCTGTTTACTTTCCCTGGTTCTACCTCTTCAGCAACCTGCCAACTGCGGCCAAGGTATGCAAGTTCCAGTACCCCTCCCATGCTTTTACACCTCCCAAGAGAACGGTGGCGAGCCACCTTCATCACGAAGGTGGAACTCCACCAGTGTCGGCAAGGATAAGAAGACCAAGGAGAAAGGCTGCCAGACCTACGGCAAGGCCAAGGAGGATGGCAGAGCCACCGACACCAAAGCCCCAACATGTCTACCTCCTACCAGGATCACCACCGCACAATACATTCAGCAGAGAGGGCAAACCAGTTTACCTGGGGAGCGATCCACTGCTGTTATGGCAGGCATCAGTGATCCCACTGCTTGTCAGAACGGAATGAGGTAAGTGCAGATAATATATTCCTTGATCATATGCCTTGATTTGTGACCCGCCTTCCTGTTGTCAAGCACTATTCTTTGGTCATTCTGTCAGTCTTGATTACCTTGCCACCCCTCTCTCTCACCAAAGACATCGACACCTCTTGTCACTCACCATCACCCCCAGCACATTTTATAGTGTACTGAGTCATTTACCTTTTTCTATCTTGTGTGTTCTCCCACGCAAGTTTGCCAACCTACACTCTCCATCATCTTGTGACCAATGCCCTCGGACCCTGTCATCTTTTTCATCCCATCATTAGACCCCAGGTCTAACATGGCAATTACCATAGCTTCTAGCGACATGATCTTCGAAATACCGCCCAACTCCCATCAATATCGAGATTGCCTCTACCGACTCAACCAACATGGTATGTATTAAGTATGATTCTCTCTTATGCGTCTTGATGTTAAACTCTGCCCTTTCAAACCCTCCCTCCATTCTCCTTACACCATATACTATTTTGGCTCCCGGAAAAAGAAACACTACTAACTAGTAGCCCTGGCCTTCAACTTGGTTGGTTTGTAGCGGTATCTCCAAGTCCTCCACTTCCGTCTGAAGTTGATTGATCATAATCCTGGCTTGATACGGTACTTACCATCTGGTTGCCATCAGCTTCATGGGGGATTCTACATGGCAGAGACTGTCGAAGAGAGAGAGCGTGAACTGGTATGTCTCCCTAATTTCGCATTTTCCGGTCGAGTCACTCGCGGCTACTACACGCCAATATTGCCATCAGCGCTAATTATTAGAGGGAAACAGCACTCTCATCTCTTCGCCATGAAGCCCAAGACTGCCGAGGTTCTTTCCCTGGTCTGGAGCCTATGTGCCACCGGCATCATCGATGATCCTGGCCATAAAAAGCATGACTTAGGCCCGGTTTCCGGTGGCAACTCTGCAAAGAATGACAGCCCTCTCACGAGGCGCTGCACCGTAATCAAGAGCGTTCTCCAGTTCGGTGCGGATTACCTCTGCTTTACACGCATATTGGTCTTACAACTCTCCCACGCTACTCAATGACCCCAGTGGATGTCCCAACACTCTGCAGGTACAGACTACCAAACTCAGCCCAAGCCCCTCCTCACTCTCCGAAGTCACTTGACGACTGTACATTACCCCTATAATCTCTATTCATCCTTGGCTCCTTGGAACCGGCAGCAACACCGGACCGAAATCACCAATAGAAACCCGTCCTCAGAAGCGCTGTCACCTCCCAACCATTAAACTGAGTCTCCGTGGACCGTTTTTAGCTGGCTGGGACAGGAGTTTTAACTCGAAGACGACCACGGCAATCAGCTACTTGCAGCACCATCCTCGCTACTTTGCTACTCGACCTTTGCCATAACCAGCCGCTACATCCTTTGCTATCCGCCTCAACATTCAAATAGCTACGTACTTCGCTATTCGCTTCAACACCCAGGCTTCTACATTCTTCGCCATTTGCTTTAGCACACAGGTGTGACACATCCACCTAGATAACCGAGCTCAACGCACCGGGCCGGACCCCAACGTCACTCGGCCACATTCATGACAAGGTCAAGGACCAAGCCACAGTCTTCAAGACTGGCCAAGGAGGCCATCTTGGGCTCGGAGCTTACTTCATTCGATCAAACACATCCTGACGCCATAGCCGGGAGTCCCGGCTTATGCCCTGGATCTGATCGCAAGTACAGACCTAAGCCCTTCAGTCAAAGAGAGATGGATGGATCTATACAACCACATATCAATGTGCGGGTTCTTGAAGAGAGTTCACGGCCAGCTCTGCTCGGGGTTGCCCAGCCCTCCCCACACCTCAATAGGCGAGGACTGTGGTGGATGAATATCGGTATCACCACCGTATTCATGCTCAGCATCTAGGTGGTACCGGCAGGCTTTGGGGACTGGTGAATTTCCCATTATGTACCTCATCAGTAGAGGGGATCCCGGTTGTGACGGGCGATCTTACGTGAAAGCTAAGCTCTAACAAGGGCAGGCATGAAGCGGGGATGGATTGAAATGGGGTTATCGCGACAGCGACAATGGGACGGGGCCGCGCTGGGCCGTCCTAGCGTCCTTGGGTACCTCTATGACCTAGAGACGCAGGTAAACCTCGTCCTCGTACGGTCCCCAGCGATTCGATCACATCGGTGACTGCTTCATCTGCCATGCTGCAGATCAGAATTCGACCGCGTGGCGTTGTCAGCCACTCTGGGGTGGGATTTTGTGTCTCCTTGCCAGGAGAAGAGGCGGCATGTGTTGAAGGAAGGTCGAAACCACTCCCACGCTTTTTCGGGTGAGAAACTCCCACGCTACTTCTCTCTCCCCGTATTACCGTTTCGTGTCCTTCAACACAAGCATCCTCTTTCTCTAGACGAGGAGATGCAGGGTCTCTACCCCGGCCACTTCGTACTAGTCAACGGCGTTGAAGGTTGGAAATGCGACGTCGCCGGTTGTGACACAATCGTCGGGCCGAAGCCCGGCGACATCGCTTCGCACCGCAAGGTGCACCAAGCCCACTCGGCGTATTCGAGAGACGCCGAGAAGTTCTCCCAGCCTGTCCTTTGCACGGAGGACAGAGATGGGCAAGGTGTACCTTGCGGTGCATCGATGGACAGCAGGAACAACATGCTGTCTCATTACCGACGACACCACGGCCATAAGGGCGACCACTATGGCGCTCGCAATGGAAGGAAGGGCTCCAAGGGCACGAAGGGCAAGAAGGTCGCTGGTACCGGGCGCTGGTACTGGGCGCCTTTCTTCCTTTTGCTATTGCTTTGGCTACTGGCAACGAGGCACATGTCCTTTCGAAGTTTGAGATCCGACTACCAGGGGAGGGAGGAGGGAAACTGGAGGTCGCAGCTTGCTTCTGTCACAAAAGGCTTGACAACAACGAAGCACTGGTACGCGGTGCCGAAGGCGAATTATTGTTGCCTGTTCGAAATTCTCGCACCTTACGACCAAAGACCTACAAACTGGTCAAGGACATGAGGCCGTGCCTCTCGCGGTAGCAAGCTTGAGGCGGCTGCCTGCCACCCCTTGTCTAAGCATACGATACTAGCATCATGTCCTTCTACCAGATACTTCCCCTAGTGAGCGTGGCTTGGCGTTGCTATTCTTGCAGTCGCTATTCCTGTTCGCCCTAGGAACTGCGAGATGGAGAGGTGCGCTCCCCTTCCTCCCAAAGACTGCGAGGCAGGGGGGGGGGGGGGGGGGGGGGGGGCGGGAAATCCTCGCCGACGAAGACCGTCTGGGTGCTGTCACGTCATTTGTCTCTAAGACGAAAGTCGACAAGGAGTAGCTGCAAAAGATTTGCTGCTCCTAATCACTGTTACTCCTCGCTGCGGCAATTGCTCCTTCTCGCGCTGTTGCCACTCGCCGCAACATTGCTACTCCTAGCTCAATAGATACTCCTGGCTATTTTGCTGCGACCTCACAGGAGAAGAGCAAGTCTGCTTGCTAAAGCTGACGCTGGCGATCCCAGGGCGATCCCCATGGCTTCCTTCACTTATTGCTTTTACCATCAGCAACTATATTCTTTAGTATTGCCTTTGCTTTTCGCTTTCACCCCTCCACCCACCACTAGGGGCAAAGCATAGCCCCCCAAAGCGGACAGCCTCCTCATCCTACAGATTCCAACGGAGGATATGCTCAGGGGGGTTCTATGCCACTGAGGTATCCTCCCTGGTTTCTTAGGAGACAAGGTCGGGGATACAATATGGTGGTGATAATCTCGGCACTAAGCGGCGTGATGTTGGTTACGGGAAGACGGTCGTTTCACTTGCATTAATGCAAATGCAAGAGGATCCCGTTCGTCCTATGGAACCCGAAAAACAGCAGCACAGAAGCCATCACCGCTTATGGGGCGCTCTTCACCTAGAAGAATGAAAATCATTGATGACAGCGACAGCTTCAACTGGGCATCTGCATCCGCTTCCTAGCTTCGCTACCTACTCAGCTTTGCTACCTAGCTTTGCTTCATTCGCTAGCTTCGGGTCAAATTGCTAGGCATGACGGCTGATGGCGCACACTCGGTATTAGTCCAAAGCGCCCTTCAGGGCCTCCCGATCAGATCACGATCACATCGGATGACTAGATCGGCCTCCGCTCAGCGGTCGTCACGAAGTCGACCCCGGGTTCTATCGACGCTTAGCCAATCCCTCACTGGATCTACTGCTGCACTGAACCTAATCAATTGCTCCAGCCACCTAGCTTCCCATCCAGCCACCTAGCTATTGCACTTCACCTAGCTACTGCTTTCCGGGCTCCATACGCGACATCAAGAGATGGCTATGTCATATGGAAGCCCCGCGTCCGCTATACCGTAGCACGAGAGAAGGACAGACGAGGAGATGAAGACGGTGAAGCTGCACTGGCTTTTGCTTTTGCTCGAAACGAAACTGGCTTACGCTTTGCACACCGCGACATTGCTCGCAATTGCATAGCTACGGAAAGGGAAGGCAAGGACACCGGTACTGCGCCGACCACATGGCCAGAACAACGATATCGACTAGCCATTCTCCCGCGAGAGACCCCATTCTATATCCATCCAGCTCACGATGTTACTGGCTCGCCTCATCAACAACCATTGTTCATTGGCGTGCTGCGTAGTCAGTGCGCACTAGCCACTTTGCTCACACCTAAACATCCACCTTTTAGCACTCTGCTGTAGCTTAAACTCCTTTGATCTAAATCACCCGTTTCTATTCTACAGCTGCACTTTTCTTTGCTTAGCTTTGCATTTGCAAATGCGATGATTCCCATGACATCCAGCGCATCGTGGACGACCATCTGGTTGCGTGACCAGCATCCCTCTTTATCTCCACAACACAGCCTCGGTCGGAGCACTATGAGCTAAGACTCAGCTTCAAGTCGGATGTGATGAAGTTGTCGCATCCAGGGGATCAATGACGCTAGATTCGGAACCAGGTTTATTGCCATACAGAAGAAAGAGGCGATCTCTAGTCTAGGGAGCGGAAGAGCTCTATACATAATGTGCGTCAAGCCACTAGGTGCTGATCACCTGATTATGTAATCCGAGCTCTCCTATTTAGCCCATATATCGCGACAGAAGTCCAACGAGGACCCGAAAGGCTAGCTGCTATGGGGGCGCCCCCAACCAAACAAGCTGTTTAAGATTGGGGCCGAGGTCACGCTTCGCATCACCAAGCGGTGAGAGAAAAACGACCAGCCTGCCAGCTCACCTCCCTAAGGTTTGAGTAACCCTGGGCAGTTTACCTCCTTCACATCTGACTTCGGAATCACCGGAGCTGGTTGTGAAGGGCTAAATCGCTCATGACTGAGTACACTTGCCTTGTATAATTTGCTCCCTATGAGCATCTACAAGGCCACCATCGCCAACAGCCGTCTGCTTCTCAACGATCACTATGGCGGGTACTACCTCCTGTAGTTAGTGGAAATGCCAGGGAGCAAGGCCTCCTGTGAGCAAGGCTTAAGAATCAAGGACTGGCCCACGGTGCCGAAGGCGGATTATCGGCGCCTGTTCGACATCCTCGCCCCTTGGGACCAAATCGGCCTGTGGCTCAAATATTACGCATACCTCGCTCTTTACTTCGCTCTCCACCTCGCTTTCGCTTCAAAGGCGTGAAGAGGCCAGAGAACTATTAGACCCGCGGAAAGCTCTGCCAAGCCTGGGGAAAGGTTTTCTCGTCTCTGGCCGCAGAGAGAAAAGACAGCGCAAGCGCGTCGTCCAACCAATCCATTGCACCGAGATGGTGGGCTTGGATTGATGCACATTGCCACGCACATGGGAATGGAAAGGTTTACATGTCGGTTGCACGTCTTTGTTTGTGCGTTGCTTGAGGTGCCGAGCTGGCTTTCACTTTCTAGTTTACATCGAAGCCCACATCACATCACTGGTCTATGGATCCCCATACGCTGGGACGGCCGCAATGGTGTTGTGCCTTTGGCCAACCCCAACCACCAGCCGCCCCCCCTCCCACGCTTTGCTACTGGCTATCCCGTGCGCCCCGCCCGGAAGGTGCCCGGAAGTTGTGGGCTTAGTCTTTGTGGGTGTGACAGCCTACTACCCTAAGTCCCGACTTTCGAATCTTACTCTCAGGGAGCGGGGTGAGGTCGAAGACCCCCAGGAGTTCAAGAGGGTGGTGCGCCCCAGCATGCAATTTCAGCAATATGGCTTCTTTCTATTCAAGAACAAGACTTGGATCATGTATCTGTCTAGTCACTATTCGATCATGTCCTTTTGCTATTGCTATTGCTATTGCTTTGGCTATTTCTTCCCTTCCACGTAGTGCCGTCCACGTAGTGGTATGTATCATCTTCCCCCTATTCCTTAGTCATTACCGTTCTAATGCCTTTTAGGTACGCCGCTACACCATTATGATTGCTTTGGCTGTTGCTATTGCTTTGGCTATTTCATCCGGTCTACGTCGTGGTATGTACTTTCGGCTCGATTCATCAGTTATCGCCTTTCTAATATCATCTAGATACATCATTATACCCTCGTCAAGATGGCTTTGGCTATTGCCTTTGCTATGCTTTGGCTATACTATAGCCACTACGACAGCATCATAGGCAGATTACCACTTCAAGGTTAATCTCTAGACTGATGCTGATAAGCATCATATAAAGACCCTTGTCACAGCCGTGACGAAGTGATTGGAAGATATGACAGGTCAGAAGTGAGGGGTCTCTGGGCACAAACCTTTTATACGCTGGTGTGCTCTGCCCCCTTCCTTCCCATGGCTTCTTTCCTCGCTTTCTTCCTCAAAGAGCTCTGGCAGAGCGCTGTATACGAGGGTTATCTGTCACCATAGAAGATGGCTACCTGCGGACACTCAAGGACCAGGGAACATCCTCTGGCGCATCCTTCGCTATGCTAAACTATGTGAGGTTGGATCAGGCCCAAGTTTGTCTTGCTTGAGAATGTCTTCAACACCTCAGAATACCGTCTTACTTGGAACGAACGAAGGGCGTGCGAAGAGCTCTGATTATGAGGGCATATTTGAGATGTCCGATGATTACGCGGGCTCAGACGGCCGAGATCGAACTATGTGGTGGATTGCATATATACGGATGAACAAGTTACTGCCTTGCTGGAAGAAGCTTGGGATGAAGCTGGATTCCTCGAAGATGCAGTTACAAAGCAAGGCATCAATGAAGCTCCAACACCACTCGGAGAAGCGCATAGCCAGCTATGTGTTTCAAGTCAGCGGCTCCCTTCAGAGATTGGGGCTAGGATCACTCTTGTATATAACTCATTGCTCTGGATTTAGCTTTGCTCCTCTAGCTTTAGCTCTGCTCCTCTGGCTTTAGCTCAGGGAGCTCGTATGTAGTCCTCGTATGTAGTCATACAAACACCACTTTCTACTGTATGCCCCGTTCTCAATTCGAATAACTCAAATGTCATACTATAGTATTGCGTTCGCCCGTTTATGTAACATCATGTCAGAGATGATGAATAGGAAGTAGTTGTTATCAATAACTCATCTTCTGGCAACAAGTAGGAAATGTTTGACTAAGTCGTCTGATTTCTGACTTGATCCGATTGATGATATCTGCATTTCTCTTGGTCCTTTGAGTTCAAGAGCACTCCGAATTCATTTGATTCGTAACCAGTGCTTCTGTCAACTTGATCTTCGTGAAGCCATTCATGGTTAAGGTCGTTGAATATCTTATGTAAGCAAGGTCCGTGCTAAGTTTGATTTCCTATTGCGGCGATATGCTATGTGGTTCGCGCTTCTCATTGGTTCAATTTGCTCATCTACGCGCTATTGCCTTGGTCTATTATGCAAGCCCCCCTATATGAGCATTCCCTTACTAACTAGACTAATGCTGCACCGTAGACCGACATGTCGTGTCAACGGCCTTCTTGTTATTTCACATTTATTCCTGGCTTTTGCTTAATATGAAAGTGACTTCATACTGCGTAGCTAGGAAATATGAATTTAGAGAGGGTTCATTCCGTTTGATTCACTTGGTCCCAATGATCACAGCAACCCAAGCACGACTCATCCTCGCTCCCTACCAACATAAATGATCGATCTCAGACTTGGAAACCTCTGATCCCAATCCTGGGACATGTCCTCATCAGCGAAGCAACCGCCACTACGAACTAATATGACCACCACAAGCCACCTCGACATCGCACGTACAGGCGTAGCTCACGCTACAAATGGGGATTCCTCGTTAAATGAATACGGCCAATCGTTCCCACTACATCTCAAGTTGTCAAGGGCGAGGTGGTCACTCGGTCGTCACCCTATCTTCTATCAAGAATAACTTCGAGATTGGCCCTTTGTAGAGGTGTTCCCGCTGGCCGCTCTTGTCTGCGTTTTGAGAGCGGCGTGGTAGTCTGCCTCGGTAGCATCCGACACGGATTCCAAGGTAACAAATGTAGCAGCACTCGCGTCAGTCCGGTTACTTCCACGAATGAAAGTTCGCACGCCTGTGAAGACGGGGGATGGTATCTTGGGGAGCTTGAGTAATGGACGATTCGGGGCCATGGTGGTGGGTTTCTCGTCAGGCTGTGCTCGAGCCAGTGATTGGAATCGCCTCCAGAGCCGGTTCCAAAGGCTTTCCATGGGACTGAGAGGTATTGTCTCTTCCTGCGCGGCGTTGTTGCCATTGCCATTGCCATTGCCTGTGCTTGTCTGCTTGACGAATAGCGTCCGAAATGCCGTGATGGATGCCATCATGACCGCGACATCACCTTCGATATGCTGCCAGAAGAATTCCCATACGTCATCCTCTAACCCCTTGTAGTAGAATCCGGCCATCCTGACAGCGGCGCAGATTGCCATGAAAATGGAGAGGCAGAGGAAGATGGCCAAACCAATCTTGGTGGATCGGCTGAGGAAGGAGCCCCGTAGGATGATGATGGGAAGACTAACGACTAGCCTGGTGTGAGCTTCCATTGGCAAGGATTTGGCTAGCGAGGAAGGCAGAAGACAACTAAACGTACCCATTAGATCAGAAAGTATGTCTAAGACCGTCACGAGTGCAGTGAGCCCGACTGTCTTTCCTCCGTCCACAGTAGAACTAAAGCATTTCACTAGGGTGCAGGGTTAGTCTGATTGTAAGCCTGTTAGCCAAGACGAATGGTGATACTGACCTGCGTCCTCCCCGAAATACGGGCATATGATGAAAGGATCTACCATGACGAACGCCCATGACATGACGCAGAATACCACAATAAACCAGTAATACCGGTTCACTGCTCGCGAGATGTGCCAAACGAGCGGGCGCATGAATGCGAGGAAGCAGCCTTTTACAGCGAACGTCGTCGTCCATATCATGGCCAGGAACGGATACACTTTCTTCTGCAGCGAGAGAAGCTCGCCGTAGTTGGCCAGGACGTAGGGAAGCACTTGCGGAGCGAGTAAGGCGGCAGAGTGCAGGTAAAGGAAGTAGCAGATGTGGTACAAGATGCCGGTAGCGACGCATAGACAGGCAGCGGCAAGGATCAGGAATGCATCGTCTAGCCGCAGAGCCTTCTGGTACGTGAGTCGTATGACCATTCGCGCGACGAAGCAGCATAGTGCTAGGCCTGTCAACACCCCGATGCCCACCTATATGGACGTCAGCCTAGTTCAGAGACGAAAAGTAAAAGAGAGATAATAGGGAAAGGGGCTCTGTTACTTGGAAGGTATGCATCTCAATTTGGGCAGACGACTCGATGAGTCTAGTAGCCTCTTCGGGGTCCAGATATGTAACGTTAGACATGTTTCCCATGTATTTAGCGTATTTGAACTACTGTCTCGAGTCGTGGCGATGGCTTCTGAAGGGGATTGAACCTAAACAGGTGGTTCTGGGGGACCATGGGTCTTAAATACTCACTTGCGTGTGTGACAAGCCGACGTGCCTGGCTATAGCATGTTCTCCTCTCATACTCTAGTCATTGGGGCCGCCTGGGGTTAGGTAACCATACATTAACTCACATAGACAAGGCTGATGCGAGCTTCAACCAGGGGCAACTCGCCAGGTTCTAGATTTGCTATTGTACCAACTTGCTATCTTTAAGTTTCATGGAGGGGGGACACCAATAACCACCCAACTAAATCTGTGTATATCCCAAGTTGTCTTTGGGGGGAGGGGGGGCGCTTGTTGCCGTTATAACGCAATAGTCGGCGATATCAGCTCTGGAAGTGAAATAAGTATGGCCTAAACATGGCCCCTTAACTACCTGAGTGTCTTACATTCAACTGCTTACATTGTGAGTGTCACAGCCTGGCCCTAGGTGGGACGACTGGTCACCACAGGGGTGGCACAACAACTGTACTTACCTAAGCCCGGTGTCTCTTCTGAAGTGCACGGGGTGGCGGGGTAGGTATTCTCCCATTTATTTTGAGTCTCTTTATTTTCATCACACAACCACCTCCAATCAATGGGGAGACCCTTCCTATCTAGATATAACGAATACTACCTTAACTCTTATCTTGTGTCTTGGAACTGCCGTGATACCCTAGACATTTCTATAAAAGGAGGCCAGTCCCGGGCTAATAATAGCACCGGCCTTGGCACCAAGCCAGCCTAGCTCAACGGTCTCAACTTACGATACGACATCGAAATCTAACGGATT
This sequence comes from Diatrype stigma, assembly GCA_022225965.2. Lineage (NCBI taxonomy): Eukaryota > Fungi > Ascomycota > Sordariomycetes > Xylariales > Diatrypaceae > Diatrype > Diatrype stigma. The sequence continues at coordinate 129,553 of JAKJXP020000032.1, read as the reverse complement.
CTAACCTATGATCCTCCTTCTCTATCGTCTCTATCAAAGACGAATGAACGCGTTTATGCAAGGATTTGTCGCGATTATACATGAAACCCATAGATTGGTCGAAGCAATGTTCAGTCAACTTCTCCGACTAAGCGTACCCAACCTGGGGGCCCTTTCTCTGCTTCTGATCGCTGTGCTCTGGCGCCGGTATACCGCCCAGCGTGACAGCTTCGCAGCGTACAAGAAGCATGGCAATGCTCAATGCGCCCCCTTGACCTTCCCCTATTTCTTCCCGCTATTGGGCAGCTTGCCGATTACGTACCTGTGGAAACCGAGAGCCTTCGTCTCGGCCCCCAAGTAGGCAGCCACATACCTCCCCGTACCCTGCCATGCCTACCTATACCAGTAGGGAGTCTGTATGTGTAGCCGCGACGCTGACTTTCTTATCGCAGCAACTTCTTCCAGAGCCCGCACCCGACCCGTGTCAAGATCCTCGCGCAGGAGTTCTACGTCCTCCGCGGGGCGGAGAACGTCAAGGCCCTCTTCAAGGCTTCCGGGGCGTGCACCTCCATCCCGTTCGTCAAGTTCGCGCTGGGGTACGCGTTCGGCCTGCCGGCCAAAGCGCTGCGCCTGTACGACAGGGACGACTCGGGCGGCGGCCACACGCCGCACCCGGGCAGCACAGTCGACCCCCGCAATCGCATCGACTACCGCGTGTACCAGTCGCTGATCCGGTTTCTGGAGGGCAAGGGGCTCTTGCCTTTCTGGAATCGGTTCGCCGATAACATCACGACGCAGCTGTATGAGTTGCATGATCGGCTCGGGTCCGGCGACGGCGACGGCGACGGTGATGACTGGGACTATCGTGCGGACCTGATGAAGGTTGTCGGAGACGAGGCCACCGTCTCCATCGTCAATGCGCTTTGCGGCCCGTACCTCTTGCGCCTGAACCCGCACTTCCTGCAGGATTACTGGGACTTTGACCGTAACTTACAGACGTATCTCCAAGGTGCGTGTGTGTGGCATTGGATAGCGCACATCAAGCTTCTTACTTTTTGGCCGTCTGTTGATCCTGATTTTTTCGCTCACCCACAGGTATTCCTTGGTTTCTCGCCCCGAGGGCCTACGCAGCCCGACGAAGGGTGTTGGACGCCGTGAAGGTGTGGCAGCAGCACGCCCGAGACCACTACAGCGACTCGGCCCTCGATTCTGACGGCGATGACCCGTTCTGGGGGAGCAGCTTCTTCCGGGAGAGGCAGGCAATGTTCCTCGAAATGGACGGTTTCGACCACACTGCGATCGCGTCCGAGGACTTTGGAGCTATATGGGCGTAAGCTATAGCGCCTGTATCCCGAAGTTCGGGGTGTCCTAGATGGCCTACAACTGATTCCTCATGTAATACAGAGCGAGAAATTCCATTACCGCGACATCCTGGACCATCTTTGAGATATATCGAGACCCCGAGCTGCTCGCCAGCGTGAGGGCCGAGGTTGATGCCTGCGCGCGCCTAGGTGCAGAGGGCCGGATACGGTTTGATGTTGATCAATTGCTTCGCTTGCCTGTTCTCCAAGCCGTCTACGCCGAGACGCTGCGCCTCCGGATGCACTTTTACGTCATCAGGATGCCAGACAGGGCTGACCTGAACATCCGAGACTGGGTCATACCAAGGCGAAAGGTCGTCGTCACGCCGACAACGGTCGCACACATGGACCGCGAAGCATGGAGCACCGGCTGGGAGAACGAGCATCCTCTCGACCAGTTCTGGATTGGGAGATTCCTCAAATATCCGCCAAACAACGATGCTACCGCTTCTACTTCTACGCCAACATTTTCGACGAAAGAGCTCGAAGGGTCGTGGATCCCCTACGGTGGCGGGCCGCGACAATGTCCCGGTCGGCACTTTGCCAAGCGCCAGATATTGCTGACCACCGCCTTGATGATAAGCCTGTTTGACTGCGAGATACTCGAGGGGGGTCGGGATGTGCAGGAGGACTTCACGCTCAAGGGGTTTGGCGGCGGCATGTCGCACCCAGCTGGCAAAGTGCCGATGAGAATACGGCGTAGAGTTAGATGAAAGTATCAGGTGGATTCCTGGACATGTCTTGCAGCAATGAAATATCATATCGCATATTGTACTATCTACCAGCTTTGCAAGGCGATGTGGTGCTCATGGATGTCTCTCTATATAGCTAACGAAGCGGCTCCCCCTTTTGTGGGGTTGCCGGTAAGGTGGTTCTTGGAGGTCTAGCTATAGCTCTACGTATAACTCCTATTCAGACAAAACCTTCGTAAGCAGAGCCTGTCGCTACATGACCATTATTCTATGTTCATGGGTCGAGATTGATATCCTCTCGCGGTCAACTCACTATCCTTGTCACGCAGGTTCTGTTCTGGAGGGCAAAGAAGAAAGCATTGAAACGTTAGACTGATGAAGAATAATGAAACGAGTCTACTATCCACCCCCATGCGACTACTCCATGCGACTACTCCTCAAGTAGCTCCTTGAATACAAAACACGAGACGGCTATGCGCCAAACCCGAACTCTAAACCCTCCCAAAGATGTATTTATAGTTTCTTCAAGCCGCCACCACCCGCAATCTTAGCAAGAACGAACGATGCCCCCTTTCTCCACCACAACTCCACTAAACAATCCCTGTATACCAAACGCCAAAGCTCTCCAAACCTTAAGCAAACCAACCCAGCTTGCCTCCTCATCGCCCGGCCATCCTCGAAAGCACAACCTTAGAATCGAGCGCCAAGCACGGGACAGATCTAGTGCAGGCTGCTTGGACCCTCCCCGCCGTTTTGGGTACTACCCGCTGCCGGGGTGGAGTGGTACGAGGGCAGCGGGGGCAGCTGAGGTGCCGCGAGGCAACACTGTCCGTCATCGCCGCCGCCATCGCCATGAACCATGGGACGTGCAGCAGGCTGAGGCACAGTCACGACGGGGGGCAAGGCGTGCTCTTTGCCCTTTCCGTTCTCTTTGCCGTTCTCGTTTCTGTTTCCGTTTCCATTGCTATTTGCATTGCCATTTCCATTTCCATTGCTGCTAGGAGTCACAGTGCCACTGCTGGAGCCAAAGCCGGCAGCCTGACCCATCTCAGCGGAATCGGCTGTTCTTGGTGATTGTGTTCGTTGTGGTGGTGCACAAGTCGCCGCTGCCGCCGCCGTGACGTGCTTGCCGTGGTGGCTGCGGTGGAAAATCATCTTCGGGTGAGCGACGGCCCAGAAGGCGTTGCTGACGCCGTGGCAGGTCCCGGCCGCGATCCGCTGGAGGATGGGGGTCTTCCGGTACACGTCGAGGAAGAAGATGTAGAGCATGACGCCCAGGGCCAGGATGCTGAGCAGGATGATCACGGGCTTGGTGCTCGGGCCCCTCTCCTTGGCGAAGAAGAACGGGCTGGTGGTGGGCGTGGGCGTGAGCGGCTCGCTCCCGCGCGCGACGAGGGGGAGGCCCGGGTGCTGGTGCCAGTACTGGCCTTGTGCCCAGCTTCTGGTGATTGCATTGCTGAGCGCGCCGAACATGTTCTTGCCTCGTGTAATGGTGGGGGCGATGAACGAGCCCCGCGGGTCGTGGACGGTGGTGGCGTTGTGCACTTGATGTTGAGCGTACTGGCCGTACATAGGATGGGCCATGTGAGCCGGGATCATCCAGTCTATGGGTGCCATGGTGATGTGATTTGATATTTATGGTGTTCTTGAACTTGATCTTGACAGTCGTAACAGCAGATGAATGATGTTTGGTCGGTGTTTGAGTGCGGTGAATGTTAGTCACTTTGCTTGGAAAATGATGTAGCGAGTTTGGAGAGGGGAGAGGCGAGCAACCGAGCGAGCGAAGAAAGATATTCTGCCCGAAGACTACGGGTTACACACTATAGAACCGTATTTCCGCACCAATGATTCTGAGATGGTAAAGCTGGCCACAGATATACTTCTGGTCAGCGGGTAGCTAACTCTGCGGTGCGTTTCGAGACGAGTGGCGCTCAGGCCCGCCGGTGAACTCAAAACATAGGGTTGAGATGTAGAACTAGTTGTAGGATGTTCTTCGGATCATAATCAGACAAGGTACTAATTACTCAAAATGTGTCCTTTTCGGAACAGCTTTAGTATTTACCGGTTTTCAATGGCTCGTTACCTCGGGGATTTTGTTTAAGTTTGTCCAAAGTTGATATAATACGATTCTTGGGACAAGATGGATTTCTCGAATTGGTCCGCTCGAAGCAATAGCCTGGACAGATAACATGGGTTATATTCGTGTGTTATATTATCGTATGGCCGTCGGAGTAGGAAATACCCATTGTTATGAAGAACCGCCGGCACATACCAGATGCCATCTCCAGATTTACTAACATTGGCTAGCTGCTCACAACCTGATCCTCAATAATAATAACGTTCCCCCTGTTATGGTACTGGGGAACTTTATCCCAAGTAGAGTATACCATCTGGACTGTGGTCGCTGACATCAATATTGACTGGTGATCAGTCACATTTGTCCTTGCAGATGAGAGTTTCTCTCTGACTATGTCAGATCTGTGCCAGTTATGTGAAGGTGCTCATATCAGGCTCTGTCAATTAATACTTCGCTATAGTTGTGACTCAGATATCTGAGGGTCGGCTAAGCATGTGTCAGTTTAGCTACAGATATAGGTCCGTGCACAACGTAAAGGGGGTTTGCCTCCAGGTATAGGGACAGATGGGAATAGTGCCCGATGCATCACCACTCATATTACTTACCCATCATTGCAGTATATATATAGAATACTTTACGCAACATAAAAATTAAACCAAGGGCTGTATTTTCGTTCAGCGAACGGTGGAAATGGCTCCTCTAGCTATTTTTGTCTTGCCAGGAGAGTCACGACACCCAGCCTTTATAATGTGTCGGTACAGATGATATATTCAAGAAATAGCCACCTGAACTCAGAAGTGACTCCTGGGGAAATCACAAATAATGATGGTGTCAAGTTATCCTATAGATCTTACTACATGATTTCCAACCTTCGTCCCCTGGCCACTTGGCTACAGTGCGTATCAACGTATCATGGCGCCCAGTTCTCGGCTAGACATGAGAAGTTCGTATACAGCTGCAATCAGGTTACAATAGAAGCATAGGATACCTCTTGGAGAATTTTGCAATCGTCAAGATTTACCGCAACGTACCGTTTGTTATATAACTTCTATACAGAAGCACGCCATTGGCCTGAAATACCAGCCAACCCATCCGCCCTAATCGTCATTCGTTCGTTCATTCACACACCGATCCTCTGAGCGAATACCCAATAAATCCTAATCAACACCCCCGTCATCATCATCACCCTTCCCGATATCCAGCCCCTCGAATTTCTCCCTGGCCTGCTCATAGTCCTTGCTGTCCTTACTGTCGCTTTCCTCCACCTTGCCACTACCAGCCTCCCCAACGACCTCGGTCTTGCCGCCGTTCTGGCGCAGGCCCTCGAGGGCCTCGGGCTTGAGGGAGCCGTCCTCGTTGACGTCCTCGCGCAGGTGCAGCGTGAAGAGGATGACGAGGTACGTGTCGCCGGTGGTGCGGTTCCTTAGCACGTATCTAAGGGTGTGTGAGCGTTTCTGCTTCTTCGTCTTGGGAAGTGCACCGCCGCCGCCATTGCTCTCGGACCTGTGAAAGAATAGAACCCCCGCGCAAACAAGGCACGGAAAAGCATCGATGAGAAACTGGAATAGCAATAATGGATGGGTAAGGTTAGGGGTAGGGGTAAGGTAAATAGGGGGAGGGGGGAGGAGCACGCGTGAACGCCCATCACCACCACCACCACCACCCTCCTAATGTATCTAGTTCAACACGTACCTAAGCGGCTGGCCATCCCAGTACTTCATAATGGGCAGCGTAAACCCCGGAAGCCGGAGGCTGAAGTCGCTAAAGTCGAGGTAGGGGTTGTAGAAGTCGGCGACGTAGGTGCTTCCGTACTCGAAGACCCAGCGCTCCTTGTTCTCCTTCCGCAGGGCCCACTTCATGCGGTCCTTGGCGGCGGGCGGGGCGCCGAGGCGCTCGCGCACCTTCGTTCCCCGCGCGTCGCCGCCCTCCTCGCACCAGATCCCGATCCCGTTCCCGTCGTCGTTTTCGTCGTCGTGCTGCGGCTTCCCGGCGGCGCCCGCGCCCGCGCCCGCGTGCAGCGCGTTGAACGACGACAGCGCTGGCCCGTACAGGTACGGGCGGTCGGCGTAGGCGTCGCCCTCGAGGCCCGGGTCGATCCACCACTTGACGATGTTCATGGCGTAGCTGAAGCCCGGCGGCAGCCGGTCGCGGATCGGGTGGTCGAAGTCGTTGCCGAACTGGAGGTCTAGGCCCGAGATGCCCTCGCCCAAAGCCCCGTCATCCTCGCCTTCGTCATCGTTCTCCTCTGCATCAGCCTCTTCTTTCTTTTCTTCGTCTACCGTGGATTCCCCTTGCCGGTTGGGACCTGGTGGAGAAGAGGGAGGAGAGGAAGTAGCCGGCTTCCGAGGTGTGAACCGGATGGCCATGCTGTACTTATCCTTGTTGGAGGCGTGGGGCTCGGTGGAGAAGTACGGCGAGGTGGTGGGCGAGCCCCGGGGAAGGCCGCGGTAGTTCTCCAGCCGCACGTTGACCTCGCTGTCCATGAGCGGGTTGCTGATCTTGATGGGCTCGGGCCTGTTGACCGGGACCACGACGTGCTTGTCGATGTTGTAGTCGGGACCTGCCGTCACGCGGATGATGTACTTGTCCATGGCCCTTGTTTATGTGGGTGTGTCAAGGAAGAGGCACGTATGTTGTAGGTCCGTATGTACCCAATGTAGGTCTCGAACTGATGTATGGCCTGGTCCGAATAGTGCTGCAGAAGATAACCTTGGGCTTTGTCTAAAGATACTATGTGGGTAGAATAGAACAATGGGCACTTGAAAGATATAGGATTGGCGCTGCCAGTTCGATATACCAGGATAGCTCCTGTCAGGCTGGATCAATTGACATGCTACTGGTGCTTATGGTAACATAGGCAGGAGCTGCAACTGATGACATACGCAATACAAGCCCTTGCTACGTGCCTACATACGTACTTAAAGCCTTCCTGACTGACAGTCTGACACCTTCAACATCGAAAAGCGATATTCCATTATTGGTGGGGGCAAATTTATTTATACTCATGACGTCAACCCCACGCTAGCAGGGGTAGGAAACGCATAGGCCACTGCTAGGTACGGAGTACCTACTTAGCTGCTGTCCCACTTCCACGGGAGATCTTCACTGTCACATTGAGAAGGTACGAAGTACATACATAGAGTAGGTAAGCAGTGGCATGTGAAAGGGGCCCCAGTGCCGTTGCCCACTACAGCAGCTTGTGAGACTTTACGTTACGATACCAGGTAGTCACAGATGGGGACTGTCCGATAAATTTCCTATGATTTGGATTGTTACGTATATGACGATGCTGAGACTATCAAGGACCTAGCCTTGCCAATATTCCTAATAGGAAGTTTGAGTTACTCGTGCTTCGTAAGTTAGTTGTAATCTTGTGCTTCCAGGCCCAGCTTGGAAGCAATTCCCCCCCGCTTCAGCCTTTGGCTGAGAGGCGACGCAGGCACGTGTACATAGCTACGTAGGTATGTGCATATACTTGTGTAATATACCAGGTAGAATAACAAGACACCTGGATTGTAGTTGTGCCAACCAATACCTAAGTATTGGATAAAGGGGGCATTTGATCTTCAAGCGTGTGCCCCTTGACTTGTTTCCCTTTCTTTACTTTGGAATGAGGAACTGATCAATGTCGACCCTCTCGTAGAAGCTGATGTGGCCGAAGCTTACCCAGTGCTGGGCTAGCCGATTATGCGACAGGAGCATGAGCTGGGACTCCATGTATTTATCTGATGGAGATCAAAATGTTAGAAAGCCCGTGGCTCTGTATAGATATTCGAAAAGTAGAGGGGGGGGGGGGGGGGGGGGTGGGGTTGGGGGAGGAGGAGACTTCGCAAATAAACTGCATACCGTCAAAGAACCCCATAGCCGCAATATGCCCTTTACTCTTCACCACCCTAGCGCCCTGGAACGGCGCCTCCTGAGAAATGCCAACGAACCCGCCCTCGCCGAGGTCGTCGGCGACGAACGTGTACTCCCCCCTCGGCACGTTAGGGTCGCCCGTAAGCTTGATGGCCTCGAGGCGGCCGCGGTAGACGCGCTCGCGGCGGAAGCGCTCCTGGAAGTCTGCTTCCGTCTCACCTTCCGCCACCTGTCGCACCAGCGGCGGCGCCTGGGAGAAGTCCTCGTCGACGCCGTCGGGCTGGTTGATGAGCAAGAACTCGCAGCCGTGGCCGCTGTAGTCGCCAACCCAGATGCCGCGCCAGGGCTTCTCGGCCGTCGGCGTGTACAGGAGCGGGTCGAGCGTCGCATACGACACGATTTCCTCGCCCAGGTGCATGTTGATGTGCGGCGGGCCCATCTCCATCCACTGGCGGATCTGGAAGGTCTGATCGGAGATCTCCGAGCGGCATCGCGGGGGCTCTTCTCCGACTCGAGACCGCCGGTACTGTCCTAGCGAAGCGAGAGTCGAGGAGAAATGGTGAATGCCGGCCGGCTTCCCGTGCAGGCGGTGGCGTGCGGGGATGGCGGGAGGCGGCCATACGTATCCGTATGGGAACAGGAGATTGGTTTCAGCGAAACGGAAATCGGGCAGGGGTTTTGCCAGGAGGAAATTGCTGAAGCGAGGGTCCGATCCATGGTGCATGTGCATAGGGTGTTCCGCAGACAATCGGCTGGGCGCAGACGGTGTTTTACTAGATTGCTGCGCGGACGGGCCGTCCCACCCAAGCCTACGGGCATTGAACTGCAATATGGGTTTGTCTAAGTGTAACTTGACTCTCGGCTCGAAGTAATGTATTTGGACGCCCTGGTTGGCGTCCCACGGCTCGCTGCCATCCCGGGCTCGTGTGGCAAGTAGCTGATAGCCCTCGATGCACCCTCGCCGCTCGTCGTAGCGCACTATGATCATCTGCCCCGTCAACTCGCGGTCGCAGAACCATATCTTGTGCTTGGTCAGGAACCAGTAGGGATCGTGGGTGATGTATAGCTCGCGCCAGGACCCGCATGGGTAGGGCGAGCTGATTTTATGGCCGGGCAGGTTCGACAAAACATGTCTCTGCCAGTGTAGATCGGATATGGCGTGGGTACGGAGTGCACGGCAGACGGCGGAAGCAGTCGCGAGCTCGATGGGTGTCAGGTACGAGAATATGGTATCGATGAGTTCGGACGGGAGGGTGAGGAGATTCTTGGAGTTCGATGCAGATGTCTGGTGAACATAATGGGGTGTTGGATCTGGGCGACACATGTTAGTTATTCGTCAGCCACTGATCGCTCTCAAGAACGGTATCCCAAGAATAACATAGTATATAAGGTGACACGACAGCTAGACCAGCGTGGAGCATTAGAGCATGAGTACAAGAAAAGAGCATGTTAGATAGCAGTTCACTGTAGAGACAGGATCAACATGGTGACCCGTAATTCCCAAAAAACCAACCTTGACTTGTGGTCCGTGACATTGGCGAGAAGTGACGTTCCCAATGGGGACCCACCATCTTGTCGCTCGAAAGAGAGGTGCCGCGGAGGCCATACTCGGATACCGACTCGACCAGCTGCAGGCTCTCCTCGATTTCTGGGTCGATGCCGCCATACGAGACGGCGGGGTTGGGGACATTGAGGGTAACTGTGGTAGTACCCGATTCTGGCTGGCGGGGCCCCATCGCTGCCGCTGCCGCTGCCGCTGCCGCTGCCGCCCTCGATGGTAATGAAATGGAGCAAATGGCGGATGATGCTGATGCTGATGATTCACCACCGTCCGCCGTGCGTTCTATGTCTGGGCGGAAGGTTTCGTTGACCTTTTGAGCACATGGCCAAACAGCCTGTGACGAGGGCGTGCCGGCGTCGGTATCGGCATCAGCATCTGCCATGGTCATGTAACGGAAGAAAGCTCCCAATAAATGTGTGCTAGCTTGTAGTACGAAGTACCGGTTTTTATGAGGGGAAAGTGGAAGGATTCGGGAGTGGCAGGGTTCGCCACGTGGGCGGAGAAATAGATGAACAGGAGAGGTCGTTATATACGGAGTGGACGTGAACGGACATGTGTATGATTGAATATTGGCGCGGGAGTGCCTGCCAGAGGCATACAATTAAAGTTGGCAGGTATAACCAATAAACTCTGAACTTATAGCACTGTATAGTACATACCGAACAGATCACTTCCACCACTGTAGATCATAACTCTAGAAATCAACGGGCTTGCTTGTAAATGACCTGAGCGGGATGGCGTAGCGATTCACAGTTGGATGTATATATATATATATATATATATATATATAGCTAACTTATACCTATATAGCTGAGGGTCAAGTGGTTAAGTAATATCTGTTTTGGGGCGCCGGTTCCAATGACACCTGCAGGTAGGCACTATACGCCATACACCGTGCCGTATACAAACTGTACATCACGGGATGCATACACATCTGTAGAATAGAATCCCGCCCGTTGGTGAAATAGGAAGGTGTGAGAGATACGATATACGTACGTGTACGTCCTTTATTTCAATGAAGACCCGGATTGGCTCAGAGGTGGTGGTAACTCATAAACTCATAGTCGAACCAGATCCCGGAGTATTACTTGTACTTATTGATCTGACTTAAGGCTGCTGCTAAGGTAGTGCCCGGCTGGACCTTGGGCTTCTGCAATGCAATGCACCACTAGCCGGCTATCTAGCCCAGGCGTGTCTACGTAGGATTCAGGACATTCAGGTGGGAGAATCGCTGATGATAAACATGCCGGTGATGATGAACATGCCGGTGATGATGATGTTTTCATGCATGTTACTGGCGGCCTGCCGAATCTCGGAGCACAGGGGGCACACGAGCAGGCAATGCAGTCGGAAAGCTATCCCCTACCGCCGCTAACTACCTACAGTAATAACTACAGCTCCTACATACAAACATACATGTATGCACGCACGGGATAGAGCTTCCTGAAGACTAGCGCTCCATGTGCTACATATGTAGAGCTCCATATGTATGTCGTTGCCAGCTACAAGACGGACCCTGGCTGAGGTCAGGGGTCTTTGGGGGATATCCAGTACATCGGGACAGTGGGGGGACACAGCATTCAGTTCTCCCTTGTATGTAGGCATAATCGCAACTTGCAAGTCTGGTCACCCACCTCGCCCCTGTTTCGTACTGCTCGTTACAAAGACATCTCATAACGAGAGATCCCGAGGTAGGTAGTCGAAACAATATCTCGGCTGCTAGTTGCCCTGTTGGGTAAGAGAAGACCTGTCAGGGACATGTTCGTGGCCATCAATTACCAAGATTCTACAGACATAAAACGTCGACATCCACCGGACGCGTGTTGTTACTCTTGTCCGCCAACTCGACCGACCAACAAGGTACCAAGCTTCTCCTTCTGGCAGGTCGGCTCCTTACCGGCCGTCCGAAAAGGGCTCTGTCTCTCGTGAACTGGAACCGCCGCCGAAAGTGGGAAGCGACCTGTCTGAAGCTCCGGTTGGGTTGAATGCCATATTAACCGTCATCAACGCTTCATATATTCTCACCTAGGCAATATCGCGAGATGCAGGGGTCGCGCCCTATCAGCTTAGCGATCGTTCATGGCAACGGATGGGTAGAAAGCTTGGCCACCAGTGTAAGCACCTAGCCACTTGCGTGCATGCTTAGTATCAAGATGTAGCTTGGGTAAGCCTGTCTATGTACCTCCCTCGAGATCTTCTGCCCATCCATCCATATATCGTACATCTAGCCATCTGAGCCGGTGCTACTCAAGATCTGTCTGACATGTGTGTCGGTCATATTAGCCCGTCTTGGCACATCGCTATGCCTGGTAGGTAGGTTCCTACATCCAACTTTAAGCCGCTGTCAGGTCAGCTGTTCACCACCTTCGTCGTTGCATGTAGCGATTTCCATATATAGATCCTCTTATGCGGGCAGGATACACACCCTCGTGGGCATATCTATAGTTCTTATCTACGGTGTGATAATACCTGGTCGATGACGCGATGGCCATGACGAGTCGGCAGCGTGCCGATAATCTCCAGGGCTTGCCAGACTTCCAGGCCACGTCCTCGGCAGGGTTTCCCCCAGCCCATCGTGCATGCTGAGCCGCTGGATGGGAAAAAAGAGACCTGCAGCCCATCCGGGTGTCCTCAAGCTCATGTCGAGTTTCCTTCTTGAGCTGATGGCCCGAGTCAATGAGGGCCGCGACCGGTCATCTGGGTCGGCCGAATTGAGAAGCGTCTTATATGGACGCCCATCTACTATGTGGTCTACACTCATCAGTGAGTGACTGGGTGGTCTAACGGAGGTATGTCGGGCAGAATAGAATGTCCCAACAACCAGGTAGGAGTCGGTTCAAGTATTGCCCGGCAAGTCAGACTTCTGCTCTAGAGTCCGCCAAGCTGAATAGGCGAATGAACCCTGTATCCGCGCTGCAAGTGCTTGGTTAGGTATATTTGACACGTGAAGTCAGCAACTCAGCTGTGATGTAAGTAAGATGCTCTATCGTGGCGGTTTCGGAGTTCAAATTGCTCGCTTTGACATGCTTTCCATGGCTAGGTTGAGACCGGCTCCCTCTCCAGTGTACCTACTGCATGAACTGCCACTGATTTCAAAACGCTGAAGGGCCTTATTGCGTTACTTTGTAACTGGGTCAGTAAGTGATAAGTGATACGATGCCAAACAACACACTTCCACTTCTAACTATAGGAAGTTCTGTTCGGGACCTTCCAAAGATTAGCTGCTTGACATGAGAACTATACGAGCGCCATGCGATGTGCTGCCTATACGAAGGAGGTCGCTTCTAAGTATAGAGTAGACTGTGTATTCCCGTCTTCCAATAGGAGAGGCAGAGGCAGGGACGTGAAGAGATCCATGGAAGTTACTTACCTTGAGTTACCTAATCGACCTGTTGAGCCAGCTGAATGGACTGGGCGATGAGCACAGACCACATGTCTACGTACTAAAGTACAGTGCAGCAACAGTGATGGCCCCCCGGGGTTTACAGCAGCTTAGCGGCCCGGTTATAGCGCCACTGAGCTCATGTCATCCAGGTCGTGTCGGCCTTGTTGGCTACGAACTGCCCGTACCTTGGGCTGCTTGGCTACGGATTTCATCACTTCCACTTGCCTTGATAGTCACAGTCACACGATACGGTACAGCCTAGACTTTCATGTTTGGTGTTTGGTGTTGCATTTTATGATTCGTTCAAAGCTCGTGTGATGTTTCGAGAACAGACGACCTTCCTCACTGCGTATACTGTTCATACACGTATCTGCTCTAATATTTCCTGTATTTGGTTGGATCACTGGTCGTACCAATGAGAGCCTGGGGCCTGCCTTGTTCGTCATAGATCATCTCAGACAACCTCACCCGTTTACCAACTTCTTGCATACCTAGGTTGATATTTACCTGATATTGCCTGATATTACCTGATACCTACACCCTTACCTACAAACATCTACAGACGATCGCGGGTAAACTCCATCCCCGCTACCCCTTAGGCTGGCTGCTTTCATCATGTCCCTCCTCTCCCTCCTGCCGGACATCCTGCCGATGATCATGCCCGCGGAAGTGCAGGTGACTAAGGCTTCCGACTTGGAGGCTCAGAGGGCCGGCAGGGATTCGGCTATGATCCGGCAGGGCGCTGTGATCGGCAGGAGCGATAAGATGTGCGCAAGTAGTGAGTTCGGTTCCTGTTCCTGTTTCCCTCGGAGCTCGGCATATACATCGATTACCCACCCCCTATTAATGCCTTACACTATTGATATGAACTGAGACAATTCTTTACTTACCTTCTATAACAGTCCTCATCGCCAAAGCCCGTTGCTCTTCGGCCGTACATCATCACGGCGAGCAAGGTTTGTCTTGTCCCCCCCAAACCCCCCAACCCAAGACTGAAATGCCGGTCACAAGCGGAACAACACGCATTGACTTCCTTCTTTTAGAAACCATCATATATGCATCCTCCGGGAAGGGTGTATTGGTCACTAATCCTAACGAGGACCCCAATAACCTTCAACGTCATGAGCTCTCTGCGGGCGACTTCGCCTTCGTGCCCCCCTGGACGGAGCACCAGGAGATCAACGAAACAGACGAAGATGTCGTCTGGGTCCTCATCCGTAGTGGACCCGAGCCGGTAGTTGTCTATCTGACAGGGTGGGGTGGTAGCGAGGCAAAAGCCGATTCTTGACATACTCCAATCTCTGCCGCGATGCTAGAGATTGGGGTGACACCATCTTGTCCTGTCTCCATCGGCCTCTGCATGCACATGTAGTGCCATGCCATGCCATGCCATGCCATGCTTCTTGGAAAGGGTCTGGTCGCTAGGGGCAGTCAGGCGGTTGCAACGGGTCTTAATACGCGTACACGTCACGAGGAGCATATATTTAGCGATGATACGATACGGCTAAATGCCGGGGACAGTCTATTTGGCGCAGTATCGCTGGATAACACTACACAGCCGGTCTCGATTCTCCTTGGCTGAAAACACCTGCGCATGATCTAGGCCAGGAAACCACATTAATTCAATGCCGTCCTTTGTCACATGGCCGCCGCGGCCAGATTTGGCCGCTGAAGCAATTATTTCCCCCACTCCGTTCTGTTCAACACTTCCCTTACCAGTACTCCCCAGGTACCATTCCTCATCCCCTGCAAGATACTGAGCTATGGTCAACGTATCTACGATGAGGTCGTTTTCTGCAAGAGAGACGGCTACGCGCCGTTTTCGCCTGGCGCTTCCTAAGTCGGCACCCGTTTCGCTGCTGCCGGTAGAGGGTGCTGGCGCTTCAATCGCATTCACCAGGTCCTCCTTCCAGACGATGTTGTCCTTCCAGAAGAAATGCCGGCCGAGGCAGTGGGCCACGCCAGGGTCCATGCTGGCGAAGTACCACAGCATCCACTCGTTGGCCCTCTGCGGCTTCCGCCGCGTGAAATTCACGGCCACGTCTGGCAGGTGCAGGAGGATGCTGACCGGGTCGATGAGCACGGCCGCTTCGATCCGCGGACCTAGCGTCGCCGACTGAAACATATGGGTGGCCAAAACCGACCCATACGAATGCGTCACCAGCACGAACCGATCCCACCCGTGCGCCTCCAAGATGGCCGTCACCTGCTCGAGGAACTCGGACTTGCTCAGTGGCGCGCCCGTCAGGCGGAAGGACACCGGCAGGTACTCGATGGCGATGATGCCGATCTGCTCGTCGTCGTTGTCATCGTGTACCTTGTGCTCGTTGATCCCGGACAAGAACGACACGTACGTCCACAGCCCGACGCCAATGCCGTGCAGGAACACGACCGGCAGCTTGTCCTTGGCCGTGTGCGGCCGGTGCCAGTAGCCGAGGTCCGGCGCCGCCGAGTGCCGGCTCGCAAACAGGTTCTGCGCGCGGTGCGGGATCACTGAGTGGAAGGCCGCGTGCGGCTGCGCGTGGTACTGGAACCCGCCCCAGGCCAGTTGGAAATGCGTCACGACATCGACCAGCCCGATGATGAGGTACCAGATCAGGCTCCGGTACCGGGTCTCCACCGGATCCAGCGTCAGCCGGAGGCCGCCCTCGGCCGCGCCCCGGCCGGGCTCCACCCTGCGCCCGAGGTTCCGCTCGATCAGCGCGACGTACTCGTCGAGCTCGGCTTCGTCCTCTTCGTCCTCCTCCGGTAACCCCTCTTCGCCATCCTTCTTTACTGCCGGTCCCGACCCCGACTCGGACTCCGACCCGGACTTAGGCCTAGGCCTAGGCCTCCGATCGAAGAAGGCCCACAGCAGGAACTCGCGCACGTTCTCGCGCCGGATCTCGGACGCGTCGGCGCCGAGGAACCACAGCCGCAGGTACCGCTCCAGGTCGGGCACGTGCGCGAGGCAGCGCCCCACGAGGGCGCGGCGGTCGGCGCGCGACAGCGGCGGCGGGTGCTCAGTCTCGTCCCGCAGGCGCCGGTTGTAGGGCCGCCAGACGAACACGGCGTACAGCAGGTCGGCGATGGCGTAGCCGATTATGATCCGGGCGGTGGTGCTGCCGGGGGAGGACAGTAGGGCTAGGGGGGTGGGCGCGGGGTCGTGGTGAAAGTCATGTTGGACGGCGGTTAGGATCGCTAGGCCTGCTAGGCAGATGGGCGTCGTGTACCGTAGGAAATAAATGCAGAGCCGTATGAAGACGTACTCGGGGAGCGAGTTGCCGATCATAGCTAGCCAGGCACCTGGTAGGTATGTAGGCAGTCACGCGAGCTAGGTGCTCTCCCTCGTCATATATGAAGCGCAGTGCAAAAGGAAGATTTGGTGTTCAGTTTCGTGACACTACTAGTGTAGCGTAACGCAACGCAATGCAACGCGACGTGACAGAAATAGAAATATCGGTGTTGCTGGATTGTAGGTGTCGTTGCTATGTTTGGGTATAGATGGGTAGGTTGGTAGGTACTATAAGCATGTATGGATGTATTTATCTACCTACTTAGTAGCTTCCGGATTCTTTGAATCGCTCAACGAAATATTCTTTTACGGCTCAACAGAATCTTTCAATACTACTAGGTTATCTTGTAGATAGTCAATGCATGCCTACTTACTACGACCGTCATCGGTAGAGGATAAGGGTGGCTGGCATGTGAACCTTAACAAGGGTACGATAAGTAGAGAGCGAATTGAGTAAATAGAACAAGCAGCATGTGAACCGCAAGCAATGCATGCAGGCAGTTCAGGCACCGCCAGTCGATGCCGAGGTTCGGGCGGAATCTAGTTAACTGCAGGTGGGATTTGAGATTTGATGATGGGATTTAGACTGAGATGCGATTGGATGCGATGGGGATGTGATGGGATGCGATGCGGTGCGTTGGGCTATGACGTCATGATGAGCGAGCGTGCTGTGGCTGGGCTGCTATGACATGGATGTTTCATGTGCACAATATATGGGTGTATGTAAAGTGTGGCTAGTGATAGGAGCCCTGTTAGGTTTCAAGGTCTGGGGCAAATCTCTCA
This sequence comes from Diatrype stigma, assembly GCA_022225965.2. Classification (NCBI taxonomy): domain Eukaryota; kingdom Fungi; phylum Ascomycota; class Sordariomycetes; order Xylariales; family Diatrypaceae; genus Diatrype; species Diatrype stigma. The sequence continues at coordinate 112,583 of JAKJXP020000032.1, read as the reverse complement.
CTGTTATTTACCACCCATAATTGTCATAGCCGTAATTGTCATAGGAGATGTAGATATGTATCCAACCACACGCCATATCACCATGCCCCTCAGTGCAACAAGCACAGGTTTCGATGGTATAGTGATAGTACAGTCAGGGGCAGCTAGTAGATACATCACCCCCGTGGGTAGGGTTACATAGTACAAGGACAGACGCTTATTCTGCTATACCTAAGAGGAAAAAAGGAGATTTCCTAGGACGCCGATGTTAGCCTAGGACGTTCATCTTCAGGCAAGGAAGGCCTTTGCTTCAACTTCAAGCACTTTAGCTTAGGGCACCCGAACTAGGTGTGAGCCATTGGCAAGTCACCCACTGGATTCTCTTCAGTCAACCCAACGGTCCCAAACGCGAAGACCTCACCGAACAGCGTCCCCATTTCATCAGGCCTTGTGCCACCTTGGCTCAATAAATGGTCAGCCATCGCAACACTTTTCAACGTCTCCAGGGTCAGGCTATCGCTTCTCAGCACTGCGATGCTCACCAACAACGGCAGAGGCCATCAGCTCTCGAAAGAGGTCCATGCGGTTGTTCATGGGACCGTGGACTCCCTGTCGTGATCAGCTAGCAGACTAGCCAGGTCGATGCCGACATCAAAGGTCTGAAAGCAAAGATCGAGCTTCTCAAGGAAAAGCAGGTCCATTACCATGTTAATCTTCCTCGGTGTAATGAATCTCAATAGCCCTGTATTGTACGACGGGGACGTATGGCTGGCCTTGCGAGGTGCAAAGGGAAGTCTCAAGTGGACGGCGACGCGATCGGGCATGATCATGCCCGATGGAACCAGCCACTACGTAACCGTCTCGCGCCCAAGGTAGAAGCCCTCGTTTCCAACCAAGTTCACCCACTACGCCGAGCACACACCGACGATGATTGAGATGGTGCCCCTCGGTGCGTGCGTGGACCTGCGTACGTAGTAAGTACTTCGAGCCCTTGATTGCATCTAGAGCGACCCGAACAGGTCCACTCTAGTCAATGCAGCGAGATCGACTCAATAACACGGGTATGTGAAATACGATATCATCCCGATGATTCCACCGCCACGTAGCTAGGAGCAGACAGCCGATCCATTGGACTGGTTCCATGATGTTGGCACGCCTTGAGTAAGAGCGGCAGCAGGCCATTAGGATTCATTCTCAATTGCCTTCTTGTTGTCTGTCGACACAATTTTCATAGGAATGGCCGATGAATGAGTTGGTTTCATCAAGAGTCGAAGCGAAACCCGTAAAACCTCCCTGCGTATCTATCTATAACCCGGGCTTCGGAATGGACTAGCTACAAGGAGGCAGTTGTCGCCGTTCAGCCTTGCTGTTGTTGTTCTTGTTGTTTGACAAGCGTTGGAAGACACTTGCATGAACAGCTAACCTGTACGTAGGTATGTAATACATGATAAGCAGATGGAGATGCTGAGTAAGAAGGACAGGATGGCACAGATGGAAAGATCGGTGGTAGATTGGCGGTAGATCCCGTTGATCCGTGCGTATCCACCGTATCGTAATGGAAAACTAGCATCACTTCTTTACTGCCCGCTTATATCGCTTGCCTAAGCAATGACTCGTTTGATCTGCAAGCAATGGTTATTTGATAACTACCTACTGTGTACGAGCTGTACGAGCTGCACAAGCTGTACGAGCTTTTATTACTACATCGGTATGGGTATGAATTGAGGTGGCTATGAGGAATGTTTGAAAGCAGTTCGTTAGGCGCAAATCATATGGATGTTAGGTGGGTACTTTGCAGAATGGCAGGCTCGCTTATCAAGAAGAGAGCAAAACTGCGTAAGATTTATCAGTTACCTAAGGTGCCGTTTCGTACTTTGGTAGCATTATTTAAGCAGCTCGTAAGCTCTTAATCAGCAGTTGGAAAGAAGCTGTGCCTGACTGGTGGAGACTTTTGTCATGCATCGGTGGATCCATTGCGGCTCCAGTCCGGCTGCTTGTAGTCAAGCGTCCATGACAAGCTTCAATATTGAGTACCTGTTACTTTGTTACTTTAGGTAGTTAGGTATTTTTGTGGTAATTCCCTTGTCGAGTAATGCCTGGAGAAGCAGTTGCAAAGCTGTTACGAACAGAATGTTTCATGTTGAACTGCACCTAGTATTGAGAAAGAGGAACATGACACCGAAGTCTGAAGGGTTGCATGGAATGACCAACAATTGGCTGTCCACGTAATACAAGGTATTTCTCACCAGGCCCTCCCAATGGACTTGAAATCGTCTTTCTTTACGTCCAGTATACATGGTAGAGCTAATTGGCAGTTGCTGGCAATTACCTAGCAGCATACCTAGGTAGGTAAGCTCTTAATAATGAGCGCTCTTAATAATTAGAGGTGGTTATAAGCCCCGAATCGTACATGTTGGCAACTTACTACCAGATGCCGAGCGAGAACCCTAAGCTCCAATCGGTGATGTCCCCTTCTGCCCCTCAGGCTGGCGACCCACTTGGAACAGGGTTGAGGGTTATCAATGACTTTACGAATCATGACTAACATAACAACCCACACGGAAGCTTGGATTGATGATGGAATACGCAGGGCTTGACAGGCGGGCATGTACATACGGCGCCTGTACATACATCCTTCTGCTATCCCTGCAACGACGCCGTAGTGACTATGGGTAAGGGGTCTTATTCGAGTTTGTCTAGGTGTTTTGGTCCGGTGTCTGTATGTAGTATGTCCCAGCTTGCCTAGGTAGGTAGGTAGGTATGTACTATACCGTAATACATTATGCCCGTTGACTAATGCGTAAGAGCACCTGGCGGGCGGAAGATGCAGCGGGGCAGAGGGGCAACTTGGGGGGTTGACCCTCGCATGCCATGCACTTCTGGGATTCTGCGGGTAGATAGGCTGATAGGGCCATCATGGATGTGTGTACAATACCTACAGTACCTGGTACGTAGCATTAGAGATGCTGACTGACAACAACGAAGGCAGGAATAAGCGCCTCCACCCTGGGAGCGATAACCACTTACACGTTGACCACTGGATCTTGGAGGCTGGAGGCTGGCGCGTTCGTGCAACTTCTTTCTTTTGCGATGCGTTTCCGATACGGCCCCAGAGCCATCCCCGGAAATACCCACCAAAGGAGCATAGAACGGCAGAGAAGGGCCACAAAAAAAGAAAGTTTGACACTAGCAATACATCTCATATCGCATGCCTTTGATCTCACACCCCTGATGTCTGACCCGGAGTTCTACGTATATATATAAGCTCGAGGATTCTCTTCCCAGACCAGTCAGCTCTTTTCCCCATCGACATTGTTCCTTACTACCTAGTAACCCCTAGCTTCAAAGTGTGAACCTGAGCTTCTACTCCTATCGACCATAGCAATTATCATTGCTCATTGCGCTGTCTTTCTCGTTTGCCTAATATCTAGTATCTATATTATCTATTTCCTCTAAACACCTCCAAGATGGCGCCCAAGGTCGCAATTGTCTTTGTAAGTAGTTCCCCTCCATGTTGCATCGTTGGAGCTCCCCCATGCTCCCTCCCATATTGGAACGGGAGCCTCCAACCTCTACCGGGAACGCGGGGCACGTCTATATTCCGCCAAGCTTCTGCCCGCCCCTCCCAATGCATCCAATGCCTATACATGCATGCAGGGAGGGTTGCACTCCATAGTGAGACAGGAACAACGCGAACGAGAATCTCAACGACTTCCACTTAGCGTTAAATCCGCTCTTTTCTCTCCCATCCCGCGGGGCCATTGAGGTGCTCCTGTTCCATGGAAGACCCAAATCAATTCACAGCTTTGCGAGTACAGCTAGCTAACAGCATCTCCGAAAATGTAGTACTCCATGTACGGCCACATCCGCAAGATGGCGGAGGCCGAGAAGGAGGGTATTGAGAAGGCCGGTGGTCAGGCCGATCTATTCCAGTAAGTGAGACCCTCGACAATCAAGGAGCGGTGGTCAAACACCCATCACCCCAGCCAATCATTTCTTTCTTGTTTTGCCATGTGTCTCGAGCTAACCATTGGCGCGTGCCACCCACCCAACAGAGTTCCCGAGACCCTACCCAAGGAGGTGCTAGACAAGATGTACGCGCCCGGCCCCGCGAAGGACATTGCGGTCCTGGAGGACCCGAGCACGCTGGAGGCGTACGACGGGATCCTGCTCGGCATCCCGACGCGGTACGGCAACTTCCCGGCGCAGCTGAAGGCCTTCATCGACCACACGGGCAAGCAGTGGAGCTCGGGCGGGTTCTGGGGCAAGCTGGGCGGCCTGTTCATCTCGACCGCCTCGCAGGGCGGCGGCCAGGAGTCCACCGCGCTCGCCGCCATGTCCACCTTCGCCCACCACGGCATCATCTACGTCCCGCTCGGCTACGCCAAGACCTTCGCCCAGCTCACCGACCTGGCCGAGGTCCACGGCGGCAGCGCCTGGGGCGCCGGCACCTTCGCCGGCGCCGACGGCTCCCGCCAGCCCTCCGCCAAGGAGCTCGAGGTCGCCCGCATCCAGGGCGAGGAGTTCTGGAACGCCGTCGCCAAGTTCAGCGGCTCCAAGTGACTGCATGGCGGTAACAGCAGCAGTAGCGAGGGAAAGGAAGGAGCAGCAGCGGCGGCGGCGAAGAAGGAAAACGACGAGAAGCCGGCCGCGGCTACTAAGAGAGAGCGGAGCAGGAGCGGGGGCCCGTGCGGGTTGCCGAAGAAGTGCGTGATCCTATAACGCAAGATGGGATGAAGAAACAGAAAAGAAAAAGAAAGAAAGAAAACAAGACAACAAAGATAATTACGGGGTCCGTAATAGGTGGGAATGTAGAGATGAAGATTCATGACGCCAGCAACTACATAGTTATAACAATATCCTTTGATCACTTCTAAATGAATACTTCCACCTGAGAGATGTAGCTGATGGTTCTGACCAAGGTGGCTGGCTGGCTAACGAGCATGTTATCCGCAGGGTAAAGTAAAGTAAGTTGAAGATATATCGGTCTTTTTCCACCTGAGAGATGTAGCTGATGGTTCTGACCAAGGTGGCTGGCTGGCTAACGAGCATGTTATCCGCAGGGTAAAGTAAAGTAAGTTGAAGATATATCGGTCTTTTATGTCTTCTTGTTATGATTGCCTAACTACTAGATCTTGTCTCTTGAAACAAGAGCCAGGTCCCCATGCCGTATACCACCTGAGGCCAGTCCACCCTCTTCTCCTATTGATGGATGGATGACACACAACACACCTCCCTGCTATCTTGCGGCTTGTCATCACATAGAGCTTACTTCCAGGCATCCAGATAGAAATTTCTAGCTACTTCGTAGTCTGTTGATTTCCCTTCAAAAGCCTTTAGGCAGCACCTCCAGTCAGCCCCTTTATCCTCCTCTGTAACCCTGTAGCAGAAGGCAATGCTTTCCGTACTGGCACCACCTACTAGATTATTAGACTAGGCATATACACATCAGCCAAGCATATCTGTGGCTCCTTCGAATGCGAAAGCAGTGTGTAGTGGTATCAGTTGACTGCCAACATCACGTATCTGCGACTTGCATTACCACGTTCGTGATGCGTGACTGGGCAATACTTATGATAGTCACTCCGTAAGGAGCACCGGGGCCTATTGAAACACAACTGTGTTCTTGTGGCTTTATCTTCATTGTCATGTCCTTTATCATCCCGCTTGAGTTCCTCGCCAGTCGTGACTAGCCCCTTTCCCCCCTGCCTGATATAGTCAGTCGTTTGAAGCTGATACGCCCCTGCTTACCTGAGTTACCGTGAGGCTATGCTTGTGCCCTCTCCAGCCAGGAGGCTGCTCCTTGTATGTTCTTGCCATGTCGTCGAGTACCCCTTGAGAGTTGGTCGTCGCTGCCGAGTCTATAGACTCCGCAAATCGAGTATAGCCTCAACCAATAGACTCTGCCTTCTGCCCAGATCCCGCTTTTCCTTCAGCTCTCTTGTTGTATTCAATATGCTTTCTTGCTCTCATTGTTCCTTTCCCTTCCGTCTCCCTCTTGTTTATTTATTCCTCCACTGCAGAGATTTCCTGCTGCAGTCTCTTTCTTCACCCAACTTCTCTTGTCTGCCCAGCTATATCAACAACCAACCTCTGGAGCATATGCAACGCTATTGTGATCCCTTCTCGAGGCAGCTGCTTTGCATATTCTGCAAGACGCCAACCCGAATTTCCCTTGCAGTTTCTTTTTCCTGCTTTGATTCGCCCCGGGAAACGTTTCCTAAATCGCCCTCGCCCTTGCCCTTCTGGGCTGTTCTGGCAGGAGAGGTCCTGTTCGTTCCTTCCTTCCGCACCTCTAGACATCCATACACCCTCCACCCAGAAGCACGCCTCAGGCCACTGGTGCTGCAAGCCTCAGGCCATTGACGCTACACGTTTCTTCCTGCTAATCCTGGCCTTGAAGCTGCATCATAGGGAAGCTCGTCGACAGCACAAACCCGACTTCATCTTCAGGTATTCTGCAGGTGCCACAGAGGTCAGATTAGACTTGTTCTCTTGCATTACAGTCTGCTCTTGCCTCCCATACGCCCATCACCTGCATACACCTAAGTATATCTATACCTCTACACACACACACGCCTACACGCCTACACTCCGAACACGAGGTTCCCTGGATATCGAGAGAAAAGGTACAATAGCCTCTCTTACTCTCTAACCAGCACCACTCCTCATCCATCTGGGGATCAGAAGATGGTGACTACAAGAGCCAAGGCCGACGGCCCCAAAAAGGTCGACTACAGCCTGGACAAGTACAAAGACTTGTTCGAGACCGAGTCTGACACTGAAAGCAGCAGAACCGGCTCTGTTGCATACCACCCCAACGCCGAAGACAACAATGATAGCCTGAACGTAAACAGCGGCGCAGGTGCTGCTACTCCTACTCCCCTCAACCAGCAATCGCAGAACATCAAGCGCGAGCGTCCCGCTTCTCCTGTCCAACCTTCTGGGCTTGTTGATAAACCATTAGGTTCGTACGATGGACTGTCCCGCGGATCGCAAGGTCCCCCGTTGCAGCCAACGCCCCGGCAGCTACAAGCCCAACGAGGTACACCTTCAGCCTTGCCGGGTGTGAATCATGGTGATGCCTTGCAGTTTAACCAGGGTGTGAATCATGGGAATGCCTTGCAGTTTAACCAGGGCCCGACCATCCCTGGGAACGTCCAGCATGGCAACTATCAATTTGCTGGTGCCCAGTCCTTTTTGCCCCCAGGATTCCCTCAGGGGCTCGCATCTCCAGCAGTGGGTACATCAGGTATGTTATGGGACCCTTGAAGCATCCATCATATTATTACCCCCTTTATGTACCCCTTTCCACCCTTTGAGCCATGTCTTATCTAACCATGCAGCATTCTTAGTCCAAGGTGGTCCAACCGCACCCCAGAACCGTCGCGCTCCTGATTTGGGGAGCCCAAACTACCAAGGACTTGCGAACCAGCAAAACCAGTTCATGGCAATTCCCGGACAGCCAAGCCAGATCCGCTCTCCCTTTTCCGCCGCCTCCTCCTTGGCCGCCAACAACGCCGGGGTCGTAAATAACCCGCTGCATTACCCTTTCCCTTCGGTTCCGCCCGCGAGTCTCGGAAGCCCATTTTATCATCAGCAGAACGCGGCTCCTCAGCTGTCTTCGCTCGGTGGAGTAGGTGGCACTGCACTGCAACAGGGCGGTTCTGGATTCAATCTTCAGGGACTACTACCAGGTGGCTCTGGTTCACCTTTCCAGAGCCCATCGAACTTTCAGCCCTTCCAGCCAAACTGCTGGCAACCCATGCCAAACGGCCTGCTTCACCCCTCACACGCGCCCAACCCAAACAGCCAATTCTCCCCTGCGCAGCAGCAGATACAGATGCAACCGAAGACGCCAATCAATACGCGACAGCCCCAACTAGGACACAGTCTTGGTAGCGGCAACAACAACAGCAACACCATGAGATCTGCCCAGTGGCCGCAGACGCCCGAAGAAAGTCCACTTCAACCGGTAGCACAGAATCAGGTGCCAACGATGAACGCGCAGTATGGCCAGGGTTACAGCGGCAATGGCAGCGGCAATGGCAGCGGCAATGGCAGCGGCAATGGCAGCGGCAACAGCTACGGCAACGGAAACGGCAATGTGACCGGATACCATGTCCCACAGCAACCGCAGGCGAACGTGAATACGCGTCTCGGCCAAGGGCACGGCGACAGAAACTATTCGACCAGCTACCCCGTGCCACGTTTGAGCACACCCGTAGATCGCCCACCTACCATCTCCGAGGTGGACTTTTGGGGCGTTCCGGAGCAGTCTCCATCGCCACCACCATCGCAACCACAACTGCAAACACGACAGCAACAGCAGCAGCAACACCATCCCAATGGTTCACCATATGTCTCCTTCAGTGATGCCACGCTCCAAATGGCCTCTGTCTACCGCCAATACCCCCATCTCGTGAACCAAGACGATGCTAAGGTTGACTTTCCGCAATTCATTGATCCCTCCAAGCTTCGTGGAGGTGGCAGTAGCAGCTCTTCATCCCCCTACAGTCAGAGCCAGGGCCACATCCGTGGACAGAAGCAATTCATGGGCTCACCGGCCGGTTTTACGATGCATCACGGCCTGGATCTGCCCCACAACGTGACCCCATCTTACCACGGCAGACACGATGGCTCAGGATCCGCTCCGCTGGCCTCACTGAACGCGAGCGTGTCACCTTCCTCCGGCAGTTTCGACATTGGCAACAGTAACGGCAACAACAACAATACTAACGCCGGTAGACCCCCTACCCCTCTCAATAGACTACAATCGGTGTCCCCCGCCTCCAATGGGGTTCGCAGACCCGTGGCGACCATCTTCCAGGCTGACACGCTGTCCGAAATGAGACTCTTGGTACACGCGCCGGGGCGGGATGCGCTTCCCCGATACAAGGAGATGGTCATGCAGATGTACCTAGCGTACGAGATCGACAAGGCGAACCTGACTGCGAACCTGGTCCCGAACCCGAACCCGAACCCGAACCCGAACGGAAACATGCCGAACGGAAACACGAATAATACGGCGGTGACGCGGTACCCGTACATAATCGAGCGCCGCTGGTTGGTGGACATCGACGCCACCCGTCCCAGAGACCAGAATTGCATCCGCTTGCTCTGCCGGTGGTACGACAGGGCGCCGACGGGCCCCGGCTGGTACTACCCGAACGGCCGGAAGCTCGGGACCCTTCGCAGTGCCGGGTACGATATGGTGCGTCTGCTTGAGGTGCACCAGGCGCAGTATCAGACGGCCGTGTTGCAGCACCAGGCTGTACAGTCTCAGCAGGGACAGCAACAGCTCCCTAATGCTGGTAATGGTGGCAATGGCAATGACAATGGTGATGGTAATGGTGGTGGTTATGGCGGCGGCGGCGGCAGCAGCAACAGCAGCGCTACCAAACCTCCCCATCCGCTCTCGCGCATGGATAAATGGCTTGGATAGGTTTGACTCGGTTTGATTTGGTTCTCTTGGTCTGGTTTGGGTCGTCGATGCCGGCCCACTCAGAGCTGGTCAAAGACCTTTCTACTTTCTCGATGGATCGACGACAACTACATCTGCAATTCTCGGTGCTATCTTCCTAGCATCGAAGCAGCTCTCGGTTGGCTTCCGGACGCTTTTCGAGCCATAATCGGTCATCGTCTCTCTTTACAAACAAGATCAACTCTGAAGTCATGCGATATGGCACAACCCTAATACTCAACACTGGACTGTATACTTATATGCCGAGTGGTTTTCGCCATTCTGGGGGGGCAACACTCTACGATCACTCATCTCCTATACAGTGCGACGAAAAGGTAGGCATCCATCCTATTAACGGGGTACGCTATGCGTTCCTGGTCGCTAACTGTCATAATTACACAGGAATCCATACTCGATGCAAATTACACCGAGTCCTTTCCCAAGGAAGTGCAGAAAGAATCAAGAGGGGTGTGAACTTCTCTTCTTCTAACACTTGCGCGTGTGTGGTTCTGCCATTGTGGCCGTATGGCCCGTCACTTTCGACCATCGCCTGCACTTCAGCAGGGAGACACTCGATGCCCCTTTTCGTTAATTATGGCCCTTTTCACCTTCAACACAACACAAGCCGGATCCCACTAATTTCGTTCAACACAACGGGGTCCTGGTATTCTTGATGCGGTGGCCTTTGCACTACACATTTCATTTTTTTTTGTTTCTACAATTCTTCGTTTCTTCATTTCCCCGTTTCTTGTTTCCTCGTTTCCTCGTTTCTTCATTTCCTCGTTTCTTCGGTTCTTCGATTTCCAACCTTTCACTCTTGCTTCGAGGTAAGACTGTCAACATGATAAGCTACCACAAGGCCGCTGCTAATGATTTATGTAGGGTGGATTCTTCTCTTCTACCAACAGTAGATTCGCGAAGAAAGGGTCCTCAATGCAACTCCAGAACTGGCGTGAACAAGGTGTACGATATGAGGAAGAGATACTTGGCGATGCTTGCTATGTACGGGGCTCATTGGTAGTCTTGGGGAGGCCTCTTTTGGTCTTGATCAGTTTGGCATGCCTGCTTCTGCTTAAGTCGGTTGGTCTCTAGGCGCATTTCCCATAGCCCGTAGTTCATAGTCCATAGTACAGTCCATAATCCACTCCTGAATTAATTCGCTAATTCGATGACTTCCATGATGTGATTCCCCCCGGCGTAACTGGTGCCTTGTGGTGGCGGCTATGGGATGCCCCCACCTATCCTCACAGTACCTTAGCTAGACACCAACTATGATATCACACTGCGCTCCTGGCCGTTGAGTCTATTTACCTATGTGTAAGACCATATTTTACCGACTGGCAAAGTAAATATGACCGTTCACCTGCTCTCTCATCAATCATCTGATACTTTCAAACAAGCGTCATAACACCGTGGAGATCCGGATAGGGGGCGGAGGGGGCAACCGGAGAAGCCCTCGATTCCGAGATCTATGTCATCCCATAGGAACGAATATATACAGTGCAGTTTGTGCTGTCCAAATCGTATACATCGTGCATAAACAGACAGTGGGAATATGTACATATGTACGATCGAAGCGAGTCCATCTATCCATCTATCGCATATCAGGTGATCGCAATAGACCGACTCCGGCTAACCTCTTGTCTTAGGAAGAAAAGGGGTAAATATTTCTAGACCTGCCGATACCCATAGACACTCGGTTCCCTTCGTACATAACGTGATACTCACATCCCCCTTTGGCTTCATACCTATGCGCATGTGTGACCACAGCCCAGGCATTGATTAGTCAACAACACAACACGGCCGAATAAGCAAACACTCGATCCGAATAATCGACCTCGCCTAACAACTCGACTAATGATTTCGGCAGAACTCGGGCAGATTTCATTCGAGCCCGAGAGGGTATATAGGTCATAATAAGAGCGCAAACCTTCACCGGAACCAACTACCACTTGGCGAAGGGGTACAACTAGAGTTACACCTTCCGGGTGCACATGTGTTCACTTGCCCTGCAAACACGGCCTCCACGACTGGCCAAGTTTGCACATGGGGCATGTCTGGCAGGCTCAGTTGTATTCAGAGATTAGGGCAGTATCCTCGAGGTACTGTCCGAACTCTTTTGTCATTTTGCTGAATTTTTCCTATGTGCCATTGGGTTCGAATCCCACCTGTGTGATTCTTTTTCTTTCCTTTTTTTCTTTTCTGTTTTCTTTTTCCCTTCCTTACAATGGGGCAACCAATCGCCTGAGCACAACTGGATTATATGATAATAAACACAGGCCAGAATGTCAAGCAAGTCAGCAGCGCAGTCCACCATAACGGACATCTCACCTCTCGTGGATGAATTGCAGGTGCTACTACCGGGTTTATGGTGCGATGAATCAGGTCGGACTTGATACATGAAGTAATAGATTGGACTGGACTTGACCGTGTATTCCTATCAATTGTTCAGCAACACTGCCCATTCTGGACCACGACGACGACGAAACATACTTACCCAGTCGACCACTCACCCACATCCGAGTCTTCACGAATACGTGATTAGGTGAAGCACACGCCCGTTATTAGATTAGGTAACTGGCATGCACCTAGCCACTACGTATTATATCGTCATGCTGATTGATGATCCCGCCGCCTCCTTTTCCCCCTTTCCCTCTTTCATTACCTTGCTCCCTTCTTTCCCGTCTGTCCCTTTTATCCATTGCGCAAAGCCAAAGCCAAGGCCGGTCTTGGAATCATACATAGGTAATATCGACCACGTCCACGTCCACGTTCCGCAAACCCACAGAAGGTCTGCCCTTTTTGTTCGACCTGCGACCCCCCAAGGCTACCCGGTCCACTAGCTGAGCTAGCTGGCAAGGCGAAATCAAGCTCTGGGGTCTCGATCGATCGAGCGATCCCATGGGATCGGTATTCGCCGCCGCCGCGTACCCACGATAAAACATCGGGCAGAGCGCGGTTGTGTTTGGGATCAGCATTCAACCATTTCGGATTCCAACGCACGCAATGCAACGCAGCCGTAACATGCCCTGCCCCGACGTCAAAAAGGGAGGCAGGCCCCCCTGATGCCTACTCCTTCACCCCTTACCCCTAACCACAAAGTCCTACGCAAGAAGGGCCCAACTTTTTCTCCTAAGCAAAAATGTATACGTAACGTGACGTGACGTGAGGTGGCTTTGATTACTTGATTACTCGCTTTCTGGCTTCTACTTTCTCCCCGTCCCCATACCCACCCCACCTCCCCCTTTTCCCTCCTTCTCCATCTATCCCACGCATAATTCACCCCGAAAAATCAGCACTTCGAGATGTACAGCCCGAACGGCACGGGCACGATGTCCTGAAAGTAATACAAACACGTGTCAGCGCCGCCACCGCCGCCACTGCCAATACCATCGGGCGGTTCCCGCATCGCGAAGCTGATCCTCCTGCCGGCAGGGCACGGAAAGCTACTGATGACATATCGGTTCCCGGGCCTCAGCTCGACGGCGCCCAAGTCCGCCGCGACGGGGGGCATGGTGTCCCAGGTGACGAAGGGGGCGGCCGGATCGGCCAGGAACGCGAAGTCTGCTTCTCCCCCACCCCCTCCCCCTCCTCCTCCATTATCCGGTGGCGTGAAAGTGAATGTGTACTCGCTCGGCTTGACGTCCGCCGTGGAGGGGAACGCGAAGAACAGGCTGCAGGTGCGGGCGCCGTCCGTGGCGGGGATGTCGAAGCTGTACAGGGTCGAGGCGTTGGGCGACAGCTGCCCGAACGAGCTCGGCCCGTACGCCGTGCTCGGGTTCGCGCGGTCCACGGGCACCATCAGGTGCGGGAACTCCCACCCGTCGCCGACGACGTCCATAGGGCAGCTGCTCGGCGTTGGTGGGGGCGACGGGAGGGGCACAGGGGGTGTGAATGAGGAAGAGGAGGAAGAGGATGAAGAAGCGGTGTCATTGCTGGTGGTAGAAGCAGTATTGGTACTAGAGGTGGCTGTGGTGGTGTCTGACGACAGAAAAGGCGTGACGCTCGGCGGCACGCTAGGGCCCGTGGAGGACGATGATGTATTAGTAGTCGTGGTAGTAGCAGCGGTAGTGGTGGTATCAGTGTTCGCCGTTGTCGTCTCAGCGGGCGTTTCCACTGTCGGGCTACTAGTAGGAGAAGGTCCCGGCGGAGAAGTAGCCTCCGGTGGTGGCGATGACGATAAGGATGACGATGATGACGATGATAGTGATGAATCGGACGAAGATGAAGATGAAGATGAAGTCGAAGACGGAGATAAAGACGTGTCGGGCGAAGAAGAAGATGGCGGCGGCGGTGGGGCGGGAGGAAGGGATTGCGGGACACCATCGATGCAGGTCGGTATGCAGCTATCGACGACGAGGGCGATCTCGGAGCAGTTGGCTCCACTGGGCTGCGTGTAGATGTTGACTTGGTCGTCATCACCGGTCTGGCATGACCAGAAGGTGGGCTGGTCGTTGTAGGACACGGTGCCGTTGCAGCCGATGACGAACCCGTGGCTTGGCTGTGCCTGGAGGGGGTCGCACTGGAGGACCGAGGTGGGAGCTAGATGTAGGGAGTTAGACTTGAGCAGCTGAAGGGGGGGGGCCAGAGAGAGAGAAAGAAACAGGCCAGCTCACGAGTCCACCAGCACCCCCTGCCCTGCTGGTCCACGAAAGCGTCGCCGAACCACGTGAAGAGGGACGGCGCCATAGCGCTCCCAGCCCGGCACTGGCCGCTGTCCAGCTGGCCGACGGGGAACGGGTTATCCACGGCTGCTGCTCCGCCGGTCACGCGGAGGTGAAAGCCGCAGCCCACGTCGGCGCGGGCGGCGATGGTCATGGTCACGGCGGCAGCATCGGCGAGTAGTAGTCGTTGTTGCTCATCGTTGGATGTCGTTACTATTATCGACAAAAGGAGCAGAATATCCAACACGATGGAAGATGATGAGAATAACACCATCATCATGCATTGGGCCCCAGGGTAAAGCGTGCAATTGATGTGCCGTTACGTTGGGTTGCTGAGATGATTGATGGACTGTATTGTTCTTGTTCTTTCTTTTTTCTTCGTCTTATTCTCCTGCTATACACACACACAGTCCCTCTCTCTCTATCGACAGATATACAAAACCTTCGCGATGTAAAGTGGAAGAAAACCCCAAGAGCAAGAAAAGAAAGGCGAGAGTTGCAGAGAGGGGGAGGGTGGGTTGAGTATTATGATTGATCCTGTATGTGTGTGTCGTCTTCCAAAATGTCCAAAAAACCCCTTAAAAGGAATGGCCGGTGTTAGTTTGGAGATGTTGATGGGACCAAGAGACCAAAAGGAGAGACCGCGTGTGTGCGAGTGTGTGCGGCTATGACAGAGAATGCATGGAGATGGATGTGAAGCCGTCGAAGATTGGATGTAACCACTACGTAGGTCATCGATGCCATGTTTAGGCCCGCCTAGCAGAACTCATAAGCAGCTGCCGCTGCCGTTGATCATTCAGAACGACGTTTACAGGTTGTGGCAGGAGAGTATGGCAAAGCAGATGACGCAGTTGGCATTAGTCGCAGACGAGGCAGTCCAGTAGCACTTACCGATGCTTCTTATAGTACGAATCGAGTGCGTTGAGTTCGGGAAGGTACTAGGTATGGAATCTGGTATGAATATAGATAGACATGATCTCACCTCGCCTCCTGTATGACTGTATTGTGCTTTAATTATACGGGCTAGAGTAACATTGACGATGTGTTTGATCTACGGGGCTCAAGGAATGTCACGTAATCTGATGAACACGGCGGAAGTAGGTGCGGGATTGCCTTTGAGTCTTTAATTTCTGCAGTATTGTGGGCTTTCGAGATGATTACTCGAGCCCACTGGGTATCTTCATTGTTGTTTACTTGCCCATCCATTAAGGGGCGCTCTGCGATGTGTTTGCTCTGATCTTGAAGTCATAATATCTCATACATACCAAAATTGGCGATATATCGAGTTTCGAGCATTATGACTTGGTGTGGTGCGTGGATGGCGGCTGCATGCATGTATCCTTCATAGGGTGCTCAGAAGGCCATCTCTCCGACACTCAAGACTTGCGAACCAGCTCCCATCTCACCACCAACTCAGGTGAAGCCGTAACTGCTGGTCCGCGGCATGAGCATTCTTGCTGTCATAATCTTCATAAATGATCCGACTTGATGCGCAGTGACAGTTCAACCATCGTCACCTTCGCTCGAGTCATCATCATCGTCCACGTCGCTCAACTCCTCCAGAGGAATCATGTCGTCGCTGTCGCCGTCTTCGCTTCCCGCAACGCCCTTCCCTGCTTTGTCATCGCTGGCTGAGTCATCATCGCTACCAAATCCTTCGAACTCGTCATCATCCTCCTTCTCGGCTTTGGTAGATGAGGTATCTGGTACTGCCGTCGAGGCACCCTTGGCACTCTCTTGGTCATCCCGCTTGCGCTTCTTCGTCATCTCGCCAAGTCTACCTTCGCGGCCTTCTATGCCCTTGCCTTCCTCGCCCTCGACGACAGGTGCTGGTGTGAACCAGGGGATCTTCCCCCTGAAAAAGTCATTGAGCACCATCTTGGCAACACCATCAACATCCGGCTCTCCACCCTTCAACAGCCTACCGCCCTTTCGAGCCAGCAGCTCTAAGAAATGAATATGGTCCTTCCAGCCTTTGAGCTCGTATGTCCTTTCCATGTGGTGTGGTTTCACTTTGGCCAGGATAGCAGGGATATATTGTTCCGGATTATCCACGCCCTCGACCCTGACTACTCCTCTCAACAGAATGTCTTGGGGGGTGTCGTGAATATTGGGAGGAACGATTCCGGGGCAATCGATGAGGTATATCCGCTTCATCAGCGTAATATATTGCCAAACCTTTGTTTCGCCGGGGATTGGTGCCACCGTGCAGACCTTCTTACTCCGCAAAGTATTGATAATAGAGGATTTGCCGGTATTTGGGTAACCAATGAAGCCAACGGAGATCTGCTTGCGATCCTTGTGTAATAAGGAGAACTGTCTCAGAAGCTGTATCAAGGATCCCTTTCCAAAAGAATTCGTTATCGACGAATGGAAAGCAAGTGTCGGATGATCAGCAGAAAGCCGACGAACCCAGGCCGCCTTGAAGCTCGTTAGTACAATGACCACCAAGCATGGAAATAGGGGAATGTGTGACGGGGAAAAAATGATACACGTGACAGATAGATGTATGAATCAACACTAAGAAATCTACCACCTAGCCACCCAATAAAGGGCAGAGATAGATCTCAACTCAATATGAAACAGACCCGTGCTAATGACAGCGCCCCAAAACGGAACCCTGTCAGCTCCCAGCCCGAAGACATAGGAGCAGCAAGCTCGGAAATTTAATCTCCCAACGATTTAACAGACGTCTTCCATGAGGAAAATGTAGAAAGTGTCCTGACTTGAAGCATTGGGATGACGAGGAAGGAGTTCAGGGGAATGATATAGATAGACAGACGACTTACCGCCATGCTGGTAGGCACCAAATCACACTTGTTTAGCACGAAGATCAGGTGCTTGTGTTGTGCCTCGGTCTTCAAGTACTTCTCGACACTACGACAACGTGTGCCCTCCGGATCTCTGGCGTCTAGGACATGTATAACCACATCGGCTGCAACATCTGGTCAGCCATTGCTCTTTGGGGTCACAGCGCTCGGATGGTTGGCAACACTTACAAGAATCAATAACTTTGTATAGTTCGTTCCATATCCGCTTGCTCTGGCCTTTGTTGAAGATCGGCTCAATAGCCATGGTCAGCGGGTTCTCAGGCGCGTTCTCCATATCACCGGCACCATGCCCGGCGTCGGCGTCGGCATCGGCACCAGAGGTTCCGCTCAGCAGTTTCGCTTGCTCAAGCCGATCCTTGTAGGTATCGAGAGCTTTCTCAGATTCGCCAACCAGATCTTCTAAGTTGCTGTATGGAGCATTAGCATATTGGGCCTTGAAGTCTGACTGTCGTTGGGTAGGTGACTTACGATACGCTGAGCTTGACACGTTTCCGCTGCGCCTTGGACCCGAATACCTCAGAATAGGGCGAGCTCTCAATTGCCATCTTGGCCCCGTGTTGTTTCAAGCCGTTCGTGTCCGAGCCGTCTCGGATCAGACTCAACGGTAGCTTGTTGGACTTCAGGAGGACCTGGTAGGGGTCGGCTTCCTTCTCGGCCATGGCCTCTCGGAAGGAGGCCAGACTATCCTGGCTGATAACGCGCGTATTCGTGAACCACTTTCTATTGGGCTCAACTCTAGCCACTGGCGCATCCCTCGACTGGTACTTCGCAGCTCGTGTGATCGTTCCCTCGGCATTTCTTTCTGGTCTTCCATCTTTTCTCATATTTATGGTCTTGAGCTTCTTCGCATCGCTATGCAGATGTGTTAGCAATGATCACACCGAACCCCGAAGTCACGATGAGCGCCTCACAAAGCGACAGGACATACCGGTAGAAGTTCTCTCCCTTGACTTTGATGTTGTCCATGCTGGTACCGGTCTTGCCCTGGCGGACAAGCCGGCTACGCTCCTTTTTCCCGGTACCCATTGCTGCAATGGGAGAAAGAAAGAAAACGAGGGGAAAAGTGAGAAGCTCCTCAAGAAGCGGAAAGAGAGTATATTATAATTACAGTATAATGAATTATCCAGAGTACTCTCTATATTGTTGGTACTGGGAGGTGTAAGTGAGACTGATACTTTCCAATGGCCCGGTGGGTGGGGAGCAGAACTTGGAAGAGAATGAATGCGATTTTCTGGGATGGCAGAAACTGGAAAATTTGACCGCCTGGAACTTTTTTCCTTTTTTCCTTTTCTTCCGCCGACCCTGCGACCAGTAAATGCAGGTGGGGGGGGGGGGGCTGGACTTACCTTACCTAACAGCCTACGAAGTAACTAAAACCTACCTGGTCTAAGCGCTACGTATTGTACCTAATACAGGCTAGATAGGCTAGGTACCTAGGCAGGTAGCTTGGCCCCCACCCACCCCTCCTGCCCTCCACCAGCACCACCTGCACTAATTAGGCCGGAGCACGGCAAATCGAATCACCGTTCAATATTTCCAATTCAGGTTTCGACTTTTGCAAAAGTTCAAGATCCGTCTTATCGAGATCGAGGCCGGGAAAAGAGGTACAGCAGAAGCACGACACGACACCGAGCCTACGACGACCATCCCCAACGTCCGCCAAAGCCAAGTACACCCTAGCGATTGAGGGCTGGTCACAAAATCCGCATCGTGCATCACGCCCGAGCGGCCAATCGCTTCAGCAGAGCTCGACTTTTGCTGCTCTTCGATAGTGGGGACGGAACGACCTCAGCCATATACCCGCCATCTTCGCGAGTATAAACCACTCGTCCGGCCACCCACCCACCCAAGATGCCGCCCCTATGCCTCCGACCGGCACTCCTCCCCCGGGGGAGTAGCTGCTGCCCCTCCTCCCTATCGACCGCATCACGAACCGCCGCCGCCGCCTTCTTCTCCAGCACATCCAGCCCCGCCTCCTCCTCCAAGAAGTCCAAATCCTCGCACATCTCCTCCAAGCCGGCGCCGCGCCTCAGCATCCCGCCGGAGTCGCCGCTGTTCATCAACGTGCCGAACCCGCCGCAGGACCAGTCGATCGAGGCGCGGCGGGAGCTGAAGCCGGTCAAGGGCCACCTGCCGCTGCCGCGGACGGTGTTCCGGAAGCGCGACGCGCACATCAAGTCGACGGCGGCGTTCGTGGCGCAGACGGCGCCGGCGCCGACGTCGGCGGGGTCGCAGCGGCCGGCCGGGTCGGACATCCAGGCCTGGAAGCGGCGGATGGCCGCGGGGCGGCGCGAGAACCTCGGCGCCGGTCTCCGCGACCTCTGGCAGCGCAAGCAGCAGCTGGACGCGCGGCGCGCCGCCGACCGCCGCGCCAAGCTGGCCGCCAACCGCGCCGCCGCCCTGGCCCCCGAGCGCGATGACGACGTGCTGACCCGCGGCACCGTCAACGCCAAGACGCTGGCCACGACCGTCATGCCGGACCCATTCGCCGTGGAGCGGTCGCTGGCGGCGCGGGAGCGCACGGCGGCGCTGGCGGCCGAGCGCGCCGAGCGCCGCCGCGACGCCCTGCAGGAGCTGTACATCAGCGCGCGGCTGGGGCCGTTCGTGATCGACGAGGCCGGGCTGAGCGCCGCCGTCGAGCGCGAGTTCAGCGTCGAGTCGCGCAAGTTCCACGGCCGCGGCGCGCTGGGCCAGGACGTCGTCAACATCTGGGATCTGGAGGGCTCGCCGAGCACCGTGGCCGATATGCTGCGCGAGGTCAGCGGCCGCAACAACCACGTCGTCCAGGACCACTCGTCCCAGAAGCACAAGACGGAGAAGCGCCAGAAGCAGGTCGCGGAGGAGCTGACGGGCGGGAAGCTCGATAGGTTGATGGATGAGAAGACTGATCATTAGTTCGGTCGGTTGGAGTTCACATCTATTGGTCTAGGAGGTCGGTTGGTTAGTCGCCCGGTCGGTCGGTCGGTCGGTCTACCGATGCACAAAGAGCTCGCGAGTGAAGGGGCGAAAAGGGGGAGGGGGGCTCTAAGGGGTCCATGAAGCAGAGACCGTGTGTGTATAGTACGAGGAGCTAGGCGGTATAACCAAGCCCGGGTTTACTTACCTGCACTAAATCGGCCTTGTACCTCAGAGCAGAGAAGAGCAGGGCAGGACAGTGCAGTGCTTCACATATGTCAAATGTAGCAGTTGGCTGGAGTAAGTATATAGACACACGGCTAGCTGCGCATTGTATTGTACCACCAGCTCTCTACCTACATATCAAAAAGCCAAGAAAAATCTAAAGCGTAGTCACGCATTATATATGTACTCGTAAATACTCCGGACTTACATTATGAGCGCGGTTTCATAAGACAATCGATGCGATGCTGGGGACCGAAGTGATGGGCGATAGGCATACTGTGCAAATTTGGTGCGGACTATCTCCACGGCCTCTTTACCTATATATGATATACTACGCAACAGCGAGTTGGATGGCATCCATGAAAGCATTGAGATTCTTCATGTATATAAATATGAGTGCTTTATATCTCAGCTAACTAGACGATGACGCACTCACTCCCTTAGCTCAAGTAACTGGTCTTGACAAGCAGATGGACCCTGATAACGCCGAGGACGATGAAACTATCCCAACCCAGAAACATGCTTTCCGCCCAAGTACTTTACGTAGTAAAAAGTAAAATGAAGAAAATACCCTGACAACCTGAGAACAAAACATTCCATTCAGCCCATCTTCCATTTCCGAAAGTATAGCATGATGATAAATAACCCGAACCCATATCAATGAGGTCAGAATGCTAGCAAGGAAACAAATAGGGGAAGAGCAACAAAAACAAAATGCATGTAAACGAAGGTAGCGGCGAGAAGTCGGTAGACACCTGATGCTGGCTTTTGCAACGAAATGTTTACCGGCCTTCGGCTGCTTCCCTCGTATAAACCAATAAACTTTGTATATCCCTCTATCCTACATGGCCTGCTTTCCTCCCTCCCTCCACCCACCCAATACAAATCGCACAGGCACACCGGCACACAGGCATATAGGCACTCTCTCTGACACACGCACACGGCCAAGCCTACCGCTTCTCAACCAGCAAGAAATGCATAGCGGCGAACGCCAGAACGACAAACACGGCGGCGAAGATGCCGAGGTTGATGATGTCCATCCACTTGGCGGCGTTGTCGAAACCAAACGAGCTCAGGATAGCCGCGCCCGGGACGGTGATGTCGAGGCCGTACTTCTTGTCCACGAGGGTGAGCTTGACGACCTCGTTGACGATCAGGGCCTCGAAGCCGTAGTGGAAGATGGACAGGGACTGCAGCCAGAGGGCGGCGTCGGGGATAGCGTTGTGGTTCAGCAGCAGGCCCGCGAACAGGAGTGAGAACAGCATAACCAGGCTGCCGATCAGGTTCGCCACGCTGCCGTCTCGGCACACGATGCCGATGAACAAGCAGATCGCCGCCGCCGCCAGGTTGAAGAGCACCAGCACCAGCATGAAGGTGAAGAAGTGCGACGCGTCGGGGATCAGGCCCGTCATGGGGTAGATGATGGCGCCCATGATGATCGGCGGGATGATGCGGAGCGGGATCATGTCGAACATCACCTTGGCGCAGAAGTAGGTGATGGGCGAGTAGTATCCGTTCGCTCGCTCGCGCACGAAGAGCAGCCTCTCCGAGGCGAAGACGGTCAAGCTGGTGAGGGTGCTGAAGCCAAACAGGGATAGGAGGAAGAAGAAGAGACCCAGTCGGTTTTGGAATCCCGGGATATCATCCGTCAGCCCATAGAAGAGGTAGCCCGACAGAACCGCAAGCACGATGGCGATCGCATAATGTGTCAGCATGAGCAGCGGATTCCGGTACAGGTTTCTCCACGTCCGTTGCGATAGGATTATGAACTGTGTTAGGTACCCAACACGAGCATAACCCCGGCCGATTGCGCTAACCTTACCGTTGGCATTCCCATCGCCCACTTGGCCGTTTTGACCATTCGCGTGTCTTGCGCCCGCCACGGCATCTACGATCTCGTCATAGATCTGCGTAGAAATATTTGAGTCCTTGTATGATTGGACAAGTCCATCCAGATGGGTTCCGGCAGAGGGCGGGAGGTCGTCGGGGTCTTCAACGATAATCTGAGGGGGTGCGGCAAGAGGCTGGTTCTTCAGTTTGTAGGCTCCGATCTCCTCCTCGGCATCAGACGATTCTGCCGTAGCCGCTGTGTTCCTCCGACGAGTGAAAAGTTCACGGTCTTGCTTCGCCTTGAGGGAATCCTTTCTTTTGCCGCTTGGTCGACTTGAGCGGCTTGACGATGGTTCGGTCGCGCTGTCCTCGGCGGTGCTATTTGCGGAAAAGCTAGCGATCGACTTGACGGCGTGCGTACTACTTGGTCCTATGCTAGACACGTCGTTCATAAGAGACCCGTCGTCAAAGGCGGCAGTGTTTCCGGCATGCATTGTCAAGTCAACAAGATAGTCGGCAATGTTGAATCCAGGTGGGCAGGAGTACCCAATGGTGTCGAAGTACTCCTGACATTGCGAGAAAGGTCCAGAGTATACCGTCTGTCCTTGGGCCAATAGTATCAAGCGATCGAACAGGGCAACAATGTTGGATCGGGGCTGATGGATCGTAAAGATGACAGTTCTCTTGTACGTCTTGGCTAGAGTTACAAGACATTCGATAACGTTGAAGGCGTTGAAGGCATCCAGACCGCTTGTTGGCTCATCCAGGAAAAGGATTGACGGGCTAGTGACGAGTTCGCAGGCGATGCCAACGCGTCGCTTCTCGCCTCCCGAGATGCCACGGCCCTTGCCTTCTTCAGAGCCGATGAGAGAATCCCGGATATGGAAAATTCCAAGCTGCTTCTCAACCTCCCAAACTCTCTGTTCTTTGGCGGCGCGGCTCATAGCACGGGGAAGACGAAGAAGCGCACTAGTGAGGATAGTCTCATGAACAGTCAGGGTAGGCAACATTGTATCCTCCTGGTCGACAAAACCAATGACGCTCTTGAACTCGGGATCCGTCACCTTCTCGCCGTTGATGTAAAAATCCCCTGAGGCGTGGCCGCGCTTGTTCTTGCGGGCCAGAATGTCCAAGAAACTTGTTTTTCCAGCTCCAGAGGCACCCATGATCGCCGTGATCTCTCCAGGGTGGGCCGCACCTTGGATGTCAGTGAGAACTGTCTTGCCATTTATGTTGTACGCAACATTTTGGAAATATAGCGCGGCGGGCTTGTGGTCCATCATGAGTTTGATTCCCTCGTCATCTGAATCGTCCAGGTGGATCGGTCCGTACTTGAACTGGCGACGGTTCAGGTACCATGTCACCAGTATAACAAGTACGACGAAGAGGGAGCATCCGGCAATAACACCGGCTATCAGGGGCGTGTTGATCACCTTGATAGGTCGCTGATATCCCGGGACCTCGGTGTGATAGAGACACTCTCCAGAACGGCACTCCAAGGAGATATGCTCGTCTCCGAAGATATTCTGGACCATCCAGTCGAGCGAAGGCTCTTTGAACTGGCATTTGTTGACACCACCTCCCTCCTGTTCGCATTGGAAGACGGCGGGACCCTCCACTGATTCCTTGAGAAAATCGGTCAGATCAACAGAGCCATCAGCTCCGCAGAGCATACGATCCGCGATACAGCTGCACTCGACATCAGGGCATTTGTAAAAGGTGCTGTTAGTTTCCGGGGTAAATTCGGCGCTCGACTCGCATTGTTCAAGGTGGCAGTAGAAGGACTCGGTTTGATCGATCCAAACTATGCGATGAAACGCGTCAGTATCATACGGCTATGAATGCGCTCATATCGGTTCAAGAGACCATATAGATATACGGGGTTGAGACAGAGGGCCAGGGGGTGGGATAAGGGGGTATACGTACATTGAAAGTCGCAAAAGCCGGATTCCCTCTTGCAGTTGAAGGTAGCTTGGGGGATTTTGCCGTCGAGCATGCTCAGGATCTTCTCGTTGGTGACATCGCACATCTGGTGGTTCTGCTGAACGACCTCGCCGTTCTGATAGCAAACACCGCCATCTCCAGTTTCCATAAGGGCGTTGCAGGCATTGTCTTGGGTACAGACGTTGCAGTTGATACCTGTCCATCCATCATCGCAATCACAAGTGTCGCCTTGTCGCATCGGTCGGTCTTTTCCCCGGGCCAGCGAGCCACAAGCTGTCACATCGATCGTTAGTTACGTTGACGCGCGGCAGACCCGATCGGGGCCGTCTTCGGAGTCGCGGATGTATCTATCTAGAAGACGTACTCGGTTCTATACAGTCATCACCTCCGAAGCCAGCGGGGCATTCGCATTTGCCGTTGTATTCGTTGCACTGGGCATATTGGCCGCACTCGTAAGCCGGGAGAAGACAGTTGAAGCTATTCGAGGCAGAGACGTCATCGTTAGCGACAGCTGCTATGGTTCAAGACATACGATTCCGCATTCCAGATTCAAACAGATGCAATCTTCCAAGACGAACAACAGATAAATCACGAAATAGCAACAGCAAATAGACGATCATCATAAGACGAAAACATGGATAAAATAAAGTCATGTCGTGACGGTGAAAACTAACCACGGGGGACAGTCGGTAGGCCGATCATCCAGTAGAGCCAGCTGAGCGCGCATCATGTCGAGCTGCGTATAGTTCTTCTGGGCTGTCACGGTGGAAACAAGACATGAAGACAAGGATAATGCGCCGAGCGCGACATCCCGAAGCCTCGTTGATGAAGCCATGTCGGACAACATGTTCGCATCAGACGGACATTCGGATTCGAAACGAACTGGCCAAGTGTTGGTGTTTGTTGAGAGGTCGATGAGTACCAGGTCTGGCTATTCCAGGCTGGGTGTCTTGGGAGAGGGAGAGCAGCCGGGTGATGCACTGACAGGGACCTCGGTCGGGGCCGTGCTATCGGGTTATCAGTACCTAAGTATCACTGCCAGGTTACGGTTTACCTTCAGTCTTTACCTTCTACAGAAGGTCAGAGGTCACTGCCTCACTGGTTAGTGGTCAGCGGTCTCAGCTGGAGGGAGGCGGGGTTTCTGGGGCGCTTCTGGGGCTTACATCGTTGTACCTATGTACCTACATACTAGCACTAAGACGGCTTGCCGTAGCTGTACCTTACTTAGATGGTTAAGAGCCGTAGTTAACCCCACACAACCTTCGAACCATGTGCGTCAAGTGCGTTAACCACAACCGCAACCGCAACCGCAATCGCTGGAATTATGCTATAGCAACGTGGACGGTTACCAACTACGTAATACCTACATACCTCCTAATACCCCCTGATACCTACCTACCTACCAGGTATGTTAGTAGGTCTCCCGTCTCTCTATACTCCAAGGCCCTATCGTATACTGCCACACTGCCCACCCACGTATAGGTACAGGTAATTTTGTATGTAAGTGATATATGCCGCAGCAAGTGGTCCGCGTGTGCCTGACTATGTAGGTACTTCGTGTGTAAATCTCAAGAAATACAAATAGCATTCGACCATATCGGATCAGATCACGCTGCCACAGTCGCAAACTTACCTTGGATATTACTCACATTATGGAGGGCTATAAGCTCGGAAACCCGCAACAAACTTTATCCAGTCTGACAGTGTACCTACATGTAGGTAGGTATTGTACATCCGGACGTGGCGGTTCAGCAGCAACTACCTTACGAATCTACCATGACCAGCAAAGGCAGAGAGGAGGTAATAGTCAGCTCTCCTGACCAGGAGGAGACGCAGCATACAGGGCCTAGACAACCTTAAGCTTCACTGCCACAGACAGCGTCGATCACAAGCTACAGAAGTTGTACAGGTATGACTCTACGCAGTTCGAATACATGGCCACTTTGGTTCCATACTTAGGTATACGAAAGTTGTAACTGTGTCACTAGATATTATATGTCCTATCAGTGGGGTGATCTCCGGTTATATCAACGAACAAGCAAGTCTCCCCTCAGTGATGGGAAACTTAAAGTCGTCACATTTGACACCACACGGCCGTACTCATATTCATTCCAGTAGGTAGTGATCCAATTCCATTGCGGTAGGATAGCAACAGGCCGTTGTACTCGAACATTGCCATAACACAACGCCATATCCATATAAGTTTACCCGGAGGCAAGAGAGATTTTAGTTTCCGGATAGCTTGAATGTTCACGAATGTATAAATGGCTGAACTCAAATAACATGTGATCCAGAAAGCTTCTAGGGGCTAAAGATCACGTTGATTTGAAATTCATCGAGGCATAAGGTATCACATCTTTCACCGACGGTTACAACGTCACATTTGAGTTTGGATACCAGTCTAGGAGCTCACGATTGCCCCCTTCCCCATTATCAAGACAAGGAACCACGAAGGGCGAAGGGCATAGCTAAATGCCAATTATCAACATGACCAAGACGAGCTGGACAAGCCCCCCGAATAGCTACTCGGAGTCATGGTCGTAATCTGGGTTTAACTAAAAGTTTTCATAGCCCGCGCTGCTGATGTGAGATGCTGAGACAACAGGCTCTCAAGGCGGGGGCGGGGGGACTTTCCAAAGACAGTCATGCCATATCGGAGAAAGGGGCAATTGAAACATCTCCTGATCTGAAAATGATATGGGGAAACCAGCATAATGTGTTCTTCCTTTCCTCCCCGTCGTAGTTCGAAGTAATTGTCGCAGCTATCACTCTTGGGGTCGTGCTTGCTTAAAGCGAAATCGGGGATCCGTGACTTAGACACTCCCTGCACATGAGAGGGCAGGGAAGCAACGTAAAAGTCGTGATAAATGTATACATGAATAGTTGATCAAGTGTCAGTGATAGTATTCAAAATGATCGTAGAAACATGAAGTCAATGGGGGTTCTGTCACGTGCTGATTGGGAGGTGTGGTTTAACTAAGGGGAGGGGGAAATTGGAATAGCCTCAAGGCCGAACATCCGACCTCGCATCATTCGTAACGTGCGTCGTTAACGGGAGATATTATTGTCCGTATTAGTCCATAAGATAGCGAACCTCAACCATCCCTCTTTAAAAGGTTCATGCTTTCTTCAATCCCACGTAGTCTATCCTTCCGTCTAAAGCCTGAAAACAACCCCAGAACGGAATCATGCCTGTCAAGCACATCGTCCTCTTTCAATTCAAGGCCGACGCGAGCCCGGAGTCTGTGAAGAATGTGAGTCGGAGTCCCAGTATTGCCCGTAGATGCTTTCCCCGATAGCTGATGGCGAAAAATGAAGGCATTCGAAGGCATGTTGGGGCTGAAGGACGCATGCATCCACCCGACCTCACAGAAGCCGTACATCAAGTCCATCAGCGGGGGTCTGGACAATTCGAAGGAGGGCATGCAGGTCAGTCTCCCCAGGCCGTGAAGATTGGCTTTCGATCCCTTAGCCGACCAACCCGCTCACGTTCCGCACAGGCGGGGATCCAATACGGGTTCGTGGTCGAGTTCGACAGTCTGGAGGACAGGGATTACTACGTAGAGAAGGATGCCGCCCACGAGGCCTTCAAAAAGAGCGCCGGACCCATCATCGAGAAGGTCATCGTGGTGGACTACAGCTTCTGATTTTGAATTGGAGCCCTTCTCGTTTGAATTGTTGCCAGCCTACCGACCTATCTAGTAATCTCACTCACGCATGCATTGCTTTCTATCCGTCGGGTACTCTGCCGTGAACACAGAAGTTAGTCGTACCACCTCGCCATCTACATAAACTAGCCCCTATCAAATGGCTACACGGATGCGACTCGGCTCAATCGACACACGAGTGCCCACCATTCTCATCACCTCTAATGGGTTCTTATTTCTTATTCGCATGTGGTTTTTGGGAAACACCCGGCTGGTGGCTAGTACGACATTGTGTCACTCAGAACCTTTGAGAATCTCTAGTTATCATACTATCTATCCACCGCACATTGCTGGCTCTAGTCAGGGCTGTCAGGGGCACGGGTCTCATTTTGCCTAGATGGGAGTAGATACATGGGCAGCTAGATATATTTCCGCGATATATCGTCAGTAGAAGAATATAGATACTTTGCGTGCTTGGTAGTGAGTCAAGCCTTTCACAATCCAGATCATATAAGCTACAGTACCTATCCAGCTATCAGCGTTATTTCAGCGTTACATGTCACGGGCATTACCACTTGCGGGTAGTCAGAACCGCCTGTCGATGATTTCGGCCGGCTGTGTTCCATCGAAGTGTCAAGTTTCATTTCTTTTCCTTCTCCCCACCACCGGCGCGCGCCTTCCGGTTGACACCGAAAGATGGACGCCGAATCGGCATAGAGATAGAGGGGCTAAATAGTGCCGGTCACTTACCCAGGTACTGACCTACGTACGAACCTTCCTACCTACTTACACTTATAGGCCAAAGCCCCTGGTTCCTGAGATAAAGAATCAACCTCCAGTATAATAAAGTACGACCTAGACTAATTACTACACATACCTACTTGCCAGCATCAATATTCCTGCTTAAAGCCACGACGATACCGAGACACCAGATCTGTCTATAACCTACCTACTTCACAATCCAAGACCAAGACAAACCAAGACAAAACAAGATGGTGAAGATCCCCCCATTCGCCGTCGAGCAATGGATGGACGAGTACGAGACGACGCCGGGCGTCCTCAACATCTCCGAGACGTGCGCGGCCTCCATCTCGGTCGACCAGCTGGTGCTGCTGAACCGGCTGAAGACCCTAGCCCCGCCGCCCGTCGACTTCGGCCGTGCCATGACCTACGGCGCCATCCGGGGCTCCGAGGCACTGCGCCGGGGCATCGCCAAGACCTACTCCGAAGACGACGACGACGGGTCACCACCACCCGATCAGGTCGCCATCCAGCCCGATGATGTCATCGTCACGCAGGGCGCCATCGGCGCCAACTACCTGGTTTTCTACAGCCTCGTCGGCCCCGGCGACCACGTCGTCTGCGTGCACCCGACGTACCAGCAGCTGTACTCCGTGCCCGCGTCCCTCGGAGCTGAGGTCTCGCTGTGGCCGCTGCGGGCCGCGGACGGCTTCGTCCCCGACGTCGCCGCGCTGGAAGGCCTGATCCGGCCCAACACCAAAATGATCGTCATCAACAACCCCAACAACCCCACCGGCGCCGTCATACCGCGCGACGTGCTCGCGCGCATCGCCGACGTCGCGCGCCGCCACGACATCATCCTGTTCTCGGACGAGGTGTACCGGCCCCTGTACCACAGCCTCACCATCCCCACCTCCACCCCGCCCCCCTCCGCCCTCGCCCTCGGCTACGACCGCACCGTCGTCACGGGCTCCATGTCCAAGGCGTGGGCGCTAGCCGGGATCCGCGTGGGGTGGCTCGCGTCGCGAGACGGGGGCATCCTCGCCGCCGCCGCCGCCGCCCGCGACTACACCGCCATCAGCGTGTCGCAGGTCGACGACCAGATCGCCGCGTACGCGCTCGGCGACGACGTGCGCCCGCAGCTGCGCGCGCGGAACGCCGCCCTCGCGCGCGACAACCTGGCCATGCTCGACGCCTTCGTCGCCGAGCACGCCCGCCTCGGCCTCTGCGAATGGGTCAGGCCGCAGGCGGGCACGACGGCGTTTGTTCGGTTTTACCGGTACGAGAGCGACGACAACAACGAAGGGGGAAAGGGGGAGAGGGGGAGGAGACCGGTCGACGATGTGGCGTTCTGTAGGGATCTGCTCGAGACGACGAAGGTCATGCTGGTGCCGGGGTCGCGGTGCTTTGGGGGTGGGGGCGAGAGTGGCGTGCAGGACTTCAGGGGCTACGTGCGCTTCGGGTATGCGAGCGAGACGGAGGTGCTTGAGCAGGCGCTGGAGAGGTTGGGTGCCTATGTTAAGAAGCACCTTACATGATAACTAGGGACATCAATCGTGTAGGGTGCGGAGGTGTTTGCGTGGGAAGGAGACTTCCCCCCTTTTCCTCTGGCTGTACAAACTAGCAACGGTATGCATAGTAGCCCTGATAACTGATTTAGACATCCACCCATAAACGATTCTAGCCTAGATCCTGTGCGCTCCGAAACCTAGCAGCATGGGAGACCCAGACAGGCTTTCCAGCCACTATTACTTGGAGTATAAATACCAGAGCTTGTATATCTAGCACATAAGAGATTAAACTGTGTCTTTCGAGTCAGTCCGGTTTTTAGAGATTTCTCCATCAGTATTTAGTGATCAGAGTGTAAAGACTATGTAGTCGTTGAAGGTCACATTCTTCTCGAGTAACGGCTATTGACTACTATATATGCATATCATAAAAGTCGTTTCACAGCTCTTCTTATGTCCAAGTGATCAAAGGATTTTTTCAGTCAACTTTGTAAGTCAGCCTTGGCAGGGAGGCTGTTAATTATGCGCACCCTGTAGGATACATATTCGATGTAGAGCTGACTGTCTACTGTAACGAATCTGTTACGTAGGCCAGAGCGAGTCGTTACATGCACCCTATCCCCCATTCCAGGCTTCCAGGTAGAGCTCACCCAGAGTTCGAATAGCAGAACAAGAAAACTGGTGTTACTCGTCTCCACCCCTATTACAGAATCGAATAAATCCTGCTCATCAGTCAACCCCCTTTCTCGCCCCACCCTAGCCCCCCTGTCCTTCACCCGAGACAAGCCCCCGCCGGAGTGTCAAGTATATGCCATGGTCATCAGCTGGTCTTTCGTTTGTCTGCTGGATTGTCCTGAGCCTTGCCCTTCCCCTTCCCCTCGTCTGCGGCGGCAGCGGCGAAGATTGCTTTGAACTCTGAGTTATCGACCTTGCGTTCCGCACCGTCAGATACTTCGGCTTTCTCCTTGCGAAACTATAAATCGAAATAAATCAGTGGGATTTCTATTGAGGCATGCTTATAATCAAGTTGTATTTATCGAGCTAGTAGGCCATATCCCGTGCCCAACAAGAGTCTCTGAACTTTCGGCGGGGGAAGAAAAAAGCAGCACGGACACCACGGAGGGAAGGGGATAGGGAATAGGAGGCAACTCGCTTACAGGTGTGCTCGGGATCTTCGGATAGTCTTTATCATAGGTCCAGCTTTCGTCAAACTTCTGCAGGACGACGCCCTTTTTTGCCATCTTCTTGACCTATAATTAAAATCGAGTCGATCAGCGGGCTTTCTTTTGGGCACTCGTAGTCAACTCATATTTTGCGAACTGGATATTTAGTGTCCAGCGGGACACTTCTGGACTCCGGTGAAAGACTATGGCTGACGCTACAGGGAGGGTAGAGTAGGAAGGGAGAAGGAAGCAGCTCGCTTACACGTGCGTCCCATTCAGCGTCGGTGTAACCTAGAGAAGACATCGCGGTTCCTAGATCTCTCGTGTGTTGCTTTGTGTTGGTCGTATGGCGGAAAGCTAAGTGTTCTGAGTTTCTTGATGCAGCTGAGGAAAAAGAAAAGTTCGGAAGAGTCTCGAGAAGGCAGCCTACATGGCCCTTTATAGTGTCGAGGAATTTCAGATTGACCAAGCCTTTGCAAGGGCTACATTCTTTGCATATGTCACAAGCGTAACAGGTGACTCAATCTCGTAGCGACAGTGAATGTTGGCCCGTCATCTTCAGGACAAGGCAATCTCAAGGCTTATCAAAGGTGGTTGCTCCAGTTACGTAGGGGTGACATAAAACCCAATTTTGCTAAATGCTGAAATACCTGGATGGGCGTTTCAACTGATAAGTGACATAATCTTGCTGCTCATGGGTCATACAATGAGGTGCTCAGCAGCAAAAACCATGGGAGTACTTCGACTTGTAGACTTTTTGGAATTGAATGTCAATACGTTGAATTTGGTGCCCCAGTCCAGGCATTATGTTCATGGCCAGGACTTCAGGGCAGCTCTGTTTACAGGCTACTGAGATGTTATAGATCGAGATCATGATCATTTTCCTCGTGTTGTCATCAAGTCCTTAGATTGGTATATAGCCTCGCCTTTTCTTCTTTTTTTGACCTATACCCCTTTTCACATAGCCAAGTTTCTGGTCACCCCACCTATTTTTGTCTATGTCCGATATAACCAGGTAAACGTTTGGTTCATCCTGTATTTACATACGCAGTCATCATGCTCATATAATCTGAACAGCAGCTCACCTTAGACCCGAGACAGAGGTCCCGACAAAGGCTTCTGTCCATTTATCTACCTATATTTACACCTTGCCCTGTCCTGACTCTTTAACCAACCAAGCTGATTAAAGCCTCCTCAGGATATCCTCGACGACCTCATCGGTCTTCGCGGTACCACCGAGGTCGGGGCTGAGCAGGCGGGCCTCCTCGAGGTTCGCGTCGACGGCGGCGTAGATGCGGGCGGCGGCGGCGTCCTCGCCGAGGAACTCGAGCATGAGGGCGGTGCTGCGCAGGGTGGCGATGGGGTTGGCGATGTTCTGGCCCATGATGTCGGGGGCGCTGCCGTGGCAGGGCTCGCCAATGGCGAACTTCTCGCCGACGTTGGCCGAGGGCACGAGACCGAGGGAGCCGACCAGGGCCGCGGCCCCGTCCGACAGGATGTCGCCGTACAGGTTCGGCGCCACGATGACGTCGTACGCCTCCGGCTGCCGGAACAGCTTGTACACCATGCTGTCGACGATCTGCTCCTCGACGGCGACGGTGCCGGCAGCCTCCAGGTCCGCGAGCGCCGCGCGCGCCGTCGACCGAAACAGCCCGTCCGTCTGCGAGAGCACGTTGGACTTGTGCGTGATGGTCACGAGCGGCGACGAGTGCACGAACTTCTGGTGCGGGCTCAGCTCCCGGATCCGCTGGCGCCGCACCGCGATGTTGCCCGCCATGGTGGCGATGCGGTACGACGCCCGCTCGCTGATGCGCTTGATGGCCTCGGCTACCTTGCCGGATCCGTCCGCGGCGTCGAACGTCCGCTCCTCCTTCACGTACAGGTCCTCAGTGTTCTCGCGCACGATGACCATGTCGATGGGGGTCCTCGCCGTCCCGACTGACTTGACAGGCCGCACGTTGGCGTAGAGGTCCAGCTTCTTGCGGAGGGCTACCTGGAGGTTTATATTAGTGGGACAGAAGTCGAGGCAGGGTGCCCTGGCTAATGGTGAGAAGCGGAGGGGGCGAGACGTACGATTGGTGAAGAGTAGCCCTTGACGGCCTTGGAAGGCGACGAGACGGCGCCGAACAGGGCGCCGTCGCAATCGCTCTTGAGCACCTCGACGGTCTTGTCGGGCAGGGCGGCGCCGGTCTTCTCGAAGGTCTCGAAGCCGGCTTTCAGGTCGGTGAACTCGAACTTCAGGCCCAGCGACGAGGGCAGGGCCTCAAGGACCCGGCGGCCGGCCGGGATGACCTCCTTGCCAATACCATCACCGGGAATGAGACCTGCGGTTGAAGAAAGGAGGGGCAGGTATCAGCTGCTATAATAAGGCCGGAACTAGAAACTAGCAATTCCAGGCTGGCTGAGGCTATTCCTTCTGGCATTGTAGAAGGCGGCATGCGCGTGGAAATATTGCTCACCTATCCTGAGCAACCGAGAAGCCATGGCTGCGGTTCAATTGGTCGTCGAGCTGCTATTTGCGATGTTCGGAGGGGAATGTGCTAAGCCTGAAGCCATCGCGAACAAGAAAAATCGAAAATTTACAACCTGTTCCGATTTACAGTGGAAAGCTCCCGCTGCGCAAGTACCCAAGTACCTCGCTATAGCTGCGTCATTGGCGGGATTGGCTCAAGCTACCCCGATAGTGGGGATCCTGGCCGGAACCTCGCCCTTGTGGGGTTCCGCCATCGGCGCAATTTAGCTAGCGGCCTGGGAGCCTGCCTGTGCCTGGGAGCCTGGGAGCCTGGGAGCTTGGGCAGTCGGAGCTTGGGCCTCCTTTCTTGATATTGGACTATGCGCTTAGAGGGTTCGATCCGATAATTACATCACATCACGGTCACGGTCAGGAACGGTTATGAGGTAATTATGTACAATACTACATTTAAGTATGTATGTACAATACTTACAACCTGGAATACTTCGTATAACTATTGAAAATGAAGCCGTTTGCACATTGCACACAACCACAACCACAACCACAACCACAACCACAATGCACGGATGGCCCGGCCAATGATGATGTCAAGTTGCCGATTATCTCGGGGGTTTGGTCACTTTACCATCAGTCTGCCTGTCCGCCTGTATGTGTATGTTTCCAGGTTGTATAAGATAAATACGGAGTACTTCGTATCCGTGTCCAGATCCATAATGTATTCTATCAACATCGACGTCTGTATTATTCAAGTCCCGAGTTGAACGATTGGCAAAAGTACGGTAAGGCCAGACCAGACGGCAGAACAGCGAACTGGCGGAGTTACTTCGTAGGTCCAATCGGTGTTGTAACTTAGGAGAAACTGGAACACGTAGCGCATAGACGAACCCCCCTCATATCTGAAACCACTTCTGCATACTCACTCGGACGTTTGAACGTTGCTGTGCTTCTAGTCCGAATGGAAGCATTGGGATGGAAGCCATCAGCTACTTGGCTGCATTGCATGGCATCGGTGTGATGGCTGGGTATGGATATAAGAAGGATGGTATAGATCGCAGAGGGAGGAGAGGAGGATCGAGTCTGAGCTCAGCTTCATTCTACGTATTAGTCTAGTTATCAGTGCGGATAAACATAGCACGTACGTTTTCGAAACATATCACCTAGGTAACCAACAATTTCACGATCATTACGAAATAAAAATGCCGTTGTATTATCGTTTCCATAGTTATGCAAGATACTTCGATGGTACCTATGAGGTTGCATTCGTCGAACAGTGCTGCAAATGGCGGAGATGTAACCACTTATACGAGTTGGGTAAATCGAGAACTCAAACATATGTGCTGATGTAATGACAGTGCTGAGACGGTCTAAACCAGAGAGCCTCTTGTCTGACTTAGACATGTCCTTAACTCTTGACTAGGTACTTATACAGAAATGCAAAGTAAGAGCTGATATTCTAATTATTCTATATATATCTACATACAAAATAGGAAATAGGAAATAGGAAATAGGAAATAGCCACGCATTAAGAAGGGTTATTAATACACCAAGTACTGCGGATGCGAGACCAGCATGAAGTGGATAAATGTAACAAACAGCCGGTCCTGTGAAAGAGGCAGGGAGGACAATTTGTGCAGTTTATGCCACCATGACACCATGACACCATGCTACGATGCCCCCAACACCTGTCACCTCAGGTACCATTCCACCGTTCATGACGGGAACTTCATTGGTGCCAGTCGAGTAATTTCTCCCCCATTGGACTCTCTTCTAGTTAGAAGCTCGAGGGCTTGGTAGCCTTTGATTAGCCAGCGAGCTTAGACGGCAACGGTTGACCCCTGAGACTAGGTATGTAGTGTACCTTCACCACACCACGCAGCTCCTGCAGTGTGTTTGTATGCGTCTGGTCTGTACGAAGTATCAGTTGTATGTATGGACATTCGGTAGCTAGATTAGTTACTAGGCCGGCTAGTTATAAAATTACCTAGTAGGTAATTACATACTACCTATGTAGGTGATGGGTACAGGTGATGAGTTAGGCAGTACCTAAAGGCTGCCCAGGTGCTAAGGAGAGTGGACAGGGAGGGGAGCGATTGGGTACTATGTAATTTCACCGTGGCAGCGTGGCATCGCGGCAGCGTGGTACCGTGGCACCGTGGACGAACCTGTAGGGTTCTCTGGGCTCTCCCCATCTAGAGAGTCATTGAGAGAGAGTCAAGACCCAAGGAGGCCTGGGAGGACCCGGAGGAGGGCGGGAGGTCATTGATTAAGCCAGTCCCCACTATTGATTTCATTTGGCAGGGGGTGGGGAAATCGGGCCACCTTGCTCGCTTTCACGCCCGCGTGCGCGCCTGACCTGGACCTGCTGGACCTGCTGGACCTGCTGGACCTGCTGGACCTACCGACCTGCCTGGTTCTGGTTGCTCAATGCTCTGGCATAAGTTTATCTGGGGCATATTTCACTGGTCTATTTCACTTGATTTCCCGATGCTGAGGCCATGCGACTGATTTATTATTGACTTTGATCCATCCATCCACCGCCAGGCTGTTTACATCTCGCATCTTGTTCCCGCCTCTTGTTTCTCGCCTCCCATCTCGGTATCTTCTTCTCGCTGCCACTTGGCGCTCACTTCCATTGATTGTACGTCTTATTACCCCTTTAATTCGGATACACGACCTAATTTGCCTTCCTCAGCCGGATAGCTGAATAACGAAACCTACATACCTACCCACTACATACATACAAACCACTTAACCCCTATAAACTGAACTGCGAGCTGCCGCACTGGACAGACGCGAAAGGGGAATGTGCCTGCTATCAACATCCATCCAGTTCTGTACCTTTGCGCGGTGACGGTGACGGTGACGAGAACATATGTGATTGATTGATACCTGTTGATAGCTATCTGCACATGGATATCTGACAGAGTCCATTCGAGCTGCCCTTGCCTCCCCTACCTATCAACAAACATCCAGCATCGCCGCCATCCATTGTGCACTTCCGTTGAAAGTGTACGAACACTTCCGCTGCTGCTGCCACTACCGCCGCCACCGCTCCTGCCGTTGTTGAGACGAGTGAACAACAAGTCGCAACCATGTCGGGAGTCAAGGGTCTCGCCGCCATGTTTGAGCAGCGCGGTGACGCCGCCCCGTCAGATGACAGAGGGAGATCCCCGGGTCCAATTCGTTCCATAGGAGGTATGTATGAGATGGCACCTTCCAAGGCTCTTTTGCTCCTTTGCTGTTTCCCATTCTATGCCAATGTCGTGTACACCATAACAAATGCACTGCAAATACCTACCACCGCAGTCTATCTGTCACAGCACGGCATTGATACCCGCGCACATTCATGCATTTTCCTACGACATGGAAGTCTACAGTGCTTGCTTGTCGATAGGAATATAGCTACATGTACATAGGTACCAACAAACATGCCTGTTGCGACTGCTACGCTCGAAGTAGAGTGCAGATTCGTGTATTCTCAAAGCACCTTCCCAGGTTGTTAGACATCGTCTGGAGGTCTGGAGGTCTGGTGGTCTGGTGTGCTTGTTTCGAATGTCTTTCCACTGTTCCATTTGTTTATGGTTTGCGCCGGCTCTAGCTTCCGTTCCACACAACAATTCTAGAGGCAGGCACAAGGCACCAGGCACCAGGCACTGCTCTACCCTTTGCCCAATCCACATTTCACTGCGTCATTGTGTGGTCGCTTCCAGAGACCCCGGCCACAATTCGTGTTACCTGCTAGCAAAAGCCAATCCAGTCCTCCGTTGCCCCCCCAGGAGCTCTACCATAGGTACAGCATAGCTAACTTAAACCCTCCATTTCCAGGAACCCCAACTCCCGACTCGCCTCGCCCGCTCTCCAAAGTCCGCACATCATTCGTAGCAGTGGAGAAAGATGGTCGCATAGGATTAAGAAGAGACCCTAGTGGCGACTCGGTATCGGTATCAAGCAGGAGATTAAGCAACGAGACTGGAACAACTACACCCCAGCCTACATCCGAGAAGTCCGACGTCTTCGCCGACAACATGACAACCAAGAACCCCAATTCCTTGAAGAACAATCTGTCCCCGGAGTTTGTTGCTCAGATCTCCAGGCAGATTACACAGAGCCCGACCAAGAAGAGCAGTGAAAGCAATGAAAACATCGTGCCAAATCCCAACCCAGACAAGATTACAGATGAGGAGCCGAAGGCCCCGAAGGCCAAGATGAAGCCGACTTTCCCTGCGGACAAGAAAGTTATCCAGGGCGATCATACTTCCGATGGCATTGGCGATGGTCTGAAGTCACCGCTGCCCATAACAGCGACACCAAGCAAAGAAGCGGCCCCAGCGAGCGAAGAAAAGCCTGCAGCCAACGAAGTGAAGGCTCCAGTGGGCGAAGCCAAGGCTCCAGCAAACAAGTCAAAGGAAGAAAAGGCCCCAGCAAAGGAAGCCAAAGCTGCAACGGGTGAAGCAAAAGCCCCAACGAGCAAATCTACTCCCAGAACTGCCCCTATCACGACGACCACCACAAAGGTTGTCCCCAAGGCCAAAAAGTCACCCACAACGACCGCGGCAAAGAGCCACGCGAAAGAGCCGGCCAAGACAACGACCCCAGCCCCAGAGAAGAAGGCTGCCACTACCAGTGGAGCTTCGAGGGACCAGACAGCGGCAAAGAAAACGCCCGCTCCCAAATCTACAGCCACTGCTGCCAAGAAACCAGCATCTGCCACCTTGTCTCCAGGCACGACAGCTGCCAGGCCAAAGTCCAAGTCGCCGACTCGACCTATCACTCTGCCCCCTTCTCTCACGACGCATACTACTGCATCAGCTTCAAAGCTTGGCAATGGCGCTGCAGCTGCAGCCCCTGGCAGACAGACCAACTCCCGCGCCTCAGGCAATGCACAAAACAACGGGCACCCTGCCTCCCACAGGCCAGCTAGCAGAGCCAGTGCGTCGACAGCAGGTACTACCCCGGCTATCAAGGGTTTGAAGCGCCAAAACTCCAATGTCACCAGACCTCGACCTAGCCTTGGGCCACCGCCCAAGCAGGTAGCCAAGGACCACCCCGTTACTAAGCGAGAGAACCACGTCGACGAGGGATTCCTTGCACGGATGATGCGGCCTACCGCGAGCAGCCAGAGCAAGACGGCCGATAAGGCGCCCGTTACACCCCCACGGAAACACACCCCTGCTTCGACCACGCAGCCCAAGCGGACATTACCTACTAGAGATGTTGAGGCTAGCGCTAAGAAGGCCGCGGCGAAGATCCAGGCCTCAGACAAGCCGAAGGCGGTGGCCCGTACGCCCAAGACACCCGCAGAGCAGCAGCCGAAAGCAACGGCAAAGGAAGTCGCCCCTGTGGCCGCCCAAACCGAGACAGCGGAAGAAGCCATCGAGACGGCCAAGGAGTCCAAGGAGACCGCTAGTACCCCCGTAGTAGAGGAGGCAGAGAAGGAGGTGGCTATTGAGCCAACAGCGGAAGCCGTCGCTCCCGTGACTGCCCAGACAGAGACGGCGGATGCTGCTATTGAGGCGGCTAAGGTCTCTACTGACACTGCCGCTACGCCTGTCGCGGAGAAAACGGAGGCAGAGGTGGAAGCGGAAGCGGAGGCAGAGGCGCAAGCGGAGGCAGAGGCAGAGGCAGAGGTGGCTGTCGAGTCGGCTGAAGAGAGCAAGTCTGCCTCTCCTGCTCCCACTTTGACTGCAGAAGCGGAGAAGGTCGAGGACATTGAAGATCTCGTTCACCAGCCAGCCCAGGAGCCTGCCCAAGAGCCTGCCCAGGAGCCTGCCCAGGAGCCTGTTCAGGAGCCTGCTCAGGAGCCTGCCCAGGAGCCTGCGGATGAACCTTCCAATGCCGAGCCTTCATCAGGCGAGGAGAAGGCCGCCGAGTCTGAGTCTGTTGAGTCTGCAGAGAAGCCCATCACTGGTACGGACGATGTGAAGGAAGATGCCACGGCAGCAGCCGAGAAGCCGGCCGAGGAGGAGGGAAGCAACAAGACGGAATAGGATATCGCCATGACTACTTAGGACTGGCCAGGCAAGATAGCTTAGTTGGTTGTTGTTGTATCGATAACATTCTTCGGTGGCGCTGGGGCAGTAAGTCCAAGTCCAAGTGTTTTCTTGTTCGACACGTTCTTCGAAGACAACGAAGAAAACCTCTTGTATTAGGCGAAGGGCGTAGCAGGTGATTACATAACTGATTGATTGATTGTTTTGATAGATACCTCGTTTGTTGGCTTTATTGTTTATTTGTTTATTCGTTTCTATCGCCCTTGGACGATGTAGGTAGGCTGTCTTTAAGTTCAGCTACGCCAGGGGCTTTTCTCTTCTTGTACATATTTGTTGAGAGCTCCCAGAGACGAGACGAAACGCAAGCAGAGGGAGGTCGGGGAGGGAAAAGGAAATTCGAAAAGGAGTTTTAACTATTACTTACGTACCTAGGTAGTTGTTGTTGATAGATCCCCCAGTCTGCAAAGCATCAGCATACACATGGAAGCATACACACACACACACACACACACACACACACACATATACACACACACGCATAAGCATCATCTCGGCGTCTTTTTGTTGAGGGTTAGGGTAGGTGCCTAGGGAGGCAGGGAGGAGGTATGTATTCATGTTATGTAAGTAGTCTCAAGAAGAGCAAATTAATATCCAAAGGGGCTGTAGCTATGCCCAGGAAGTGAGTAGATATAGCTGTCTCGTTTTTTTGTAGGTGAGTAACGTAACTCATGAATATAACTTAAGCTCTATAGCATCAGTCCAGTTCAGTTGCGTGGTAGTTGCCTTCAAAGGTGTTCGGTAGGCATTTTACTGATTTGTGATTGTGTATCTGCAATACAGAGAACCAAGCCAGGCAATGGCCAGAGCCATAGCCATGGCCATGGCCATGATAGTGACCTCGTCGTGTGTATATATATGTACAGGTTCTCCTACTTGTTGTACACCTATTCTCATCCCATCGCTGTCCTTCCGGACGTTTGTTGGTCCCCCCTCGGTCTCCCACCATCGTCGTCTGAGCATCCCGTTCCCTGATGCCATTGACTTTTTCTCTTTCCACGCTTCCGTCCTCCCCTCCTTTACTAAAACGCCTATAAATCACCGACCACACATCAAACACCGGCCAGCCCGGCCCAGCTGGTCTGTCTGTCCACCGCTTCTTTGTTGAACGCATCCCAGCTCGACACAGCCACGCCGTGCCACACTGGTTGTATCAAACCACTTCCTCTCCGAGCAAGACCAGATCTAGACCCGACTCGACCCGACACGACCAGGGGAAGTGCGGGAACAAAGCAGCATCATCACCATCACCATCACCATCATCCACGAAGCAGAAGAAGACGACAACGAACGACGATCACGGCCCAACCCGACACAGCAACAGCCCACCGACCTCCTTCTCGATAGCCTCGCGGGCCTCCAGGACGCCCAAATCCGTGCCCACGACGAGGCACTCGCCGAGGTTCAGGCCCTTCTGGTAGCTGGCGTCGAAGCCGCGGGCGAGCTTGCGCAGGGCGGGCAGGTTAGCGGTGATGGGCCTCTTGGACGTCGACAGGCTGACGATCTCGCCGAGGACGGGGGTTCCGCCCGCGCCCACGCCGCCCGCGCCCACCATGCCCGTGCCGCCGCTGTGGTAGCGCAGGCCGAGCCAGAGGCGCTGGCGCGCCACGTTGTCGGTCGTCAGGTCCTCGGGCTCGAAGGTCGCGATCGTCGCCGGGTCCGGCGGCGTCGTGCCCCCGCGCGTCACGAACGACAGGTACCCCGCCCGGTGCAGCACCAGCGCCACCTTCAGGTTGTACTTGGTGTGCGGCACCGATGTCAGGCCCAGTCGCGCTTTGGTCGCGTTGCGCAGGTGCGAGCACATCTTGACTACGTTGGCGATGGCCATTTTGTCTCTCTTTTTTTTCTTTTTCTTCGTTTGGTCCCTTCGGGTGTTGTTTCGTATGTCTGTGGTTGATCGTGGGTTGCGTAGATGGTGTCCCCCCTTTCTTCGGCTGTCTGTCCGTCCACTCGTCTCGACTGCCCTGCCGGGCGAATTCGGTCTCGTAGGGAAACCCCTTCGGTCGGTTCAGAAGTTTTTCTGGGGGGGTGGATTTAAGAGAGTTTTCGCCCGTCGCTTCGAGACGGGATGGAGGGGTATGGCACGAAAAGAAAAGTAAGCGTTTAGTGATTGTCAATGCCTGCGACGGTACGGGTGGGTAAAGCTTCAGACTGGACTTCAGTATGGAACCTTCGACCTTCCATTCCACCTTCTGAAAATATATCGGAAGCGGCAGAATTGCAAAATCCGTGGCCCGCGACGCAGGGGCCACCTTGGAATTAAGGTAGCTTATGTACCTAGGTAGGTCTGGTACTTCGTAGGTGACTTCGTTCAGGCTTCTTCGGCAGGGCGGTTAGTGGGGTTCAGGACAGTAGGGAGGTACGAAGTACACGGCAGCATGGCAGTTGGAGCATTGGCTGGGTGGGCAGGTGGGGTTTGATTTAACGAACGGTGCCCAGGTGCTTGACAGTCTTGACTAGACCAATTCTGAGCCCTGATTGGCCGTCTCGAAGCAGCACTTTCTGCCCCTGTCTGCCCTGTACTGTACATACCTAACCAGGGTATTCAAATACTGATACTGATACTGACTGATGTGGGTATCAGTATCAGTATCAGTAATACTACAGTAATACTGATACTGACAAAACCAACTCTTTAATTACGTAACGCAATATATTAAAACCATATGCATTTAATAGCGTTTTTTTTACTAATTCTTATATTGAAATAATACTTTAATATTATTAACGATATGTATTTTATTTTATATTTTAAAGTTTTAATAAATTTAAAAATTAATAAAATATAATAATAATATATATAAATATTATATAAATAATATATTATTCGAATTATAAAAATTTATAAATTTTTATAATATAATATATATAATAATAAACTTTATATATACGTTATTATTAAAAGTAATTATATAAATATAAATTTAATTTTAATAATTTTAATAACTTTTATAAATTTAACGTATTATTATAAACGTTAAAATAAAGCAAAATATATATGTTATATATAAAATCGTATATATAACGTATATGCGTTGCTTATTTATTAGCGCCGTTTTTTATCTCTTATCTTATCTTTTATCTTTCTAGAATTATATATTAAAATATCACCATAACTTTATATATAAAATAGATATAAAAAAACGAATAATACCATTTAAATCCTTATTTTTTAAGAATTAAAATGATATAAGATTTGTATTTATAACGTAAAGTTTATTTATGTCAGTATACTGTAGTATACTGATACTGATACTGATACTGACTGAAGTGGGTATCAGTATCAGTCAGTATCAGTTACTGACGTATTTTTTGAATACCCTGTACCTAACTACCAGGTAATGTACATACATACATACATACATACATACATACATACTAAGCCAGCTCGTCGGCCTGTCTCGACGTTCAACCCCCACCTTTGCCCATCCTTCACAGCCTGGGAATGGGCAGTTAAGCGCCGACACCAGCATCCCGAACCGTCCAGCCAGTATCGTCTCGCCATGGGCTATGGACCTTGCTGCCAATGTGCGACGCAGGAGGATCGATAGGTAGGCTGGTAGGTTACAGAAGGTAGCCTGACTGACTATGCAGCCCAGCAGGTATTGAGTCCAGCAGGTACTGGGAAGAGCTGCCCAGCGGCTTCGCATCGCATCCGCTGATCTGATACGTCAGTCACACCACGAGTGGTGTTCCTGTCTTTTTTCATCTTTCTTCGGCTTGTGCATGCGACGAGAGCTTCTTTTCTTTTCTCACTTTCTATGTTCCTTGTTCAATGTACCGAAAGTGATACCGTCCGCCTCTCATTGCTCTTTAGCGTTGCTACCTGTGTATATACTCGCGCTTCGCTTCGGCATATCGTATAGGTGTTCCTCCCCCTGCTTGAACCTCTCGGTTGCGGAAGAGATGGCTGTTCGCCCGGGCGAGGAGAACGTCGCTACGCTGTAAGTCATGTCACCTCATCTCATAGGTGTGTGAGAGCCACCTTTCGCTGTCTAGGTACCTAGCTGTAGTAGCTATGGCTAGGTAAAGAGACGAACTAAGATGAGAAGGAGAGGGGAGAAGGGAGAGTGTTCCACGGGGACTAATCGTGACTTACCTCTGCCGTGCTGGTGATATAGCTTCGGCGATGTTCACTACTTCTACGGCCCTCCCAACGCGAACCCTCCCCACCACCGCTTCGACAAGGGGTCGTACGTCTATCTATTCGAGAACGCGAATGACCGGAGGGCTCGCATAGAGGTCGCGAACCAACCGGGCACAGAAGAGCAGGATGCCTTTGACGGATGTATGTGAGAGCGCGTGAGCCAGCGAACCAGCCAGCCAGCATTCCCCGTATTCCTCCAACTCGTCCCACCATTCTCATGAGTGTGGCTGTAATAGTAGCTTGGTTTACTGACTTCCGACTTCCGTTTCTGTCGCATAACATAATATAGTCTTGGATCACACACGAGTAGCCTACTCGTACAAACACCAATGTCTCGTGAACATTATAGTCGACGGGGTCCCCGGCGCCCCCTCGGACCAGACCCAGTGGCACCTCCCGACCTACGACCCCCACAACCAGAACAAATACCACTACAGGCTTCACTCCCTCGACCTGTACTTCTGGACCCAGTCCGACGCCCTCCAGTTCGTCAACGGCATCCGGAGGGTCCTCCCCGCCTCCCAGGTCGAGGTCGTCGACGAGCCTCCACCGCCGCCGGTGGCACCACAGCAGCAGCAGCATAACCCGTACGCTACGGGGGCGACGGTGGTGACGGCGCAGTCTCACCACAGCCACCACGATATCAACCCCCTGGTGCAGAAGCTTGAGCACGTGGCCGTGTCCGACCCGGCCTATTCGTCTCCGCAACATACGCAGCAAAACATACCTACCTTCGCGCCTCCTCCAGCTTCTAACGGAGGGGATTCCCCCCAACATCAGCAGCAGCAGCAGCAGCAACAGCCCGCGGCAAGCTTCGCGCCTATTCCCTACAACCCCGCAGCACCCGCCGCTCCGGAGCAAATCCAGCACCGCGAGAAGACGCCCCCGCCCGTCGAAGAAGACGGCTACGACCCACTCGCGGCGGCCGTCGCCCGGGACCACGGGGCCGCATTTCCGGGGCCACCGCCGCCACCGCCGGGAACCGCCCCGTTCTCTCCCGGGTTCCCTCCGCCGGGAC
Source organism: Diatrype stigma (assembly GCA_022225965.2). NCBI lineage: Eukaryota > Fungi > Ascomycota > Sordariomycetes > Xylariales > Diatrypaceae > Diatrype > Diatrype stigma. The sequence continues at coordinate 68,008 of JAKJXP020000032.1, read as the reverse complement.
CGGGCACAGCCTCGGCTCCACCCCCTAATAACGGCGTCGGGGGTATCGGCCTCGCCAGCCCAGGCTACCCGCCCTCGCAGTTTGGACACCTGCAGAGGTCCTCCACAATGCCCGTCTCGGGTCTCGTCTCGCCCGGCCTCGCCTCTCCCGGTCTCGGGTCCCCCGGCCTGGTATCTCCCGGTCTGCCGACGACCCCCGGCCTCGTGAGCCCCTACGGCGCCAACTTCCCAGGGTCGCCCGGCTTCGCTCCTCCGCACCACCAACACCACATGTCCCTACAACATCAACAGCAACAAGTACCGACGCCAGGCCTTCCTCCCCAAGGAGCAGGGTACCACCACCACCACCCGACCCCACCGGCCGTGCAGAGCCCGGGTCTCCCACCGCCGCCGCCCGGCGGATACGCGCCGCAGTTCAACTACGCCGCGAACCAGCTGCCGGCCGGCGGCGGCGGCATCGGCGACTACTCGGTCCATCAGCAGGTGTACCGGCCGACTGAGGCGGAGGCGGCCGCCTCCAAGTACGGCGCCGAATCCAAGTACACGCGCCCGGCGTCGGGCGAGGGGGGAAAGCCGAGCAAGCTGGGCCAGAACGCAGAGAGGTTGGAGAAAGGCGTTACGGGGATGCTGAAGAGGTTCGAGAAGAAGTTTGGGTGAGGGTGAGAAAAGGGGGAGGGGAAAGGGGCGTGAGGGTAAGTGGGGGAGGGGCAAAGTGAGGTAGGGAGGGCCTGTAATCTATGCCACGCGCAATCATCTACTGGGGTATTTAGGTAGGTAAATACGAAGGAATGAATGAATGGTTGGATGGATATGTAGATTAGATATGTGTATGTGACCAGGAATTCGCACCAAGTTACATCTCCAGGGAGTGAATAACTAGCCAATTTTGTTTTTGTTTTTTGTCCTTCCTAGCCAGCCGTCAGGTAGTGAAGTATCGTCGGTGAAGTGTGGATTTGGTATAATGGGAGTATGTGTATGATTTAAGTGTGTGTAAGTGCATCAGATGCAGTGTGCTTGCCAGTTATAGATGCTTACGTACCTAGGCAGATGAGGCATTCTCTACCTTCGTACCAAGATAATACTCAACAACAATACAAACATCCACGTCTTTAAATCTGGTCGGGTCGGGTCGGGTCTGATCTGGTATGCAAGTGGTCCAAGCCCGGTCCGGCCTTGCGTCGAACGAGATAGCGATGGCTGACCCCTTTCTTTTCTAAGAAGAGCGGACAGACAGACAGACAGACAGGTTCCGACCCGGTGCTACGGCCTACAAGGTCAGCAGCGCTAGGCACATACCAGCCGCCTGGTAGGTTGGGAACTCAGGTATTTATTTGTATTGATGGCTGACTACACGGGGGAGGTATAGCATGTAAGCAGGTAGAGTAGATACGATATGTAAGAGCTGATTGATCATCTTGAAATAAGTAGGTAACTACATGCCTGCTTCTCTCTGCGTGGGCCGTGGCGCAACCCGGTCTACGTATTAGGAAGACGACGTCGTCGGCTGCCCCCCGTCCTATGTATGTTTGTTATTTTGTAATATTGATGGATCAAAGGCCAGCCAGCAGCAGTTGGACATCGGATTTCCCCCATGTGTGTGTATACCTAGTTAGCCAAGCCGGACGTTACACGTAAGGGGGCGGTGGACATGAGTATGAGCAAGTATATGTGTGTGTGTGTATGAGCTCTTCTATATTACCGTGGGAGAATTCCAAATCTCCCAACAATAATAGTTGTGACAACTCAGCGAGCTTCAGTCTTGGTCGTCAGTTAGACTCCTACCCCTAGTTACGGACAACTAGGCTATCCAATCCTACGAGGCTCTCAAGCTGGATTTGCTCGTCGATACTTTCAAGCTGACTCTTGGCGGAGTACTGCAGGACCAAGGCTCCCTCCCTCTCCTTTGACTTGGGTCTAAACCAACGAGCTGCCTACCCCTACGTATCTGTCTCGTATCTGCCGTGTCGTGGGATTTCTGGCTAACCAGACCTCGTTCCCCTTCCCGATCGGTGGAATCTCGTCTGGTTAACCCATCGCTAACTACTTTGTAGGGGTCACAGCATTGTAAGCGCAGAATCCATCATACGTAGCTAGCTGCCTCGAATGGAGCTATCCACGAAGCTGACGATACCTGCCCACACATCTACCAAGCCGCAATGGCACGTTACTTACCGGACTACCTAACCAACTTGTAATAAGCAACCATGTAGTCAATTCAGTATGTACCCGGTTATATTATATCGAGAACAGGCACCTGGGTATCATCGAACCGCCCACTAACTACATAGCCAGATAGCCAGCCCTACGAGCACGAGACACAAGGTCCTCCCCGTCAAGCGAAGGAGCCAAGCTATCTACCATGTAGTTAGTGATGGAGTGATGACCTGGCCGGCTTGCTTGGACAGCTCGGCCGTGTCAGCACTAGAAGCCGGAGAAGTTACTAGACTACCGGAGGCTGGGTTTTATTTCATTTAATCATATCTTGATTCGCCAATATTGAAACCCCCTCGCATGCTGTCCATACGTATATAGGTAAGCCACTAGCTACAGTAGATTAGACACGCTTCTTGGCTAGAATGTCTTAGACCTGTCTCACCGGCTGCGGATTTCTTGTCTTTTCGCCTGTACCTAGCTAGCTAGTAAACTGGCGCAGTGGTGAATTGGAAGAAGGGAAGGGGGTGTGGTGGGGTGGTAGATGGAGAGGGAATGGGAGAAACTCATGTCTGTAATGTAAGGTACCGCTGGTAGATCAAAGACATTGCCTATCTGGGTAGATATATGCGCGATCATCTGCTATAACATTCGAATGTATGATATTCGAAGTTGTTCTTTTACGATGTTCAGTCGCGGTCCGATGGTGATGATGACGGTGATGGTGATGATGATCCCCAAGTGGAATAAGTCAAATCGCTTGCAGATGGGTTGTGGCAGTGGTTGTCGATCGCCCGTGTTCAGCCACAAACACCCCTGAAAAGTTACGAAGCCTTACTTATTCCAGTGACTGAGTGGCCAGCAAAAGGCAAGTCGAATACGATGATTTGTTATTAGCTGTACTGCCACGATCAATCCTACTATGCACAGAAAAGGCAGGGTTCCTACTACAATACCTAGTAGCCAATTGTGCTGGCGTTTGCAATGCAATACAATACACCACACTGACTTATCATCTGGGGCTCGCTTTCAAGGGCTTGCCAAGGATACGCAGCTATACGCACTGACGCGGTGCTCCCACACAGAGCATACAAGAAAAGAAAGCGAAGAAGAGTCGAGTCTCGAGAGGCCCTTTCTCTAGACTAAGCGCTGGTCAAGCCCGTAGAACGTACGTTATATGTATACTGCGACTCTGCACATGCAATGCGACGACATGATAGCTACCTTACCTCATAAACACCCTAGGATCCCGCAAGGCAATGATCAATCAATCGAACCAAGACGGCAAATTGAGGGGTCTGCTTGGGTCTAGCCTACAGAGCCTACAGGTAAGAAATAGTATAGAGTATTGTACGGAGGTAGCTTACACGGCCGTTGTGAGGAGGCAGCTCCATCATGCTGTCATGGGATGGGATGGGGAGCTTGCGATGGGATGGGATGGAATACTACCACACCTCATGCATCGTAGCCGCCACCCCGCGTCGAGGGGCACAGGGAGCGACGCCGTCTTGCCTTGCCTGCCCTCCACTTTGAGGGGAGGGGCGCAGGCAAGCTGCGAGGGCCTTACCTACCTTAAGGGTCCAAGGTCGAACTCGTCAGCTAGTTCAGTTAAGTTATTTGGATCTGGCAAATGCCGGTTTTGATAGCTATTCGATCTTGGTTTCCTGAAGTAAACCCGCCCCAGAACAGCACACGACCAATCGAACACGACCAATCGAACACCGTTGGCTTTATTATGCTACTAGGTAAGTGGTCACTGAAGTAGGTGGTTGTGCTGCAGCAGCGGAACAGTCGTCAGCGTAACGCAACGCAACGTAATGCAGCGCGACATTCGATCGTGTTCTTCCGTGCCACGAAGGCAACCGGGGGTTGTTGGTAGGTATCGGGGGAGTGATGTGACAGAGGCAGAGAGGGACAAGACAACTGACCGCCAGACCGCTCAACCACCTACCGAACATGAAGAGATAGATACCTACATAGACTAGACCTCTACTCCGAAGTGGCTGCTATGGCGTTGATGATATGACTTGTAGTCAGGTCAATATCTTAGACTATCGACTGGCTGTATCACTTCATGGTATGGTGAGAGATGGGGAAATGCGGTATAGTATGTGAGACCTTTCTCTTTTCTCTCTTCTATATAGCCTGGTCTTCTTATCAGTCGCTGCCAACAGAACAGGCCTTGTAACTATTATATTACTTCTTATACCCGACGTGAAGGCGCCGACTGTGTACCCCGGATTCAGAGCCTGCTGACATGCTGACATGCTGACATATCTCAACCTCATCCTCATCCTACCTCGTTGTAGTATCCTTACAGTGGGGGAGCAAAAGTCTCGGTTTTTCGCGATTTTACACCCAAACTTAACATTTTCATACGGCAATATAACTATAACAGACTAAGATAAAAAATATATAAAAATCTCTTTTCGGTTTAGTTTTAAAAGCTATTTAACATATATAAATCTTATATGGTTTCTTTTTAAATTGCTTATATAATAACGTTTTAAAATAAACGTTAAATTTTCTTAAAAATAAAAACTTGTATGTCTTTTTTATTACGTAATATAATATAATACATTATAATTTAATCGTTATATAATATAATAAAAGTTATATATATATAATTAGTTTTTTAATATATATAATAATATTAAAGTTATTAAGCAATTTAAAATTTACGAAATTTAACGATTTATAAAACCTTATATTATTATGTATTAATACGCGTTTTTAAAAAAAGTAAATAAGTAAAAGTATTATTCTTATAAAGTATTATATAAAACCTATTTTTATTAATTTAATTACATATAAAAGTATAAAGATATACGAATGTGAAAAGGTTGAGTTTTGGTGTAAAAACGCGGAAAAACCGAGACTTTTGCTCCCTTACTTACCACCTAATGATGATAGAGCTCTCCTATCATGCCATGCTGTGTGAGGACTAACAACTGCAAGTTATAGCTAGAACTGTCAGATATATTGAATGTTGGATCCATGACCGTTATTGATAGTTCATCCTCCATCCCCCAACTTATTAACACAAGCCAAGCCTTAAGCCCTTGATTCCAAAAGGGACCGTCTTCATATTCAATCCTGGCGCAGTAATGTACATGTAGTACCTGGTAGGCTCTATAAGCAGTCTCGTCCCGACTGGCCCTGTATCACTATAATAGCTCATCACCCAAGCCTGCACATCCCCGGCCTGAGTACGTATTCCGCATAGTCACGAAGTACCTGGAGTATATCGCAGGCTTTCCCGTGGCTCATCAGTGGCTCGTTGCCGGCCACCCAAGTCCATGAAAATACACTACCGCAAGCTAAAACTCCTTCTCATGCTCCCTCGACTCAGCCCCCAAGAGCCAAGAGCAGATTCATCATCAGCAGCAGCAGCAGCAGCAGCACTGAGCTCTTGTCGTCGGACCCTTTTTTCTTCCAATTAGTCTTCATGTTCAGTTGCACAAATAAGTCTCAACTACCGTTGTTTTCCCTTTTCCCCCTTCCCCTCGGTTATCTGAATACATCCCACCTAGCCTCCTCCCTACAAACGTACGTATCGTATCATATCGTATCGTACGGCATATAGCTACGACCCATACGATATCTACCTACATATCTGCAGAGAATATCTGCAGGGTGGGGACATCACGGCGACGGGGGCGAAAAAGGTACTCGAGGTCCTTTTCACTTCCGCCTTTCACTCGTGCAGCCCGCCAGCATCGGCGCTTATACACATACAGAGGTAGCTGGTACTACAAATACGGTACTACAAATACGGTACTACAGGGACCATGGGAGGCCCTGGACTGCCCACCTAGACACTTGCCTATACTTATTCCGTACGGGGGCCGCGGACCACCAGATCAGGCAACCTGCCACTGCCGCTCTGGGACCGATCATTGGTGCAGGTGGTACGAAGAATTCCGCCATTCGAGACATTGAGGATTGAATTGATACTGAGGACTTATAAGGTTATATTTGGGGGGTTATTGGGGAATTCCCTCGCTGCCACTGCCGCTGCCACTGCCACTGCCACTGCCACTCACTGCCTTATCAGTCCCTTCGAGACGCAGAAAGGGAACGCAGTCAGGACGAGGCGAAACGAGACGAGACGAGACGAGACTGACCGACGTCCAACCCGTTGTTTCGCGTGTTCCGTGTTGTATTAGTCGCAGGTTTTGCCTCGAGCTGTCTTGCTGTTTTTTGTCTTCAATTGTCTTACGTGATTTTACAAAATTACAAACCCCTTCAGCTACTTTCATCGTACATACATCACATACATCACATACATTACATACCTACATACATACATACAGACCTGCCTAGCTGTAAGTAAGCTCAAGGTCCAGCTCTAATTCCAGCTCCAGCTCCAGCTCCAGCTCCAACTCGTGCAGCTCCAGCTTTCCCTCGGCGTCGACCTGAACTGGGCCATTCGCCCCGTCCACCGATCCCAATCCACGGGCCACGGAACCCGGAACCAGCACGGCCTCACAGGCACAGGCACAGGCACAGGCCCTGGACGCCTGGGTGCTTACGACTGCGGCCTGGGCTAACTCACTACACCTTAACTAGCAAACCAACCCAATCGCTAGGGAATCTTGCATCCTCCCGTCTCCGAATACTTGCTACTTACTACATACTTACCTTGCTACCTGCTATTATCTCTGTCTATCTATGATTCAGTCCAGTTCTCGTTACAACTTTCTTCTAAACCTCCGTCTACTGCTGCGCTTCCTGTTTCCCGCATCTCGCTTCTCGCTTCTCGTTACAATCCCCGTTTTTCGTTGCAATTACTTCCATTACTTGACTTATTGACCTGATATTTACATACCCACTGTGGTTTGCCACTTTCGGTGCAGGGGCCACGCCATAATTAAATCATCGCCCGCCTCGATCTGGTTTTCAACTCGTTTCGCTCTCATGCGATCCATTTGAGCCGACCCTGGGTTCATTCCCTGGCCCGCGACCGGTGATATCATCATATATTGCCTATTGCTTATTGCCTATTGTTTATTACCTGTTGCAACATCGTGGGATTCCTCATCCTACCTTAGGTACCTAACTTAGTCGCTCGTTCGCTCACCCGTTTTGCCGATATGCGTCTCCCACACCGGATACCCGTGAGGATACGGCCGAATAGTGACCATGGCTTCGCGATGGCGAGGCGGCAATCTCCTCCAGGAGATCAAAACGATCGTGGCATGGTCTCCACTACGATGTATATCGTATGTCATCATATAACTATTCTACTATTTCTAGTAATCTCCTTAGGGCGCTCGCTCGTACTTGCATGCGCGCTCGCGCCTCGTAGCGGTCACACTTACTAACAGCGATTGTCCGCCCGCAAACAGGTCATCGGTGTCTTTGCAGCGCTTATCTGTGCCATCGTCGTCATCTGGTTCCTAAGGCGAAAGAAGGGGATATCAAGCTCGAAGAGGGGCAAATACGAACAAACGTCGGGCTCCGAACTATCCGTCCAGCAAATCGGGACGCCTGCCAATACCAACGCACCGGCCGGATCCCAGCGAAATCCCCATCGTAACGCCAGCAATGCGTCGGGCCACGTCACCAGAGAGGCCTCGGTCCGGTCCGTCCTGACGTTGCCGGCATACCGGCACAATCCGAATGAAAACGAGCAGGTGCTAGGCCGGGAAGGGGAGCGCGGCGGCGTCGACACCGTCGTGGAGTGCCCCACGGCCGAGGATATCGAGGCGATGCGGGACGAGGAGATGGAAGCCTTATACCAGGTCCGAGTCGAGCGGCGACAACAACTTGCGCAGCGCGAAGAGCGGAGGCGGATGAGGGAAGAGGCGAGACGGCGGGGCGACATGGTGGCGCTGGCCGAGTTGCGCGCCCAGGGCCGGTCTAGTGTCAGTAATAGTAATGCCGTCGATGAGCTACGCCAGGCCCACGTGCAGGCGAAGGAGCGCCGGCAACGCGCCGTCTCCAGCGTCAGCTACCACGAGCTCGGCATCGCCCGGCACGACGGCACGCGAATACGCGCCGGCAGCACGGACAGCGAGCGAATCGGGCTCTTGTCCGACGCGGCGAGCATGACGGCGCCGTCCACGCATACGACGCACGAGCATCCGCAGCCGCCGCCGTCCATGCACCAGCGAGAGCGGAGTACCAGCTCCATCCTCAGCCTCGACAGCGAGTCGGGCTTACCCTCACCGGGTCTCTCCACGGGCGGCCTTCCCCGATCCGGAGCCGCGACGCCGCGAATGTCGAACTCGCACACCTTCGCGGGCTCCAGCCCGGAAATCATCGTCGAATCGGACCTGGGCGAGATCGGCATGCTGCCGACGCAGAGCCCGCCCGATTACGAGGAGGTCAGCCTCGACGATGTCAGGTCCGGGTCGAACACGCCCGCGTTCAACGAGCCGCCGCCGAATTACCCGGGACCTGGGCCGACGTCGGAGTGGGAGCGCAGACTGAGCGCCCACAGCGCCAACACCCGCGCGTCAGCGGATCTGGCCGATCGCGTGGGTGGTGATGGGGATCTGTCGACTACCAGCGCGGAGAACTCGGATGACAGGAGAGGCGCACGGACTTCCGTTCAGTCCTCTGCTAGAGGTGTTGGCGGCGTTCCACGGCTGCCTAGTCTCCGCATTGGAAGCCTCCCGCAGATTGTGATCGAGCCGGGAGATTCGGGCTCCAGTGGGAATGAGCGCCGATAATAAGATGCCCCTCAATGGATATAGCCTTTTTTTAAATATCTGAACGAGAAGGGGGATTAGGGGAGGGGTTTCTCTCCCCCACATTTCACCATGATGATTTCGACCATGATAATGGTTGGTTCACCGGATGAAGGCGGGGATGAGATTGGTATATGATCTAGAACGAACGGGTGGCCGATTCGTTGTCACTTGCTTTACTGGAACATGTATATCCGAGGTTCCCTGCAACTGATTTACTATGATTTGATCGATTTGATCTGCACGGCTCCATCCCATACCCCTGGAGTCCTGGAATTATGATACGACGAGAAAGGGAAGGGATGAATAGGTACGCGGAAAGGGGGGTTTCGGATTCGGGTGAACGAACGAGCGAGCGAGCAAGCGCGCGCGCACAGCACAGCACAGCACAGCACAGCATAGCAAGCACAGCGCACACGATTTTTGTCTGTTCGTTTTATCTGGTTTGAGCTGTTGTGCGAGTTACACAAGGCGTCTGGTTGGATGTAGGTAGGGAAGTTCGGTCAGACAGACGAGGAAGATGTTCCCGATGCGATAGCCGGGGCCTCGAAAACTCTTTGAGACACGAACAAGGAGCGATCTATGAATGAAATTACTTCCAGGTCTATTTATCGTACCTGTCTGTCGACTTGAGTAAATGGAGTGGGCTATATACTTACCTATACCTACTTACTCAGTAGTAACCACGGTAGTCAAAACGCCAGGGCCTTGCTCCAATGCATCGCATATTATAGCAAATAACAGACATAGGTTTTCGCTCTTGCTTCACCTCAGATGCTTTTCTGCTTGGCTCGCGTCATATGCCCATCTCTCGCTCGATGCTACCCTACTTACTCATGGTAGGTACAGCTTACAGGTAAGCAGAGGTAGAGAGGTAGCTTTAGAATTTAATCTAAACTCCCAATACAACCGGCGTTCTCCCCTCGCCTCCCCGTCATATGTCTGTGTCTTAGATGTGAGACCTGCATCCCATGGATGTACTACCTTCGATGCGTACGCGGGGCGTAAAGACTGGACGGCATGCCGGTGGTGGTTTAGACTACCTACCCAAGTACCTACGTGCCGTTCCAACTCGCCTCGAGGAGGCTTCGGATGGCTTGAGCTGTAACAGTCGCACAGCAGCGCCGTATGTAGATCGATAGAGTGGTTTTATCGGAAAGCAGCCTTATACCTATGACCAAAGTTGTGAACTTTCACCCGCCTGCGATTCAGCCAACGGGGGCGCTCGACGGTGAGACAGACAACTCAGACAAAGTGTGTTGGTAGGGGTCGACGTTGTGGGCAACATGGAAACGGTCCAACGGTCGGCTTGCTTTGCCTCGTGCTTGCTTGCGCTGGTTATATTGAGTAGGGAATTATCTAGCTTGCCTGACTTACATATTCGTAGTGCAACGGGGTGAAGACATGAAGGTCTAGGTATATGGATATAGAATATCGCCAGCTTTTGATGCATGCCAGCGAGCATCGTTCACCGCATGCATGCAAAAGAACTGCCTACAGAGTTGGTAAGAGGTGGCAAGTACATGACTGGCTGACTTGAGATGAAACTCTTCAACGACACTGCGTATCGATCGACCTACTTCCCATCGAGAGCGCAGGTACTTCCGCGCGTGCTTGTCCATCCATCCATCCAACCAGACCAAACCAAGCCAAGCCAACCAACTATAGGATAGGTAGGTAATGCATAGGTGCAATATCTGCATGCAGCATCCAATGCAGACGAAGATCAACGGTGCAGCAAGATGTGCAGTGCCGCCGCAGTGTAGTCAGTGGGCAGCAGTGCCGCGCGGTGCAGGAGATGAATAAATAAATAAATAAGCTTACAGAAAGAAAAGCAAAGCAATCGTCGCCCAATCGATCATCCGGCACTTTCTTTCCCTCTCGCCAATGCGATGGGCCGTCCCGGGAGATCGCCCATACTAAGGTATTCTACTATGTAGACTATGTACTTGGGTAGGTAGGGTAGGGTAGGGAGGGACATACCCGGTAGTAGGGCTCGAGGCTATAGAACATCTTCCAGGAGAACCCTAGATCTTGTGAGGTGTGTGGGCATTATATGAATAATTATATAGCATGGTGGACTATGGAGATCATTAATCGAATATCCTACCGAGCTATTGGATACTAGATCTCCCGTCGGTCTTTCTTCTTCTTGGTCATATTGCCGGCTTTTATTAAGTGCATGGTCTGTTAAGTCGCAGTCCTGGTAGGGTCATGAAGCCTCTCTCTCTCCTTTTCTTTTCTTTTTTTTTTTTTTTTTTCTCCCTTCCCGTCTGTGTCTGGTTTTCCGCTCGAACCTGTTTTATCATCAAATCTTCGAGCTTCTTTTCCCGTTTAACCCCCTCCCCCCTCTTCATTCGACAAGGTCCCCCACCCCCCCTCTCCCGAGGGGCCTCGGAGGTTTCCTTACTAAGTCCCCTGCCTTTATTCTTCTAGGGGTCGACCCAAGATGAGACATTTCCCGGGTTGGCATCCACTGACAAGTGAGAATAAGGAATGAAAGTCGCAAAACCCCTACCCTAAGCTATACCTAGGTATTATTATATGTACAATGCATGCGCGTGCTGTGGTGTGTGAGTGCCCGCCCACGCGCATGTGTGTGTGTGTCTGTCTATCTGTCTGTCTGAGTATCTAACTGCAATGTACTGGACTGAAACGAAACACACTCACGCAAAGGTGGAATTTCCCGAGGCTATTCACTCATTCACTTGACCGCTTGCGTGCGTGCGTGCGTGCGTCTGTCTTGCTGCTTAATAAACGGCTTGCCGCTTAATAAACAAGGCATATTTGTAATACATAGATACTACCTACCTCCCCCCCTATCAACGCTTTCCCTACTTCCCTACTTACTTGACTACCTATGCTCTACTCCATGTCATATGCGTACATGCATCATACCTTACCATACATATAGATATAGAAGGAGCCCCCGTGGATGCGGGAGTGCCGCCTACCTGGTTCATACCTAGATAGCTACTAAGTAGTTAGCATGTGAGGACTTCCCGGCCAGGCTTTGCATTGCGTCTTCACATCTATCCGTTGATCCCTTGCCATACCCTAGTCCCCTTAACAGGGATCTGCTATATCGAGTAGCATTGTTCATATCTTTCAGGCAGTTGGGATGAAACTGTGGCTCAGTTGTTCGCTTTGAACATTGGTCTGCCAGTAATTATAAAAGACGGCGGCATTAGCAAGAATCCCACATCTCGAAATATCGGAAGGAAGTGCGGGCTGGCTGGAAACTAGGATTCCGACAACGTGGGGTCGGTCATCGGTCATCGGTCCCGGAACGTCCTTCGGTATAGGTGGTAGTAGACAAGGGGGAGGGGTCGTCGATCAGCCGAGGAGTTGCCACACCACACAGACGCATCTTTAACCGGTTCAAAGCGAGCCCTAGGGCAGCATTCCAGTTTTCGGTCCAAACGTGTAAGATCGAAGGATACAGGATATTCTTCTTCTCGACAAGTGAGCTAGATAGACAGACAAACAGACGGACGGACCAGAACAGTGAATACTACAGCGACGATGACGATGTCGTCTATGATGGCGAAGGAGAGCGGCATCATCATAGAACCTGTCCCCGGCGACAGCGGGGCTGCATCCTCCATCGAAGGTCTCGATCCCCGAACCGGAACTGGAGCCGGAGCCGGAACCGGACCGGAATCCGAGAAAATCGAAATCGAGGGGAAAGATCCCTCGGGTTACGGAACCCCCTTGATCGATGACACCGGCACCGGCACCGGCACCACCAACAACAACACGGATGTCGACGCCACGCCAACGCCAACGCCAACTTCTCCCCACCCTCCACCACCACCGCCACCACCATTCACCGCCGGCCCCGTGCCCGACGGCGGCTGGGAGGCCTGGATGCAGGTGGCGGCGTCCTTCGTGGTGATGATGGACACGTGGGGCCTCGTGAACAGCTTCGGGGTGTTCCAGACGTACTACGAGACTTCGCTGCTGTCGGACCACAGCTCCTCGGCCATCAGCTGGATCGGGTCGGTGCAGGGCGCGCTGCTGCTTCTGCTGGGCGCCGTGTCGGGCCCGCTCTTCGACGCCGGCCACTTCCGCGCGCTGATGGCGTCGGGCACCTTCCTCGTCGTCTTCGGTCTATTCATGACCTCCCTGTGCACGGCCTACTGGCAGGTGCTGCTGGCGCAGGGGTTCTGCATCGGCATCGGCTGCGGCCTGCTGTTCCTGCCGTCGGCCGCCATCCTCAGCCAGTACTTCGCGCGCCGCCGCGCCGTCGCCCTGGGGCTGCAGTCGGCCGGCAGCCCGCTCGCCGGCATCGTTTTTCCCGTCATCTTCAGCCGCCTGCAGCCCGTCCTCGGCTTCCCCTGGGCCACCCGCGTCATCGCCTTCGTCCTGCTCGCCCTGTCCGCCGTCCCGCTCGTCTTCCTGCGCCCCCGCGCCCCGCCCCCAAAGCACCACCGCGCCCTCTTCGACGCCACCGCCCTCCGCGACCGCCCCTACATGCTCTTCAACGCCGGGGGCTTGCTCGCCTTCGTCGGCCTGTACGTCCCGTACTTCTACCTGCAGCTGTACGCCATCCAGCACGGCCTGCTCCCCGGCGGCAGTGGCGGCTCCGGCGGCGGGTTCGACTCGGCCTACCTCGTCACGCTCCTCAACGCCGGCAGCGTGCCCGGCCGCATCCTCCCCAGCGTCTTCGCCGACTACTTCGCGGGGTCGCCGGTGGTGGGTGGGTCGTCGTCGGCGGCGGTCGCCGTGCTTGCCGCGACGGCGCTCGGGGCCGCCGTGCTGGCCTTCGCCTGGCTCGGCGTGCGCAGCTTCGGCGGCGTCGTCGCCTTCGCCCTGCTCTTCGGCTTCTTCAACGGCGGCGTCACCAGCCTGCCCCCGTCGGCCATCGCGGCCCTCACGCCCGACCTGCGCCGCCTCGGCACCCGCATGGGCACCTCGTTCCTGTTCACGGGCACGGCCGTGCTGATCGGCACGCCTATCGCGGGCGCGGTGCTGCGGGGTGGAAGTGGTAATGAGGAAAGTGGTGGTGATGGTGGTGGCGCGGCTTGGACCAACCTCATCGCGTATTCCGGCGCCACGCTGCTGGGCGGTGCGGCACTGTTCACTGCGGCTCAGATGGCGCATGTGAGGAGGCTGAAGAGGATTGCTGCTGCTAAGGGGTGACGGGGTTGAAGTAGACTTACTTACTGGCGAATGATTGTGTAGTTGGGTGTTTGGGTTGAAAAGCTCGTCAAGAAGGATGTAGCTAGCGAGTTAATTCATTTTAAGTGTAGTTTTGGACGGAAAGGGGGAGGCAGAAAAGAAAGGGTTGGTTGGTAGTTGGTAGAAGAAGAATAAAATTTTATCGGCATTATTTATTTGATGAGTTGGCTAGTCATGATATATATAGGTGATTAATATATATATATATACCTACATAGTAGAGACCGTTGCCAATCGGAATGCCTGCCTGCCTACCTGGCTGGTTAGTTAAGTGATAGTATAGAACAGGTACAGAATCTCGAACAAAGCTCTTGCCTGCCGAGGTCGTCTAGTTTAGGGGTTCCTCTGTATCCATCAATGGGTGACACATAGTTGGTTCGGCTGAACACTCGAAACGCTTCAACTTGATTCGCTACCGACAATGCTTGTTACCTTGAAGTAAGGAGGGGGGGGGGGGGGGGGGGGGGGTGCGGGG
>JAKJXP020000032.1:0-53495 GCA_022225965.2 Diatrype stigma | reverse complement strand
CCTGCCCCCCCCCCCCCCCCCCCCCCCCCCCCCCCCCCCCCCCCCCCCCCCCCCCCCCCCCCCCCCCCCCCCCCCCCCCCCCCCCCCCCCCCCCCCCCCTCGGGAGCCATCCTCTTCCTAGCATCACTCGCGATACAAGAACACTGCTATGAAATAATCGAAGAGGGAGGAGAGTTTTCGTTTCGCTTCATCTATCTGCGTGTATAACATATAAGCAAGCATGACATGACGGACGACCTATATCCATCCATGTATCCATCCATCCGTGGATGGTTTTTCCCCACCCCCTTTAACTCCGACATCATAGCTATACATGGTCTAGTGATCTGATCTGATCTATCTATCTATATACATGAAAGGGTCATTTGGCTGGTGGTATGTAGGGGTCGAGCTCTCCTAACATCACATCATTCCCCCGCCAACCTCCGCTCTCTAGTTCTATCACTCGCCATGGGCACATCTTGTGAATGAGGATGGCGTACAGCCCGAGTGCGTGACAAAAACAAACAAACTAAGCTGAAAGCCAGAATGCCTGAATAGATAACTGGCTTAGTGCGATTTTTCTCTCCGGATTCAACGAACTTTTTCTTCTTCCCTCATATTCAAGATGCGCTCTTCCGAGAAACTAAACAGGCCAATTGACTCAAGTCAAAGTCGAAGTCATGGCTGAGACTACTTCCTCTTGGCCTCGAGCTCCGCTTGGTATTTGGCAATCAGCTCCCGTCTGTTGGGGTTGTTAGTATAAGCTTTTTCAAAATATCTAGGGCATAAACTCAAGGGGGTAGGGTAGGGTAGGGTAGGATAAGGGTAAAGTAAAAGGGACAAGGAACAAGGAGTAAGACGTAAGGGGTAAGGGGTAAGGGGTTACTAGGGCGGGATGTAGGTAAAATGGAAAGGAGGGGAGAAAGAAACGTACTGCAGATGCGGCGCGGCGGGAGCGTAGTGGCTGAACTCCATGCTGAACTCGCCCTTGCCCTGGGTGGCGGCGCGGAGCTGGGTGCTGAAACCGAACATGGCGTTGAGGCTGACGTCGGCGATGAGGGTGAAGTCCTCGGAGCCGATCTCGGTGTCGACGATGGTGGCGTTGCGCTTGTTCATCAGCATCAGGATGTTGCCCTGGAACTCGTTGGGCGCCATGATGGTCGTCTTCATCAGGGGCTCGAGCACCTGGCCGCCCGCCTCGGGGAACGTCTTGCGGAACGCCATCTGCGCCGCCAGGTTGAAGGCGAAGTCGGACGAGTCCGTCACGTGCGTCGCTCCGTCGTTGACCACCATGCGCGCCCCGATCACCTTGTGGCCCAGCAGCGGGCCCTTCTCGCACGCGATCTCGAACCCCTTCCCGCACGCCGAGATGTACTTGTCCGGGATCGACCCGCCCGTCACCTGGTTCTCGAACGCGTTGGCCTCGGAGTTCTCCGGGTTCGGCTCGATCCAGCCGCCCACGCGCGCGAAGTCGCCCGGGCCGCCCGTCTGCCGCCGCAGCAGGTAGTCGAAGTCGGCCCGCTGCACGATGGTCTCGCGGTAGGCCACGCGCGGCTGGCCCGTGACGCACTCGACCTTGTACTCGCGGCGCAGACGCTCGATGTAGATCTCCAGGTGCAGCTCGCCCATGCCCGAGATGATGGTCTCCTCGCTCTCATCGTCGACGAACAGCCGGAACGTGGGGTCCTCGCGCTGGAACCGGTTCATGGCCTTGCTGAAGTTGTCGGCGTCGGTCGTCTTCTTCGGCTTGATGGAGAGGGACATGACGGCATCGGGCACGAACATGGACGTCATGGTGTACGGCAGGTTTCCGTCGGTGAAGGTGTCGCCCGACGCGCAATCGACGCCGAAGACGGCGCAGATCTCACCGGCGCCGATCTCGCTAACGTCCTCCAGCTCGTTGGAGTGCATGCGCACGATACGCGGGATTCGGACCTTCTTGTCGGTTCTCGAGTTGAACAGGTAGGTGCCCTTCCGCAAGGTGCCCTGGTACACCCGGATATACGTGAGCTGGCCGTAGTTGTTCTCTTCCAGCTTGAACGCCAGGCCGACGAACGGCAGCGAGTTGTAGGGCACCAGCTTCGTCTGCGCCTCGCCCTTGGACTTGTCCAGCGCCACGTTCTCGATATCGCTCGGCTGCGGCAGGTAGTCGCAGACGGCGTCGAGCATAGGCTGGATCGACTTGTCGGCGAGGGCAGATCCCATCATGACGGGCGTGAACTTCAGCGCGATGGTAGCCCGGCGAATGGCCGCCTTGATCTGCTCGGGCGTCGGCGTCCTCTCGTCCAGGAAGATCTCGGCAATCTCGTCGTCGACGTCGGCCAGCTTCTCAATGAGCTCCTGGCGCTTCTTCTCGGCGAGCTCCCGGACATCCTCGGGCACCTTGTCCTCGACTCGGACCTGGATTCCCCTCGGCCCCTCGGTGTAAATAGATCTCATGTGGATCAAATCGACCACACCCTTATGCTGGTCCTCCAAGCCAATGGGCACCTGGATGGCGGCGGCCGGGAACTTGAGCTTGGAGTTGATCTGCTCGACGGCCTTCCAGGGGTTGGCTCCCATTCGGTCCATCTTGTTGACGAAACTGAGTCGGGGAATGTTGTACCGCTTCATCTGTCTGTCGACGGTGATGGTCTGGGACTGGACACCGCTGACAGCGCAGAGGATCATGACGGCGCCGTCAAGCACTCTCAGGGCGCGCTCTACCTCAATGGTGAAATCGATATGCCCAGGGGTGTCGATCAGATTGATGTGGTAAGTCTTCTCCTCGCCGTCCTCGACCTTCTTCCAGTCGCAGAATGTAGCGGCCGACTGGATGGTGATTCCCTTTTCTCGCTCGAGCTCCATAGAGTCCATCTTGGACCCGACACCATCTTTACCACGGACTTCGTGTATCTGCTTGATTCGACCGGTATAGAAGAGGACTCGTTCTGTCACTGTCGTTTTTCCGCTATCGATGTGCGCCTGTTCCCCTCTGATTTCAGCAAGCGTCCTCGCCAAAAGCTCCAGCTACCTATTTATCCCGCGCCAACCGTCGCAGTCGATGCCGCAAAGGAGGGGCACATAGAGGCAGGAGAGATGTGTGTGGGAACATACGGCAATACCAATGTTGCGCACTCTCGACAAGCGCAGCTTCTCTTCGGGGCTCATCTTGGCAGCGACAGCCTCTGGGGTCAGATTCGCAGCATCTTCGGCAGCTTTCCTTAACCTATCGAGTGACATATACGTGAGCCCACTTGCGCCACCTCACCTGCAAACCTGGGGACAGAAGCCATTGTGACCATGATCATATACGGTTGAAGGCATTGCACTTACGCTGCGCTGGCAGCCCCACTGACGGCAGCAAATCTCGGCCTGCTCAGGTTGAAGTATCGTCGGCCGTCGATCTGCACCGGTGCGGCGATCATGGGCGCCGGGGAGGACGAAGGTATCGTAGGGCGTATAGTCAAGAATCTGGCGCTGCATCTCGAACCTAAGACCCGGCCGTCATTGAGAGCAGCCACGGCCCGCTGCGCCCTCATCTTGGCTCGTCTTGTGAATGAAGTCTTGCTAAAAGAAGGACAAGACTCTGTATTATGTAAAACCCACAGAAATAGGTCGAGGCCTAGAAACGAGAGGAAAGGGAGGGAGAGGCACAAGATCACGCTCTCTGCCGCCTTCTTGGATGTGGTATTTTCTGTATTTTCTGTATTTTCTGTAGGTATCGTCTGTAAGTATTTCTTCTGCAAGTATTTTCCCTCTCCAACAACCACCACTAACAAACTCAAAGGCCCCAATCAGCGGCGTGGGATTTAAAAAATTTAGCCTTTGCGGGATAGAACGCCGCCAAGCCTCTTAACGCGTTAATTGAACCAGGGGTATTCTCGCTTAATCGCATCGATAGTGTGATATCCCATATACCGACCAATTGATGATATACTGTTATTCAGGTTATCAGTCATGCCGTGCGTATGCTCACATGCTCACATGCTCACCCCCACATCATACTGTTTGTCCCCCCCTTTTTTATTACGGAAAGGAGTTCTATTCTACCTAGTATATAGAATGTACCAATTGTATAGAAAAGGAGACTGATGAAACCAAAAGGTGTGGATCCTGAGATAAGCTATAATAGGTCCGATAAGGTAAAGTGAATTCCGAAGGAATTCACTCCATTGTAATTAGATACAGGTCAGGAAACCTTCTGTTTCCTTTCCTTCCTTTCCTAATAATCAACAATGGCTACGGAACTTTAGGACATCTAATTATCAGCTGGATCAGTAACAGTTGGATTACTAAAGGCCCGTAGCAATAAGCACAAAGGTATCTCATGTAGGGTATCTACCCACATACCCAGAAAACGCCATCCATGCAATCAACCTTGAACCATTCTATCTGAATCTGTTACGCTCCGACGTCCAGTCATCCGGCCCATCCAGTCTCTAGACTTATTCCGAAGCAATTGATTAACCACTGACTAACCCAAAGAAGTAAAAGAAACATACCCATCCACGCCCATTCGCCTTATTTTTGTTTACTGCCCAGGTTCAGTAGCACAGCAGCTTCTCAACGCCACCACCCATATCATGAAGACAAGAAGACAAGGCTCACACTAGCACCGAGAACCACAACAAGCTGGGGCCAGCCCAAGACAGTAACAGCAACCACGGAGGAGGCCGCATTCAGTTGCTCCTTGAAACCGTCGCTGGCGCCGTACGACGGCTCGCCCGACGCGTTCGGGCCGTCGCCGCCTTCGCCGAGAGCGTCCTGGTTGGGCGCCGCCGTTGCCGAGGGCATGGTCGCGCCGTGGCTCGCGAAGGGGACGACATTGGATTCCGTGGCGTTGAAATCGGTGGGGGCTAGGCCGACCTCATTGTTGACCAGGTCGTAGACGACGTAGGCGGATCGCAGGAACGTGTCTCCCAGCAGGAAAGGGGTCGCCCCGGTGGAAGAACTAAAGTTCTGAATGCCGAAGCGGCAGGCCGTCTGGCCCGCGTACGGGCCCGAGCCCTCCGGGAACGTCGGCTGCGTGTCGCCCAGCGCGAGCGGCAGCACGAGCTCGTCCATAGTCACGTTGATGACGGGGCCGCCGGCGCCCGCGAACCCGAACGAGAAGTACCCTCCCGCGGTGCCGTCCCCGAGGCTGCAGGGGAGCACGGCCGTGTTGAGCTCGTCCGACCACTGCGCGCCGACCTCCTGCCAGATCTCCTGCGCCAGGTCGGTCGGCAGGTAGCTCAGGGTGGTGCCCGAGTCGAGGACGACCGAGATGGGGAACGCGGCCGAGGACAGGAAGTCGCTGCCCGTGTCCGAGACCGCCTGCAGCGATGTCAGTGCCACGAGGAACGACGTGTACATCTTCGACCGCGGGTCCTTGTAGACCTGGATGCGCGTGAGGTCGCCCTGGTATTTCTCCGTGTCGATGCCGCCGAAGAGAATGTTGCCCGTGCTGGCGTCCAGGTCGTTCAACCACAAGCTGTACGCCACGGTGGGGATGAGGCCCTCTTTCTGCATCTGCACGGGCAGGTTGGGGTATCGGTCGTTCAGCGACGCCTCGTTCATTATATACCCCACCCCCACAAGCCCGTAGGGGATGTTAGTCTCCTGGCCGAGCCCTATCGTCATGTTCAATACGGCCGTGTCGCCGATCTCGAAAACGTCGGTGAAGTAGTCGCCATGGGCGGAACTACCGTCGACATAGGAGATGCTGAATGATCCCTCTCCTGCATCCGCGAATGACGAAGAGATGGCCGCGGTATCTATGTGTTTGTCGAGACCCATGTGTCAGTCGAACCATGCTTCTAGTCATCGTGCAGACAGTTCATTCGTAGGGGTTAGTTGCTAGATACTTACAAGAACCAAGCAAGCAGCCTTTCGAAGATTGGCCTTTGGTGCACACGCCCGAGTCACTGGCCGGCACCCAAATATCGCTGCTCCCGGTGTCGAGCTGCAACGTCACATCCTGGCCGGGTGTCCCGATCTTACACGTTGCGAAGTAACCCCCGTTTGCTTTGTCGTTGGTGATGATTTCCTCGATGCTCCGGGCCTGCCGTCGAATGAGGTTCGATTGTTCCAGAGGCTCCCGCTTCGCGATACCCCATTGGACAACCTGTGCATAGGCGAGAGCTAAGGTCAACGACCACACTGTGACACTCGAGCTTAATACCATCGTGGCCTTTGTGCGAAGAGCGGTGTTATCTATAATACTAGAAGTGTACAAGAAGTGTATTCCTTCAAAATACGAATGCGCAAAAGGGAAGTAGGAAGGTAAGGGTGTTAGGTTGATCTATCAGGGTCTGCAGGGTGTAATGATCGTAACTATCCGGAGGATATCGTGCATGTAGTGCGGCCTCCTCCCTGGGGCAACAGAGAACAGAGAACAGAGAACAGAGAACACACAACACACAACGAAGGAGAATACAATAGTGGTGAAGAATGAATGACGACAATGGCTAGATTGTAAGCAAGACCTTGATAACTACTCAATTAGGTACGTATGAAAGAAACTTATGAAAGAGAGGGCGGCAAAGTCAGGTCAACTATGGACGAAGCACCGTAGTCATGAGGGTTGTTCCAGTCCATGTGCTTCAACGCTGTGCCCGTGCAAACCAGGGGGGGTAGAAGAGGTAACCTCCAGGGCTGCATGTGTAGGTGTAGGTGTTTTCAGCAGGTGGAGGCCCGCTTAAGCTGCCTTTTGTTTGCCTGTGAGCCTGTGACTGCAGTGCCAGAGTTAGTAAGTACGGGTGTGAAAAAGAAGGAAGAGGTCTCGATGAAAGCTAGATAGGCGGGAAACCACGCCACCTGCTCCACGCCACCACTTTCGGGGCAGCTTCAAACCAATGTCCCTGTCACACTTTGTCTCACAATTGACATTCAGATTGAGCTACAGCCTACCCCAAATTCATTCCCACCTGGGGGTACCCCTTAGGATACATTTACCCACAGCCGTGCCGTCCCTCTGAAGATCAGCTCGAGTGATCCGTCTAGATCGTATTCTATAGTAGAATTTCCGAAAAGCAACGAAGTAAATACTTGGTTGGCAGGATAATCACGGCTTACGTCCCTTTCCTTGCTTACAGGAAGTAGCTATTGAAGGTACTTCAGGTCAATGGTTACATGTAGCCCGGTGTGAGTTGTGTCCCTACTGAGCCTATCATCAATGCCAGGGGTGGGTTAGTTATGGGATCTGCACATCAAAAAGCTTAGCATGTTTAGCGCCCTCAGGAATCCGGGGTTCCGGTTCTAGCCCCTGGACTACCCTGGGGCCCGGGGGCCCGGGGGCCAGAGAGGGGCTGCGGGTGCTAGTTGGAAGTGCGAAGCACTGTCGAAGAGTAGGTATTTGACAAGAATTCTCAAGGGCCTGCAACTTAGCCAAAACAATAACGTTTTTATGGTACGTTCATACAGGCCTTGGTCCTCGCCGGAATCGCACTTTTCACCATTTCCTCAGTTAGATGGCTCCGTGACCTATACTTTAGCATCATAAGATACGGCGTTGTGCCGAGTTTCCTAACTATCTATAGGTATTTCACGAACCTCAATATGGACAAGCGTCCTGCCCCAGTACTCTTTGTATTGAGAAGCACCAATATCAACCCTATACCTGGCTTGACCTCGAATCACCCATTCTGTCCCAAGGTTATCCATCTCCGGAAACCTCTCTTTAAAGTTCCCTTTATAAAGAGTGTTACTATCGGATAATGATTCGATCTTTTCTACCTCTTCTAGAAAAAAGTTCCGCTCAAATATAATTATTCGACATCCCTCCAATGACTGGAACGCATGTGGGTGTTGTGATAGAAGCAGCACCATCAGAACTGTCTCATACTGCCCAACAGCGACTTTTAGCGTGATGGCTCTGAATGTGTGGTCGAAATCCCCATAGAAAAGCTTACGGGAATCATGCCAGAGCTTCTCAGGGAACGCATGAATCACCTGTAGTTGCGTCTGTAAGACGAAGTGGGACACTGCGTCGTACGAAAGTTGCCTGCCATATGTAATAAGGGACAGGTATACTGTTATATCTATAAATCACTTCAGGAATTCGATTAAAAGGTATTGGAACAGTGTATTGGTAATATAAGCCCCCTTAGGGGCCGGCCGCTGCAGCGCTCGAAGAGCGCTATTACGTAACGCTTCGTAAGGCTATTATTACGCTCGTAAAGGCCGCTTTTAACTGTTTAAGCGGTATTTTCGAATAAGGGTATTATAAAAACGGCTTATAACGGCTTACGCAAACCTTTCGCGTAAGGATATTATAGCGCTTATAAAAACAGCCAAAAACTATTTTCGCAACCGGCTTAAAACAGCCCTATACGTATAAAGAATAAATTAAAACTTATAAATAATCCCCTTATTAATATTCCCCTTATTAAAATTTTCCTTTTTTTATTCGCTATAACCGCAAACGTTAATAAAAACGATAAATAAAAAAACGACAACGCAATTATAAAGCTAATCGAATTATTAATTGTTATTATTATAAATAATAAATTATAATATAAAATCCTTTTAGACCCGTAAATTAATTTATTTACAAATTACTTTAAGAATTCGATTAAAGGATATTAAAATAATATATTAATAATATAAGCCCTTTTAAAGGCCGGCCGTTATAACGTTCGAAAAGCGCTATTACGTAACATTTCGTAAAGCTATTATTACGTTTATAAAGGCCGCTTTTAACTATTTAAACGATGCTTTCGAATAAAGGTATTATAAAAGCGACTTATAATGGCTTACGCGGATTCTTTGCATAAAGATATTATAACGTTCGTAAAAATAACCGAAAGCTATTTTCGCGGCCGGCTTAAGGCAGCCTAATTTATTTTACTTATTATTTTTTTTTCGAATATAAAAAAAGAATTATTAATTCGTTTTCGACTGTTTGCATATAAAATAGCGTTATAAATATAAAAAGCTTATTAAAAACGTTTTGTAATATTAACGTACGGTATTAAAGAATTATTTATTTAATAGCTTAATGTTTTTTTTGCTTATGCCGAAATCGAAAACGTATTATACGGCTTTCCGGTAAAAGCTATAACCCGAATACGTATTAAAAGAAATTCCGACCCGCATTAAGCGGGCCCGAAATACGGCAAAAACGCGTTCGTAAATAAAGGCGCCGTTCCGTAAACGGAATAAGAATTATCGGCTTAAGTTATATTCGGAATTCGAACTTTATTATAACCATTTGGCCATATAAAAATAAAGGCATATAATATCGCCTATAGCCCTTATTATTAAGGTTATTCCGTTTTTATTCCGATTCGTTTTATTGGACCGGAAAAATAACCGAAAGTAATTTTTCCGTTCGAAAAAAATAACGCAAAATAAAAAGAACTTTTTATGCCCATACCGGACCGAATCGCCGGCGTCGGCTTCGGTATATATAATTTCGCCTAAACGAAAAAAGCCTACTTATGCCGTTATAAAAACGGCGTTAATCGCAAATGTATTTCCGGAATTTTCGCCCGCCGTCGTTTCGGAACTAACGAACCGCTAAAACGTAGCTTTAAAAATAAAGGGCTTTTTTTTGGTTCGTACCGGCTTATATAAAAACAAATATTTCGCTTTTTATATTAAACGTTTTATATATACGTTTTCGAAAATTGTTATATCGTAATTTATATCGACGTATGCCGAACGTATAAATATTAAGTATTTCTTTATTATAAAGCTCCGGAACCGGTTTTATATCCGGCCGAAGGCCCGATCGAATATTTATTCCGAAAGGGTAATTGTTATTACCGGTTACGATATAAATACGTACCGTCGGCATTATAATTCGTACGAACGTATTGCTATGTTATAGGTTTTTCGAATATTCGAAACGAACCCGGTTTAAAATAATCTTACGTAATTTTCGTTAAAGAAAATTCGCAATATCCGTATTATAAAGTTATCCGAAAGCTTAGTATTATAAGCGTTTATTAATTAGGATATAAATTAATAATCGACTATTAGTTCCGTCGAAAAAGCGCATCCGCAAATATATTTTCGGCCGACGATATACGTACCGTTATAAAATTAATATCGAATCCCGCCGAACGAATAAAAACGTTACAAAAAGCATTTATTAAAAGGATTACCTTTATTTTGAAACTAAATAAGCCGTATTAAGCCGTTATATTATCGATATATACGATAACCGTGCCGTATATTTATATTAAACCGAATAACAAAAAGGCTTTTTAAATCGCAATTAATTCGAAAGTATTAATTAAAAATTACAATTCGTTTTCGCCGAATAGGCAATAAAAAGCTTAAATAACCGGAATAAATAAATTCGTACGCCAGCTTTTTTAAGCCGGGCTTTTGCAGTACCAAAAGTTTTCAAACGCGGATTTCGAAAAATCCGTAAATAAATAAAAAATCGTCCGATTCAAATTTATTAATAAATAAATGCCGTTAAAATTTCGAAAGGAATTCCTTTATTATCGTAAATCCTTTACGGCGCCGCTATTAAGCGAACGTTATAAACGTAAATTACATATAAAAACAAAAAAGCCTTAAATCCCGTATAAAAAGGGCTTATTTAAGGGGATTACCGTTATGTAAAAGCTTAAAAAGCCGGCGATTTATTTGGCTTAATGGCCGGAAAAAATATTTACGATAAAGGCATCGATAATTAACTTATTAGCTTTCGTAAGTTTTCGTTTTAATAAACGGGCGCTTATCGACGTTATATCGATTTCGATTCCGAAAATTTCGAGAATTATGCTTTAGCCGTTTTTTCCGGAATTCGAAAGAATTCCTAATGCGGCAATTAGCTTATTATAAAAAAAATATAATAAAATCGCGATTTTCCCGAAAAAAAAATACGAAAATAAAATCGTCGAAATAATAAGCGATTAATATTTCGATAAATAATACGGAAAACATTTAATAAAAAGCTTTTGCAAATAAATTAAATAAATACGAAACCGTATAAAAACCAAATAAAAGGCAATTTTCGTAATAAAACTTTTCGCGCCATTCGAAGCCGAATAATTAACGTTGCAATGCCGTTACGGGTATTATACGAAACGCGTCTTTAAGATTCTTCTTAACGAAAAGAAACCTTTTACCAAAACGGCGTACGAAATTAAAAACGTTTTCGATTATAATATATTTAAATATAGCATTTACTTTCGAAATTTAATCGTTAACCGAATTCCTCGGAAAATAAGAAAGGTAATATATCCTGCGCCACTTTCCGTCCGGTTTTAACACGAGGCCGAACGAAAAAAAAACGAAACCGGGCGGCAAAAAAAACGAAACGAAAACGACGCAGCCGAATACGAAATCGCTTTCCAGTTATTATTAAATTACCGCCGAATTTTCGTAAACTGTTACGAAATTTCCGGAAATTACCGGTAAGGGTTATTACGTATAACCGAATTAAACGCCGTATATAAATATGCCGTCGATTAAAATAAAAAGTTTTCCGAAATAACGTCCGAAAACGGCCTTTTATTTTTCGGCAATTAAGGAAAACGAAAAGTTCCGAAAAAAATCTTTATTTATAAAAAAGGTTTCGAAAAAAGGAAATGTATTAATATCCGGCCTGGCCGGAAAAAAATTACATATTCGAACGAATAGCTAAATTATTTCCGGATTTTTCGGTATTACGAACAAATTATTAAAACCGGGCATAATAATATTTAAATTTTATTTAAATTTATTATTACATTTTATAATTTTATAATTTCCGTTATAATTAAGGCATTTATAAGGCCTTTCGTATTTATTACCGAAAGCCTTTTAAATATATTTGCTTTTGTTTTAATTGCGGCAAATATTCCCTTAAAAGATTTTCCGAATTTTAAGCGATATCGAAGCGTTTCCGTTATATATTTTAAAAGCGTTATAAAAAAAAAATTCGCTAATTTAATCCGGCTTTTCGTTTTTTTATTTCGCCGCGTTATAATCGAGGTTTATTGCGAAAACCATACGAACCATTGCGTATATAAATATATACTTTATCCGATAGGCTTATCCGTATTTCGCTATATATTCGGCAAAGCGTATTATACTTATTTATATGTTTAAATGCATTAAAAAAAAGCAAACGTAAATCTTTATATATCGGGCGAAGCATTAAAAAAAGATATATAAATCGGAACCGTAATAAAAAATCTTTTTAATATTAAAAACGAATCGAAATTCGGAATTAACGATGCAAACGTTCGAAATTTCGTTTTACGCTTTCGAATAAACGTTAATCCGGAATTTAATTAAATTTAAAAATTTAAATTTAAATTCGAATATTTACATTATATAACGTATTTTTATATCCGGAAATATATTTGCGGTACTTATTACGATATTAAGATATTTATTAATTTCGTCGTTTAAATCCGAAATGCGCCTTTGGATTTTTTTTTCGTAATATCGGCGGGCCACTTTATTTTGCAGTTCTTGCTTTTTTAATTTAATCTTACGTATTTTAAGCCGGCGTTTACGGAAATCGAACTTTTCGGCCGAAAAAACGGATTCGAAGGATTTGCTAGCCGTATTTACGCATAATCGTTTTATAAACTTCGCAATCGGCAACAAAAAACCGACGGTATTAGTTCTTAATACTGTATTAAAAGCCGCCGGCGCCTTTAATAAAAAACGCGTTACGCATTTTTCGATATCCGCGGCGACGATTTCTAAAAGCGCGTTTTAAGTAATAAAAATAAATACAAAGATATCGTTAGAATTTATTATATCGGAATTTATAAATAAATAACAATTAATTAATAAATCGAATTTAAAGAATACTTATAAAAAATTCGAATTAAAATTCGAAATAAAAGCGGCGGCGCAATTATAAAGCTAATCGAATTATTAATTGTTATTATTATAAATGGCAGGTTACGGTATGGAACCTTTTTGGATCCGTAGATTAATTTATTAATATCCACCTTGGTAGGTTTGTAGAGGAGCGTTTTTCCTTTAACCACGACCCTCCCCTCCAGTAATCGGGATCGTGAGTAGCGGTTCGGCCCTTCCATGTCAATTGGGACTACCCAGGCTCTTGAGCTTTTATAGGAACCGAAATCTGAACTCCCTACATACAAACCGTATTTACATAGACTCTCTTGTAAGTCCTTGTAAATGACTACGTTGCATGCAATTCCCCAGGCAGTCAAAATAATTGGGTGTTTGCAAGTGAACTCGGTACGATAAACCCAACCGGAATCTCCAAATTCCGACGGGTGGTGAGCTAAAAAGTCAAAACCAGGTCCGGTGCTTGTGTAGGGGGCCCTAGGCATCCATGCCAAGAGCGTCAAATCTTCAGTGGCAGCCAAAATTTCTCGTTGGAGTCGAGTGAACGCCTTGTCTCTCTCGCCATAAAGTAAAGGCATGTTGATTTTGAAAAGACCCATCAAGCAGTATGCCATGTCCTCGATGCGTGTGGTTTCCCTTTTCGCTGCCCATGACATTTTTTGTGCCGCGGAGTGATAGTCAAGCATTGCATTACCCCGGTCACCATATAACAGCACCGGTTCCGGAATCGAAGTAAGTCTCGAAAGAGCAGGATATACATCTTCGTTGTGTTTGTATCCAATAATTGACCATTGGGCATTATAGAAGCACAGATCGTCAGGCGCAATGAGCTCTTGGAGAGTCCATCCTCTAGTCAGCCATCGGCACTTGGCGAGCTCTTGCGAGGAGAATTTATCGTGGGTAT
Organism: Diatrype stigma; assembly: GCA_022225965.2. Lineage (NCBI taxonomy): Eukaryota > Fungi > Ascomycota > Sordariomycetes > Xylariales > Diatrypaceae > Diatrype > Diatrype stigma. The sequence continues at coordinate 39,871 of JAKJXP020000032.1, read as the reverse complement.
AATCCGCGAGATAGGCGAAACAACAAGCAGCACATCTGTACCATGAGTACATAGAGTTGATAGCTTCGCTTAGTTCGGCACTGTTGGTCTTGTCGATGCAGCAAGTATCAACCCATGCGTATGTATAGCCGTGGCGTAAAGCCATTTTGCAGGTCATGCTGATCTTGCTCCAGCCCTTTCTCTGGCGTGCCTTCTCTAGGTTTGCCATGTCCTGAAAGGTCACTTCGTCATCTTCAAGCGGCATAAATTAGCGGAAGACTCCAGAGGAAGAACTCAAGATGCTGTCTGACCTTCCCACGTGTGTGACAGGATTGCGTACTTGGGGATGTTGGGCTCCCAGTACTCCTTGGGCTCAAGCTCTGCTGTTGTCGCATTCAGGAGCCTCATTGTTTATATCTTCGACTTTTCGGATGAAATCGATTCGAAATCAAAGCGTCGCGCGTGTCAATGAAATTTAATGTCTGTGCTGAACTCTTGCTATGTCAGTTGTGAACTGGAAGATTGCGGGGAAACAGTATCACTGACGGCCGATGGGTACTCAGATGATTTGAGGGAAGCAACGCAATGGCCTCTGCTTACGCCAAGACGTTACATAAATAGAGGTAGCTGCGGCCAGCCAGTCACCTGCCGCTCGATGAGGCGGTTAGCTTTTGCTTTCTCGCTATTTATGTGTGTGATATGCCGATTGGCCCCCGGGCAAGATTGCCCGACATCGAGTTCGACGATGAACTTTATGGCAGCTATCATGCTTAAGAGGCTTCCCACCATTCGAGGTTTATGTCAATCATCGTACACGCCATTGGGCCTTTATTATTGCCGGATATCAACAGATCCAAAACCAAGATCGGGGTCTATAAGGTATCATCATGGATAGGCATCGATGCAGGCGGTATGAAGGCACTCCTATGGATCTTGAAACAGGTCTATTACTATAGTAGACTATCAGCCACGCAGACTATCCGGCTCTAGTGCTGATTTCGGTATCTAGACTGAAGAAAGCCCTCATCCCTCCTGAGACGTCGTGCCCCATCGTACTTCTTCACCAGCCCGCTCATGGCGTGAGCCACCGACGCCGTTTTGCGGGTAGCCGGAGCATCGTAGTCCACCGTGAAGATACTGACAGGCGTGGCGCACTTCGACACCAGCTCCGTCTCGCCGGGCAGCCAGCAGTCGCCGTTGATGCAGGCGTTGATGCCGGTCCCCTCGGGCGGCACCAGGTCCGCGTAGTGGAAGAGCCCGGTGGTCTCGTTGTAGGCGGCCCGATCGGTGTCGGCGCCCCCCGTCAGGCGCGTCAGGTAGAAGGGCGGGTCCGCGCAGCTCGAGTTGGGCGCGGAGCTGATCTCGGGGAAGTTGACGTTGAGCCCGTAGCCCGAGGGCAGCAGGGGCTGGGACTGCTTTCCCGGCCCCGGCCCCAGCCCCGGCTTGGCAGCCGACCGGGCCAGCTCGTTGACCAGCTTCACGGCGAGCCGGGCGTTGAGGGTGGCCGGGTCGGCCGGCAGCCCCTCTGCCGTCACGCTCCGGTCGATGTCTTTGTAGCTCCGCTGCGTGTCGTTCGAGGCCGAGAAGGAAATGGCTGGGATGCCCCGGCCCACGGCGGCGTACGTTGCGCCCATGGTGCCGCTGAGGGAATACAGGAAGGGGCCCGCGTTGAGGCCGAAGTTGGGGCCGGCTACCAGCAGGTCGGGCTGCGTCCCGTTCCAGTACCGCGGCACTACGTAGTCCAGGGCGAAGAACGTGCAGGCGGCCGGCGTGCCATTGTAGTACCAGATGTGGCTGTCGTTCGGGTCCGTGCCGAACGAAGGGGCGCCCTTGGGGATCAGGCCGAACTCCGATTCGGTGGTCAGATACCGCTCGGTGGTGAACACGGCGCGGCCGCCCTGGCCGCTCTGGTTCGTGGCGGGCGCGACGATCCAGGCGTTATGGCCGGACTCCTTCAGCAGCCCGTAGAATTCGCGGATGTTGGCAGAACCGAAGCCGTCGTCATTGTTGACGATGATGTTCAGCGCATCGCATGTAGTAGCGGAACCCAGTGCGACGACGGCCCAGCGAGCAATATCGGTGATCCTCATGGTGAAAGAAACCCCCCTCCGAGTGAGAGGATGGCTCCGAACAGTGGATGGGAGAAACTGTCAGGAGAGGGAGAACACCCTACGGTAAGGGATGCGACGGAAGGGAGCGAAGTTCGACAAACTCGACTGGAGCTGAGAGAACATTGCATTGCCCGTGGTGGAATTCATCGAGGTTTATCTACCCCTTCCAGAAAGAAACCCCCTGGTAACTCCATCCCAATGGCGCATGTATAGTCTTGGAAGGAATCATACAAGAACTATACGATTGGCCAGTCAGCATCAGCTACTACGTACTTGTTGTGTAGCTAGCGTTTTTGGGATCGGCTGTCGGACACCGACGACGACGATAAGGAGCAAAATAAGAAGCAAGGGAATACCTAGCTCGGTGCTGAAAGCGATGCAGCTGCCGTTTTCTATCTTGCCCCCAGATTTGTCGAGATAACCAGTCACCCGGGATGATGCCATTGTCCAATGAAATGGACTGCTGTTGTTTATGCCAAGTCTTTTTCTCGAAGGATTCCTATGAGGCTTGCACTTAGCAGCGCCGATGAAGCGGGCCGTATGTAAGGTGAACAGATAGTCCCAGTAGCCAGGGCCGCTCTCTTCCTTACTTGTATAAATGGATTGATGCTCATGAATTCATCGGAGGTACGTCCCAAATAGGCAAATATAGGATTTAGATTATAGTGTTAATGCACCGAACTGCAGGACCCGTTCCGAGACCATGGATTTCTAAGTCCGGATCGGGAAGGCAAGGAGAGTTAGGGGCGAGACCGTTAAGATAGAGGTCGGGTCTAACGCGCTGGTCCGATTACTTGCGTTGATAGCCAAAATGAACAAGTCCTCAGTCGGATCTTGTGCTACTTACAAGTAGGTATGTGTCAAATCTCCTTCATGACCTCATGTTCGATGTTCGTATCGTTAGCCACCAGTGTTCACCGGTGTTCGTAAATCGTGACCAGTGAACACCTCAACGAACATGTGAGCCCGAACACCAGCTCTAGGCTAGTGAGGGCCGGTTGCCTCGCCACGGATACCAGGTTGCAGGTTTATAGATCTCCGACCGTGTGGCTCCTCCGCTCCAAAGACCTGCTTTCTATACACAGGCCAACCAATCCACGTGCGTTGCCTGACCACGACCCCGCCAAGCCCAGATCAAGATGGGAAATGAGCCACTCAGAGGTCTTTAGGAATTCCCCGGATCTATCTTGGCATTTTTCATTGATATTCAGCTCTTGGTCCATCGGAATGGCATGCCATGCCAATGTTCGAGCCTCGGCCACGATGGCCGGCCTTGGCCCGTCTGAAGGCTGGATTAGCAATGCGGATATATATGCATAGCTTCCCCCCTGGATGAGAAGCCGAAGACAACAAGCCTTAGGCCTCGACCCCAGTGGATGCTCTGAGCTCATTCACGTAGTCGCGCCCACCTCCTCGGGGATCTAGAGTCATTATGAGGTCGACACTTCACTCCCTGTGCTCCTGCGCAGCCGCTATATTGCTGTTGCCTGGCACCTTGGCCCAATCCATTGCCGCGATCAATGGCCCAAGGTTCCTGTCGCCTTACAACGGGCAAAGCGTCAATATCTCTGGGTTGGTCACCGCCCGCTACAGTAGCGGTTTCTGGATTCGGTCTCTTGAACCTGATGACGACCCTAGGACCTCTGAGTCTGTCTACGTCTACGGCTCCAATCTTGCTGGTAACTTCACCACGGGAGACGTTATTTCCCTGAGCGGCACCATTCAGGAGTACCGCTCGAGTAGTGATTACAGCTATCTTACCGAGATCAGCCAGCCTCATACCATCACCGTAGTGTCCAGCGGACATCCTGTCGAACCTCTCGAGATCGGGAAGGACACTCCGAATCCCCCGACGCAGGACTTCTCTTCTCTCGATGTTGGCGGCATTTTCGGCGTGCCGAACAATGCGAACAAACTCTCGGTCGCCAATCCTGAGCTCCAGCCAGATAAATATGGCATGGACTTCTGGGAGAGCCTGATGGGCGAGCTTGTTACCATCAAGAACCCGCGCGCCATTGCGAAGCCCAATCAGTACGGCGACACCTGGGTCGTGGGTGAATGGCCAGTCACAGGTCTCAATCGCCGGGGTGGTTTGACCATGCGTTCCGGAGACGCCAACCCGGAGGCAATCATCATCGGCACCCCCTTAGATGGCACGAGCAACCGGGACGACGGAAGGCTTGGCGATGAGCTCGAGGATCTCACCGGTATCGTTTACCAAGCTTTTGGTTTCTATCGCATCCTCCCAACCACAGCCCTCGTCGTCAAGAAGATGCCTTCTCCAGCCCTCCCTAATCCGGAGAAGTTCCTCCTGAAAGGTAGTTGTGCTGCCTTGACTGTCGGAAGCTATAACATTGAGAACTTCTACCCCGGTAGCCCGGAGCTGGAGGGTCGAGCTGAGCACATCGCAACGTACTTGGATGCCCCTGACCTGCTCTTCCTCCAAGAGATACAGGACAACGATGGCCCGACCAACGACGGTGTCGTCTCTGCCACCGAATCCCTCAGTGCCCTGATCAATGCCACCGCTGCACTGACTGGCTGGAGATACGAGTCCGTCGATATTGCCCCTGAGAACAACAAGGACGGCGGGGAGCCCGGTGGCAACATTCGCACGGCTTACCTCTACAACCCGTCCGTACTCCGGTTGAAGAATGCTAACCCAGGCTCCGCCACGGATGCTGTCCAGGTTCAGAAAGGATATGGGTTCCTGTCTGGCCCTGCTCTCAATTTCAACCCAGGGCGCATCGACCCAAGCAACACCGCCTGGTCTGACAGCCGCAAGCCCCTAGTGGCACACTGGGAGTTCAAAAACAGCATCCTCTGCCGCCTCTCCGACTTCTTCACTGTGAACGTCCACCTCGGCTCCAAGGGGGGCAGCACCACGCTGCACGGCGACGCCCGACCGCCCGTCAACAAGGGCGTCGACAAGCGGACGGCCCAGGCGAACATCACGGCCGGCTTCGTCTCCGAGATCCTGCGGCGCGACCCCGGCGCCGGCGTCATCGTTGCCGGCGACTTCAACGAGTTCGCCTTCGTCGAGCCCCTGGGAGTGTTCGCGCGGAACTCCGGCCTGGTCGACCTCGACGTCGCCGCGGGTGTCCCCGAGGTCGAGCGGTACACCTACCTCTACGACTCGAACTGCCAGCAGCTCGACCACATGTACGTGTCGCCGAAGATTGCCCGGAGATCCCCCCGCTACGAGCACGTGCACGTCAATACGTGGCTGAGCTACGACGATGCTGTCAGCGACCACGATCCATCCGTGGCGAGACTCAGTGTTATCTAGGATACCGTATTGTGTCCATGTCTGATGTCTGGATATAGACGTAACCTTTGGGCCGGGAACCAGACGGGACAAGATAAGAAACCAAATAGCACATAGTCCGACCTAATAAGTTAATAACTATGTCATGCAACCGATCTCAAGATATCTTTTTAAAGGGCCCGAATCCCCAGGTCGCGTCTTTGCTATTCCCCCCGGGCAGGGAACCTAATGACGACCACGACCCAACCAGAGTGTATGGGTGATGAAGGAAGAATAAATGTCTGCGCCATATGCCGACGGGCAATGCGACCTCATCCATGTCCCGCATTTCGCGATACCTATCCATGACCTACCTATCTATCAGCAAGCTCCGCCTCGGAGTTCTGCACATATGGCGTGCTCTATGCAGCGCACCGCCGTTATGCCAACCTTCTATTTTTGAGAGAGGAATCGGCTCACGTGCGATTGTTCAGAATGGCGTCATGTAGCTCTTTAGGGCAAGGAACTATTGGCATTCTAGCAATTGGGATATCTCATTGGACCCGGAGTGGAGCTTATCATGTATCACGACATCCAGTGCTGGTGGTTTATAATGCCTCGACTGCCCGCCGTTCGGAGGAGCGTTGGCTGTTGTTGTTGTTTGGAGTCTATACGTAGCTAGAGGTATAGACTAGAAGCCCCGAAGACGGTTCAAAATTAAGATCAGAGTGATCAACGCCTCTCAACCACTTCCCGGCCAAAATTTTGTCCTTTAAGTCTGCGTTCTGTCTAAGCACCTACCCAGGAAGATGACCGTCAAAGCCCGTCGCGTCGCAGTGGTCGGGGCTGGGCCCGCAGGCGCGATCGCCGTGGATGCGCTGGCCAAGGAGCAGGCGTTCGAGACGATCCGGGTGTTCGACCGGCGAGCGGCCATCGGCGGCACGTGGAACTACACGCCTCACCTGCCGCCCAAGGTGCGCTCGCTGAGAGACCTGCTGAACAACGTTGCGGACGCGGCCCCGCCGATCCCCGACGTGCTCCCGGCCGTAACGCCCATATCGGAGGCCGTCAACAGCCACCAGGTCCGCTTCTCCGATACGGCGATCCGTGAGTCGATTCCCACCCAGGTTCTTTTCTAGCCGCTTGCTTCGATCATTTATAGCTTGTCTTGTTACTTTCCTTTTTCCCTTGCGTTCTCAAGTGGGCATCCCTTTCGGGTCAAGCAATCATGGTGGGCCGTGAGCAATGTGCTAATATGACAGCTGTCTATGGCTCTGTGCAGATGAGAACCTACACAGCAACATCACGCCGGAGATCATGAGCTACACGCAGGAGCCCTTTCCCAACAAGCTGTCGGAGCGCACGCTGGCCGAGTACGGGTCGCCGGCGCCGTTCCGGCACCACACGGTAATCCGGGAGTGGGTCGAGGGGATCTTCCTGCGCGGGGGCCACGAGAAGCTCCTCGAGCTCGCCACGACGGTCGAGCGGGCCGAGAAGATCCGCGACGAGTGGGTTCTGACGCTCCGCAAGGAGGCCGCGGGAAAGAACTACTGGTGGCGCGAGCGCTTCGACGCCCTCGTCGTCGCCTCGGGCCACTACAACGTCCCCTGGTTCCCCGACATCCCCGGCCTGGCCGAGTACGGCGAGCGGTTTCCCGGCAGCATCCTGCACAGCAAGGAGTTCCGCGATGCCCCCAGTTTTAAGGGGAAGGTGGGTTTACTGTTGCAAATATTCCGTGCTACCTAAGTTCTCGCTGAACAACGTACCTAACAACACTTAACAGCGCGTCGTCGTGGTCGGGGGCTCCGTATCCTCGCACGAGATCGTCCACGAGGTGCTGGCGTACGCGCAGGCGCCGGTCTACTCGTCGCTGCGGAGCGACCCCATCCCGGCGTTCGGGTGGGAGCCGTTCGACCACCCGCACATCGAGGTCAAGAAGGAGATCAGCCGGTTCGACGCCGCCACGGGCCGGATCCACTTCGCCGACGGCTCGCACCTCGACGGCGTCGACCACGTCATCTTCGGCACGGGCTACCAGTTCAGCCTGCCGTACCTGCCCGAGGTGCAGAAACGCATCAGGAAGGCCCACCGGAGGCTGCCTGGCGTGTACCAGCACGTCTTCAATATCGAGGATCCGACGCTGACTTTTGTCGGGATGGTGAGTGGCCTTTCCCCCTGCACCCCTCCCGCCCCGGCTGGTTTCCTCTTCTCTGTCTTCATGTACCGGCAGCCCTATCCCTCCAACACGAAAAAGCAAAACTTCAAAGCTCTCCGGAACTCCTAGCCAAATTTCCGAACTAGCTACCTAAATACGCCACTGAATTTGCTTGCCGCATCACCACCAACTAACCCCAACCCAACTTCACAGAGCGGCGGCGGCTTCACGTTCCGGATGTACGAGTGGCAAGCGGTAGCGGTAGCGCGATTCCTGGCGGGGCGGGCGCGGCAGCCGCTGCCGACCGTGGCGGAGCAGCTGGAGTGGGAGCGGCGGCGGGTGGTGGCGCGCGGCGAGGGCAAGAGCTTCTACGCGGTGGGGCCGGACTTCGAGGAGTACTTCGAGCTGCTGCGGGCCATCGCGGGCGGCGAGCCGGCGCCGGGCAACCCGGGACGCGTACTGCCGGCTTTCGACAAGAAGTGGCTCGATGTCTGGGCCGGCATGGTGGCTACGAAGATTGGCGGGTGGCAGCGGAAGAGGGCGAGGGCGGTGGAGGAGGAGAGGAAGAAGAAGGGGGGTGGTGGGGTGGAAAAGGATGGGGAGAAGGGGGGGAACGGGAATGGAGAGGATAGGGGGGAGGAGAAGGGGGAGACGACGCGTGAGGGGGTGGCTGTTAAGGCGAAACTTTGAGAGCAAGGTCTTTTAGGATGGGTGTCTATCTATGTTCTTGGATTGATACCATCGGCCTGGCTTACGATCAGGTGATGATACATAACCCGTCTAGTTTATTGTCATCATCGTGGTAATTGCCCAAGAAATGCGTAACAGCTGCTATGTAAGTTGAACACGCCTAACTACCTCAACTAAAAACTTCAATTGAGGTGTATAAGACGTGCTTTGTAATAGACTCCGTCGCTTCTAATTGAGCAGGCCAAGTCCGTCGGTCTATCAAGCGAAACCACAGGGGTTTTCTGTAGGGTTAATTTCTCCTTTGTTTTGTTTCAACTAGATCCCAAATCTTGCGATCGCATCATGACCAGGGCCGAATCCTTTTCTGGTGGACTGATGGGAACTCGTAATTTGACTATGGCGATAAAGCGAATCCCATTCTCTTGTATCGGGTTAAGCCCGCCTGTCTCGGGTCGCAAACAATGACCAAAACCCACGACGCCTCCCACCGCGCCGCTTGCGCTGCCAAGCTCTAGACTTCGCTAGCCGTCCCAAAGCGGAAGGTCGCAACGGCTTTTTCTCCACAAGCGGCCCGCTGGAGAACTTGGGGCTCGGGGGAGGTCGGATCAGACTGAGGAAAGTTCGGAGGGGCCTCGGCCAGTGGCACAGCTAACTCCGGCATCTCAACCTGGTCAACCGCGTGGCTGGGCCGTTGAAGAAGAAAGATCAAGGAACAACTTGAAGGTATCTGACTCAGAATTCGGGATGTAGGGATGTAGGGATGTAGGTATGTATGTAGGTAGGGATATATCGCCCGACAGGCCCCGCGTATCGTCGATTAGCGAATGGGTATATGGACTTTCAGGTACCAAGGTAGGTAGGGTAGGTAAGTAGTCTAGGGACTTATAGGCGCTTATAGGTAGTACACGCTCAGGAGTTGGGCGTTTCAACGCCGCAATGCTCACCGCCAAGGCACCCCGCAGCAAGATATGATGGTGGTACCTACTACCTTATGTCCAGACTTCCAATTGTTCGAATGATAGGTAGTGGGTAGGTACGTGGTGGTGGCATGTGGTATGTAAGTGCCCATTCTCGATGTTGCAGCTACGACCTGTCAACAACCTTGAATGATAATAATCTCAAGTACGGCCTACAGCCTACAATCTACAACCTACAATCTACAACCTACAATCTACAACCTACAATCTACAACCTACAATCTACAATCTACAACCCACAGCCTACAGCTGTCTACATACATGGGTGCTGGGACCTTCTCTGAGGACAAGGGAGAACCAAGCCCCAATACGAAGTCGTACGAAGTAATCGTATGAAGCAGTCAGACGGAATATCATGCATCTTGACCGAACGAACGCATCTGGACTCCGGGGATGATGCTTTTTCTTCGATCTAGTTGCAGCAGAACGGCGGCGCAATTCATCAGACTACGGTATCATTCCAGTAAGTCTTACGATTCGTAGCTAGCATGATATTTATTCAATATTCAATTATTCGATACTCATATTGACAGTAACTACTTCGTACTGGGGAGGTCTTGCCTAACTTATTCGGCGGGTGATCGGCATCTTCATCCTGCTAAAAACCCCGACTAATCGCAGGGTTGCGCTTCCCGCTCCCTTCTTGGCCTCGGTCATCAGCCAGCCTTGCCGCTTCAGCTTCGATAAACACCTAGCGTAGGAAGGTGCGGCACCAGACCAGGCTGTGTTTGTGAGACCTCACGCGATCCCTGTGCCGCTTCCTCGAGGTTGTCAGTCGTATAGAAAAAGGAAGATCCCCCCCGGGTGAGGAGTTCAGTCGATCCTCACTTCTTACCCAGCAGCCAGCTTCCCGCCCCTGGTTAGAAGAAGCAATCGGCCACTCTCGATCCATCTGTCCATCGGGTCTTTCGCCTTGGTCTCCCTTCTCTAAGCTGCTTCTTCCTGCAGGTGACGTCAGTTACAGTGCAGTATGGGGTGCCTGAGCAAGATCGCCACCGCGGGGCTTCAGCTCACGCTGTTGGCGCAATTCGCCCTCGCAGCACCGGCGTCTACCGGTCCGGAGCTTGGCGCCGTCGCGTCTGAGAGCGCCGTGTGCTCCCGCATTGGAACCGACCTTCTCGAGGCCGGAGGTAGTGCTGGCGATGCCCTCGTCGGCACCGTCTTCTGTGTCGGCGTCATTGGCATGTTCCACAGTGGCATTGCCGGTGGTGGCTTTGCGCTCGTCCGCAGCAGCGAAGGCGAATATGTATGTCTCCCCTCTCTTTCTTGGTCGTCTATGAGGCCGCCCGGGTGACGTTCATCGTTCATTCCCTGCTTAGCATGTCTTTCGGAGAGCCAATGGCTGATTATGAGTGCAGGAATTCATCGACTTCAGAGAGACGGCGCCGGCGGCAGCCTTCGAGGACATGTACACCAACAACACGGATGCCAGTTTATACGGAGGTCTAGCCAGGTATGTAACCACCCGCCAGAAGCCTGCGCCAGCTATACAAAGGAAGAAGCTGCTGACTTAAGTACCCAGTGGTGTGCCCGGTGAGCTCCGGGGTCTGGAGCATATCCATAACAAATACGGTGTCCTTCCCTGGGCTGACGTTATGGCTCCCGCTATCAAGGTCGCCCGCGAGGGCTTCGTAGTGACAGGGGACCTGATGGACGCCATAGATTCCGTTTCTGATGACGATTTCCTCACGAGTGACCCGAACTGGGCTGAAGACTTCGCTCCGAACGGCGAGCTAGTCAAGCTAGGCGACACTATGACGCGAAAGCGTTACGCCGATACGTTGCAGACCATTGCCAACGAAGGGCCCGACGCCTTCTACACCGGCAGCATCGCCGACTCCACCATCGCCGCCTTGACCGCCAGCGGCGGCACCATGACGCTGGAAGATCTTAAGAACTACACCGTCGCCATCCGCGAGCCCGCCGTCATCACCTACCGCGGCCACAAGGTCACGAGCTGCAGCGCTCCCTCTGGCGGCGTGGTGGCGCTCAGCGCCCTCAAGGTCATGGACGGGTACGACGGGTTCGACGACCCCGCGGCGATCAACCTGACGACGCACCGGATGGACGAGGCCCTGCGGTGGGCCTACGGCCTGCGCACGGAGCTGGGCGACCCCTCGTTCGTCGACGGCCTCGACGCCTACCAGCAGGACATGGTGTCGGACGCGACGGCGGCCGAGATCCGGTCGAAGATCTCCGACACCCGCACGCAGAACATATCGTGGTACGATCCGACCGGGCTCGAGAGCCTCGAGACCCCGGGGACGAGCCACGTGGTGGCGGCCGACGCGAGCGGCCTCGCCCTGACCCTCACCACCACCATCAACCTGATCTTCGGATCGCGCGTCATCGTGCCCGAGACGGGCGTGATCCTCAACGACGAGATGAACGACTTCTCCATCCCCGGGGCGAGCAACGCCTTCGGCTACATCCCGTCGCCGGCCAACTACGTGCGGCCGGGCAAGCGGCCCCTCTCATCCATCTCGCCCACCATCGTCGAGACCCCCGAGGGCGGCCTGTACTACGCCACGGGCGCGGCCGGCGGCAGCCGCATCATCACCACCACGATGCAGAGCGTCCGCGGCATCCTCGACCTTGGCCTCGACCCCGCCGGCGCCCTCGCCGCCCCCCGCCTGCACGACCAGCTCGTCCCCGACACGACCACCCTCGAGTGGACCTACGATAACGCCACGGCCGCCTTCCTCGCCTCCCTGGGCCACAACATCACGTGGGCCGAGCCTGGACAAAGCTTCGCCCAGGCTTTGAGGCTGCTGCCAAACGGCACCTTCGAGGCCGCCGGCGAGCCGAGGCAGGTTGCTTCGGGAGGCTTCGCTGTCTAGGTTCTAGGTCTAGTCTATCTGCCGCGCTGATATCACGTTATATCGTAAGGGGAGGGGGAACTACATGCCTGTGATAGGTAGTTTATAAATATAGTGCTGCGCTTCATATGAGCATATGAGAAAGTTTCAACTACGCTTATTATCTCTGCATCTCGAAAGCTTGGTGGGAAAATCAGTGTCTTACCGTATGATGGCATAACTCAACGACTAAACAACGTTTTCGGGTTGACCGTCGACACACAGTGCTTGTTCTTGTCATGGTATTGATGGTAGAGTGATTTTATTGAATGAAAAAATAAAATAAAGTAGCCATCTTCCCATGCCACCACATGATGACCTCCAGCTGCGGCTACGACTCCGACTGCGGCGTGTTCAACGTTAGATTTTGTTGTTTGTTGTCGGAGATCGCCTAACTACTAAGTAGGTAGCACCCGAAGGAGGCGGGAGCGACCAGTTACGCGAATCTCGCCGGTTCTGTCCTTCAACGTACGCAGACGTGGGGTGTAGGTAGATGCAGACACGCTCTTCAACGAAGAAAACATCCTCTACTCTACTAGGACGTCAGACCGGCCCGGCACCGCGCCTCGGGGTCGGCGGCGTCACCGTACGCGTTCACCAATCGCAGCAGCGGGGTCGCGACCGCGAAGGGGGGCCAAGGGAGACACGCCGACGGCATCTCCGTCCGGATCGGCTGGCAAGGAATGCGGTGACACGCGCCTGCCATGTTGGGCGACTGCGCCGCAGCTAGCGCCCGGCCCGGACCGGCCTCCTGCGGGAACCTCGCATCGCGACTGCAGTTCGGTCGGGTGTCATCGATGTACCTATGTACGGGAGGGGCGCGGCCGCGTTGCGTTGCGTTGCGTCATTCGTCGCGGTTAGGGGGTCTTGCAATGAAATGAGTGTATAGGTAGCCGTAGCTCTGGATGGATGGCATATCATGAATATTTTTCGATCTCTCCCTAACTTTAACAAACTTAACACCTCTCAACCCGCCGCGCTGTGCTGTTAGAACTAACAACCAATTTTTTTATCCCCCCGTGAACCCAAGCTCCGAATGTACAAACCAGATACTAAGAGATGTTTATATATATATGGACGTGTGTGCGTATGCCTCGGGGCGATTTCGCCGTATATACTGCCAGAGATACGGTTACTGGCTTCTCTTCCTATCCATTTCGTCTCTCACAACTCCCCTCGGTGGTCAACGGACCATCAGAACACCACAGACGTGTCATTGGTTGGTATAGTGTACATAATGGGATAGGAAAATGTAGTGACTGACACGGCAATCCCGGGGAAGAGCTAATACGCGATATCAATGTTAGCATGAGACCACAATGTCGACATGTAAGATTGACCAATGGAGTAGATAGATGCGTAACGTGCCCATTTCCCAATTGATATTAAATTACGACCAACCTGTCCGTCCGGTACACACAAGCCTAGTCCAGGCAGACTGGCTACCTGCCTACCTGCGTCCCTCCTCACCAGCCGGCATGAACTAGCGACCGGCCGGACGAGAAGGAGGGCAGGCAGGCAGGCAGGCAGAGTGAGGATGAAACCAGCAAGATTTTTAGTTCACATGACGCCCATCTTCGGCGTCGACGTCCTGGTCTGGATAGACCCGTACCACGCGCGCCTTGGAGTTGAATATGATGGTCAGGGAATACCCGATTATGTAGACGGTGGGGAGAATGCTCATCAGGACGATGGAGAGGACTACGAGAGGCTGCTGCAGTCGGAGCAGAATCTCCTCGTTCATAACGGTCGCCATGGCTGTGGCGGTAGTGATGGTAGTGGTGTATCAATGAACGAACGAGCGAGTGAATGAATGGCGGCAGTGTATGGATTATAGATCTGGTTCTCTTCTTGTGTCTTTCGTCCGGTTCTTCGATTTATTGATCTTACAACAGTCCAGCTGTCTTTTGGAATATATTATATTATATACGACACAAATATGTATGATGTTGTATCTGGTACGAAATGGCACGATTTGGTAATGAATAACAGACATTTCTTGGGTTCATCCCATCTCCCATCCCAAGCAACGCAGCCTGTGGGCGTGCATAGCCAAGTGTGCTTCCGGGTCTAAAATGGGACGTTAGGCTTAAAAAGGGGCGCCGAGCCCGTGATGGTTCGTAAAACATACAATGTTACGTCATGTCCAAGAGTAGAAAAAAGGGGGAGGTTAACGGCTAGTAACTTATGGGCTACATTCTAGCTGCTAGTTACCTGGGAGCTACTTCGTATAAAATGAGATGCGCTCCGTATGCCGAGAAACAAGGCGGTTTGTACAGAGGCCCGGGGTACATGATGATCTGCGTCGCAAGCGCTATTGTTTGAGAGCGCAAGGGCCGGCGCGACGACTGGCCGACAGCTCACGATGGACCAGCCTTTTCTATGGAGAAAAAGAATCGCGCGGGGGATGGGAATTAAAGAACCGCCAACACATATTAAATAACACTGGACAGCGCGCAGCGCAGCCCATGCGCGAATGAACTGGCTTCACATGCCAAGCCGCCCGCCGTTTTAAGGTTCGAGGAACAATACCCAACGAATAAATGGGATAAAAGGGCTTTCTGTGAAGATCTGCGACGATCTTGGAAGATAGGCAAGATAAGACAAAAGAAGAATGAGGGGAACAATCCGCCATCTACTTCGTAGGTTCTCTACTTCGTAGGCGAGCATTGTATCATCTAGTTTAGTTGCCCCAGGTCATTGTTGTTCAGCTTACTATGTAGGCTAGGCAGACCAGCCACATAGATGGAGGAATCCCTCGAACAAACCACGCAGAGAATGAGGAAGAATGGCTTCTTTCAACTCACACACATTCATCTGTTGTATGCTCGAACTGACAATGGCATTGTGCCCGTCACTGAATGATTCTGGAACATTTTCACTATGACTTGGCCATGACCACAGGAACTATATCAATGGCGTGAATCTGCAGCATCAATCCCAGCTACTTCACCGAGATTGAACCACTAAGATAGCTGGAGCAGACACGAAACCTCCGGCGCTCAAAGTGAATATCTCATTTTGTTCTCGCTCAAGTATCCAATATACATACAGTACAGCAAGCACTATCCTACCACCACCACCACCGCCTAGCAAAGACGATCGACCCATCACACGCACATCAACGAAAAATGAGCGCCTTTCTCTCCCTCGCCTTCACCGTCTTCCTTCTTCTAGCCAACGTGGCCCTGGCGGCCCCGACCGGCTACGAGCGAGGGGACCTGGAGGCGTCCGACCTCGCTTGGCTGGAAGCCGTGCAGGCCGTGGACGTCCTGAAGCGACAGGTCGCCGGCTACAAGAACGACCCGGCGGACGGCTCCTATCTGAAACCGGGGGAGATCGCCGCCATCGTCGTGGGCGCCGTCTGTGTCTTGGTCCTCGTGGGCGTCCTGATCTTGTGCGGTCGCGCGGGGAGATGGCCACGGAAGGGCGGGAGGAAATAAGGTATATATATGGATGGATGGCTGGGTAGCAGGTAGCGGGGAAGGGAGAGGCCCGAAAGGGTTCCGA
This sequence comes from Diatrype stigma, assembly GCA_022225965.2. Lineage (NCBI taxonomy): Eukaryota > Fungi > Ascomycota > Sordariomycetes > Xylariales > Diatrypaceae > Diatrype > Diatrype stigma. The sequence goes on along the minus strand of JAKJXP020000032.1, from coordinate 24,344 downwards.
CGCGGGCGTCGGAGCACGGCGGGCTCTCTAGTTCCTCGAGTTGAGAGTAGCACCAAATGAATGCCGCATCTTAATGATTTTATTTGATATTCCCGTGACCTTCTCTTGCTTGGGCCGTGTCATGTCGTGCGATATTCCTTGAGCATGCAGGCTCGAATCCAGGCCAACCCGGCCCGGTGAAAGGCATGCATGCCCAAGAGCAAGCGGGCAGTTAAGCCCAAGACAAGACAAGACAAGAGTCGAGCGACTGATTTCCTCGAGAAGCTATGTAGATACCTATCGCATGCATTTCTTGCTTGGCTTCAACAAGGATACCCGTGTGTGTGTGTGTGTGTATGCCCATGAAAAGCATCCCGCTCACTCAGCCCTTCTGTTTCTCATGCTGTTGGTGGTGGCGCGGCTGCGACGGCGGCGGGTCGTCGCGCAAGGACTTCACCGAATTGCCCAGAACCAGACGGTCGTAGAGAAAGTACGAGGTGACGAGGAGAATGGGCACGGCAATCATGAAGCGGACGTACTTCCCGGCGACCTGCTTATAAGCCGGGCTGGACGGATCGACTGGTTTCGACTGCAGGCTTCGCGGGACTTGGGGCTGGGGTTGGGGTTGGGGTTGGGGTCGAAGTCGAAGTCGAGGTTGCGGCGGTGGCTGCGGTGGCCGCGTGCTTTTGTATGGGAGCGGCGTTGGGGGCTGTCGGGTTGGTGGTGGTGGCGGTGGTGTAGACATTTTGTGGCCGTTTCCCTTCGTCGCTTTCGAGGTATGGTATGTGATAGCTTCGATGCTATTGATACCTCAAGTACCTGTAAGTTGTGAGACCAAGGTCGACCTTGCCGATGAAATGCCTAGGTGGAGTGAGGTTCCAAGATACCCTTACAACCCTAGCTTTAGAGCTGTGAGGTCAAGCAAAACACAAAAAGAAATCTCCGGCTGGCCTTGTTCGGAGAGCTTCATTCAGACTAGCGAATCCGCGACGAGTACAACTAAGATTGTCTTACATAATGAGGTACCCGAGCAATCCCCGTCCCGTCTGTGGTCGGCGGAATTAGATGAACATGCACCGCCACAAATGCTAATAACACTAACACCAAGTCTTCGTTAGCGGTACCTATATGTGGTTCTGTATATGCTGCAAATACTGAACCCCTTATCCAAGCGCAGTGGATATATATTAATGTAATTTGATAATTGGTGTTCAATTTATTGCTCAGTTGAGACTGATGTAAATGCTCTCTTAGTGATGGGCATCGAGTTTGAAGGGGAGATCTGATGAACTCCAGATTACGAAATATCGAGTTCACATAATTCCCAGGATCATTACATTGATTTGACTTCTGGGCCCTCTTTCTATCTTTCTTTCAAAACATCACATGCAATAGGCTATCTTACAAATCGCCCGCTACCGTCTAAAAAGCGTATAGGTGATGGTATGAAAGAACGACACTGGCGGCCGAGATCTCGCGAGCTGCCGCGCGTAGAACCCGTACGCTCCCACGCACAGCAGCGTCACCAGGCCGCCCCCCAGCCCGCGCAGCAGGATCCTGCCCTGGCGCTCGCTCTTCGCGACCACGTCGGAGTAGCGCTCGTTCCCGAAGCTGACGCGCGAGTACTTGGTGTGCCACCCCAGGCTCGGCACGTGGACCGACAGGAACTCCTCGAGGAGCTTGCGGAACCGGTACGCCGGCGACAGCACCGACGCGCGCATCTCCACGTAGTTCTGCAGCGCCAGGTCGTTGATCGCGTGCGCGTCGGGCACGCGCAGCGTCGAGTACTCGGCGAGCGCGAGGCCCCTCTGCAGCGCGGCATCGTCGAGCGGGGCCGGGTCCGCCGGGTTGTTGCTCTCGGCGAGGGTGGCGGCGTGCTTGTCGAAGATCGAGAAGAGCGTCCGGACGTCCTCCATCCCGGCGTTCATCCCTTGGCCGTAGAATGGGACCATGGCGTGCGCCGCATCGCCGACTATAACGGCTGAGCTTGCGTAGTGGTAGGGCGAGCATTTTATGTTGATGAGGGGGAGATGCGGGTTCGCCTCGAAAGAAGAGGTGAGCTCAGTTGGTGGTATGAGCGAGGTGACACCGGGAAAATGGTGATCGAAGAATTCCGGCAGCTTGGACGTATCTGCTTCGAGATACGCAAACTCGGCACTCGGTAGAAAGAGCGTGCATGTGAACGAGCCGTCCTACATATATATACTCTGTATAAGTACATGCACCTGGAAGGAAAGGGGGGACTGCAGAAGCCTCACCTCGCTCGGGATAGCGATGAACATAAACTGCTTCCCAGGCCAGATGTGGAGATGATTGGGCGAGATGCGAAAGCGCGACTCGATGCTGCTGCTAGGGTTACGAGACTTCGCAGACTTCGCCAGCGGGCTGATCTGAAACTCGCACCACAGCGTGTCGATGTACTCCTGCTGATAGTTCATCCGCGTGAACTTCATGAGGTGGTAGCGGACAGCCGAGTGGGCCCCGTCAGCCCCGATCATCAGGTCGAACCGGACCTCGATCTCCTTCGGGCGATCCGACGAGTCAGAGCCAGAGCCACCAGTCTGACGTGATTCAAACCAGGCCCTGCGTTTCTTGAAGTCGGCGCCGGTAAGTTTGTGGTTAAAGAAGAACTTGACGTTGGGCATAGCCTCGAGGATATCTAGCAGCCTCTTGTTCAGGCCAGCCCGGTCAACAGCAAATATTGTCTAGCTCTGAGGTGTCAGCATGGTGATGTGATGTCTCGTAGTGCACTATGCACCAAAGAAATCTCTGGTAAAAGGGCATCCTACCCGTCCATGGATATCGTAGTCCTGGGGTTCCTCATACAGTTCCCCTGTTGGACGTTTACCGTGGATCATCCGGCCCCGCATGGGGATAGTTGCTCCGAAGACATGGCCGAGCAGATCCGGATGGTCCGCATGGCGCATCGCATTGATGCCCCTTTCCGAGAGAGCAAGGTTGATGGACTTTGTGAAGTTTAAAGGGGTGGTCGAGGGATCTCGGAGGTCTAGGCTGGATTAGCTTCATGCCATTTGAATGAGGGTAGCCTTTCTAAATATAGTGGTAAAAGCAATCACTCCTGCTCTCAACATCTATCTATCTCTATGAACGTTCTATGAATGCGGAGAAGACTTACCACCCCGGAGCTCATATATCTCGACATCATGGCCGCGCTTGGCTGCATATAAGGCAGCCAATGATCCCACAGGACCGGCGCCAACAACGACGTATTTCTGCCTTGTGGTCGTAATGATAGCCATATGGTAACAACTGGGAACTATCTCCCGCTTCCTAAGGAACGTGTCTGCCTTGCCTGTCGCTTCTAGGGATCAGTAACTAGAGGTAGTTATCCCAGGCAATGTCAGCAGTGCAAGGCAAGTGCTCACCTACATAACTACGAGATGCCCCAGTCTAGGAGGCAGGTATGTATGTATTTAGCGTCGAGCCATATAAGTGCAGTGCCTATAAGTGCAGGACCCAGTCAGCCCGGTGTTTGCCGAATAAGCTAGGCTAACAGGTAGGCGCGTTCTATCCACATCCTCTTTGGTGCATATCTGGGATGCGGGCTTCAATGTACCTACCCACAGTATTATACAATCATGATCACGCCCACATTCATGGCATCGTACCATCGTGGCATACGGAAGCGCATAGCATCACCAACATAAATGGAATGCAGGGTAAGGCTCGAGGTAAGTCAGTTTGGATTATATTGCGCCTTACCATTGAGATGTAACCAACTTGTTAACTCGTTTCCATGTTGGCTCTCTTGGTTTCTCCCGGCATGGGCAATAGGGCTGCAGATTAAATTCAGCCAACTTCGGTAGTTTCCGCATCCAGCTCACGTTATAGAGCCTTCCAGTCCAAGGTGGTCGACCAACTGCATGATTGTTACTTGTGTAGGTTGGTAACTTGGTCTCTGTGATAGCTCCCAAGGAATTGGGGTCGGGGGCCAAAGGCTGTCAGGGTTGTATTTTCGTAGTTGCATAGGTACTGCGTAGGCGTACTTCGTACGTATCATTCATTAAGCGATCCCTGCCGTCATGTGGAGTCTCTAAGCGCCAGCCGCGACAACCCCCACCAAATCCCACCAGGTCATCCATTCGATATAGTTCGATAGTCTTTCCAGCCTACCTGCCTCATTGCATATCCCGATATCCCAATATCCCACGGCGCATTTAGGCTGGTTTGGGTGACTGCCCCTCGTTCGATTCAGCTGATGTTGCCTTACAAAACCTTCAAGCACACGAGGGAAATTTCCCTTACTGGATTAGGTAGTTGCGATAACCAACCGTGGGGCGTAAGGCGTGGGTCTTCTCGGGAGCCAACCAACCGTGGCAAAGTTCAAGGCTACATGCGCCCTTGCATATACACGATACCTAAACTACTAGCACTTTAAAATCCAAAATATTCGCCTTGCCTTATAGACAGACGTAGGCGCATTTTCGTATCCCCACGCTTCCCTATTCTTGCGCCGGACGGTAATCGATACTTTACTTCCTTTTTCCCTCGTGACATTGGACATTAAAAGTCGCTCTTTATTTCCCTCCCACTTCCCCATTCTCTATCCCACTTGTTTTAGCCTGCCGCTCCCCGCCCTGGAGATAATCGTCTTGTCTTCTCTCGAGCAACCATGACCGAACCACCCGCGAAGAAGAAATGCCTTGGCATAGACTGCGAGAAAGACGCTGATCTACAATGTCCGACCTGCTTGAAACTGGGCATCAACGACAGCTACTTCTGCTCGCAAGACTGTTTCAAAAAGAACTGGGTTCGTATGCTTTGCCATTCCCGTTGTTCCACCCGACTTGGGGACTATGTAGCGCTGACAGGGCTTTCGCATCGTACAGAACGACCACAAGTCCGTGCATAAGACAGCCCAAGGCAAGACGCAAAATGGTATTCTTCATAACCTCATAACTCCAAAGGTCGTATCTAAACCCGATCCAGCAACCGGTGTATTCAACCCGTTCCCCTCCTTCTCGTATACCGGACCCCTCCGGCCAGTGTACCCGCTGTCTCCGAGGCGTGCCGTACCCAAGTCGGTTGTGCGCCCCGACTACGCCGAGACGGGTATTCCGAGAAGCGAACGCTTCCAGAACAGGAACAAGTTTGACTTGCTCGATGCTGCGGGCCAGGATGCCATGCGCAAAGTGTGCAAGTTGGGAAGAGAAGTTTTGGATATTGTGGCAGCCGAGATCAAGCCCGGTGTTACTACCGATTACCTGGACGAGGTCTGCCACAATGCCTCTATAGAGCGAAATGTGAGACGGCGAGATCTGTTCTCTCCCTTGTCATTCGATTACTAACCGCACCTCAGTCGTATCCTTCCCCATTAAACTACAACTACTTCCCGAAGTCGTTCTGTACCTCGGTAAACGAAGTCATCTGCCATGGAATCCCGGACCAGCGCGTATTACTCGATGGCGATATCATCAACCTAGACGTCTCCTTGTACCATGGGGGGTACCACGCCGACTTGAACGAGACGTATTATGTTGGGGACAAAGCCAAAGCAGATCCCGACTCCGTCCGGGTAGTCGAGACGGCCCGGGAATGTCTAGAAGCGGCGGAAAAGCTTATCAAGCCCGGGGCGCTGATACGCGATTTTGGCAATGCTATCGAGAAGCATGCCAAATCCAAGAACTGCAGCGTAATCCGAACATACTGCGGCCATGGCGTCAACTCGTTGTTTCATTGCCCGCCGAATGTCCCCCATTACGCCAAGAACAAGGCGGTAGGGGAGTGCAAGCCAGGCATGACTTTTACCATTGAGCCTATGATCGCACTGGGGAAGTATCGCGATATCACCTGGCCAGACAACTGGACGAGCACGACCATCGACGGCAAGAGGACCGCCCAATTTGGTATGCTCTACTTTCCTAGTCGCATTCCAGGATGAGGCTATAGTCGAACACTGCATGCTGACCAATTTCATAGAGCATACCTATCTCGTAACAGAGACCGGTGTGGAAGTCCTGACGGCACGAACACCTACCTCGCCTGGCGGGCCGGTGCCTATGCCAAGCACTGAGAACGCGGCAAACGGTGCCAATGCCAATGGCGAGAGTAAGTAGTTAGATGGATGCTGGGAGACAAGCTTTACATTGCGACCTGGGTTTTGAGCATTGCATCCTAGGTCCTGGGGACCAAGCATGTGGATATGGGAAGCGTTCGGCATGTGACAGGCATACATACCGGGTTCATGATATACTCAAAAGCGGAACACAGCGTATATCAAGCAGCGATTTCGATATCAAGCTACATGCTTCGTACTTGAAAATAAAATCGTAACTTTACAACCTGCAATCCCTCTGCACCGTAGCCATCCATGATGTGTAATAATCCGGGCTTGTTGGTTACCAATTTCGTACAACCAGGTAGGTACTGGTAAATGCCATGAACCTGAAGGGAAAGAGGGAGGGAAACGAGGCTTCAGCCCCTTTCATTAGCAGCATAAAGCCAGATACATGTTTAGGGATAACTATTACATCAAGAGCCTGACTGGAGCTAGGGGCTCTCATTTTGCAGCGAGTAAGAGACAGAGGTGTGGCCAGAACTTGCATCCAGGTCCCTGGCTGCCTGGGTGGCTGTTAGGCTGCCAGCTGCTACTAAGTACCCGCATGCATGGGTCATCAAGTTCAAGGTTGGCCGGCCATGTACCTCTTGATGGACCCGCATCAGATGGGAAGTACCTACCAGCACCCGACTGAGTGCACCATGGCTTCATCCGCCTTGACGGGATTGTATGTACATACCTGATAGTACTGCATGTAGTTACAAGCGATTTCGCACCTGAGCCGCTTTCATCATTTCGCGCACAAATTACCATTGCTAACGTCCAGTCTCAGTCTCAGACATGGCTAACAAACCTCGCGGTTGCCTATATCTCCACCTCGAAACTGAACCCGCCAACCACCTTTGACGTTACCTGAGTTGTTAGCCTGTCCTGTCTGCCCTGCCTTGCCTGCCTCTTGCATACAGTTGAGGTAGTTAGAGTATATCCTGAGGTCCCATGCATGTGTATGTACGTACATACTACCTAGTCTAACCAATGTAGCTGTAGGCAAGCAGGCTAGGCGGTACTAAGTTTTTTCCTGCTTTCCAGGTTGAGGGGGAAGAGCACTGAGCGATAACACAACCACAACGCACGACTCGGCAAGTTGTTTACCTTGGCAGCTTCATACACAATTGATAGCTAGCCCATCGCATCTTTTGCGCAACCCAACGGAGTTCTATCATTGCACTCTACCTACAATCTACCAAATCATATATTCCCTACCTCGACCTGTCTTCGATCTCGTACCTAACCGTCCTTCCAGATCGATAAGGACAAGCAACCGAAAGCTACTCGCTCGGTTTCCATCTATCTATATCCATCTTAGTGCCCTCCGATCCGACCGGCCCCAGAGCTAAAAGGTGGAGTTTGGAGTTTTAACCTTCACAAGCTCTGACGAATCTGACGAAGGAAGACACCAAAAGCCTACAAACTCAATCTCGACTCCCCTTCCACAACCGCTTGTGCTCTCTGCCGCTTGTCGAGGTTACCGGTTACCGCAACATTCTCAATCCTGTCCATTATTCTTCATTCCGCCAATCCGGTAGAACAATCTCCTCTCCGATCGGACCAAGCTCACCAAACCCCGGGCCAACCCAACAAAATCCGTCAAGATGTCGGGCGAGGCGTGGTTGTACCTCTTCGCCGTGCTCATAAATGCCGTGAATCTGTTTCTCCAGGTCTTCTTCACTATCATGTATAGTGACTTAGAATGGTGCGTCGTCTTCTTTTATATTACATATATCCCACATCGCGGAAATTTGTCCACATGCGACAGCTCTGCGCTTCGCTTCGTTTTGCCGTTGTCGTCTCCCCCGTCTACGTCATCGTAGCCTGACAGCTCACTCCCTCCCTTTCTTTCCCCTTTGCTGCTCGGATCTCGGGCGCCCTCCCCTGATACTTGAGCTGCGTGCTAACAAACACTTAAATGAGATGCAGTGACTATATCAACCCTATCGACCTTTGCAACCGTCTCAATACCTACATCATCCCGGAGGCCGCCGTGCACGGTTTCCTGACGTTCCTGTTCCTGATCAACGGATACTGGCTGGCACTGATCCTCAACCTGCCGCTCTTGGCATGGAATGTGAAAAAGTATGTCGAATGCCCTGCGAAATACCAGTATCTAGCTGCACTTGCTAGTCGTGAGGCACAGTGAAACTGACACGGCATTCTCTTAGGATCGTCGAGAACACACACCTCCTTGACGCCACCGAGATATTCAGGAAATTGAATGTCCACAAGAAGGTGCGGGCTAGAAATGAACCTTCTCTTCGATTTCACGCGCCGGCTGACCACTATCACAGGAATCATTCATTAAGCTGGGTTTTCATCTCGTCATGTTCTTCTTCTACTTGTACAGCATGATCGTCGCTCTTATCCGGGACGAGACCCACTAGAGGGAATGACGGAACGACCACGTATAACCGGTGAAAGCCGTATGCATGGGCTCGACTGCGTCGAATGGGATCCCTTGTTCCGACGAAAGCCAGGTTGGAAGAGTAGGACGATATTGAAGAGGGTTCACCAGCCAGAAATCGAGTTCGATATTTCCGGGGCTACTCTCCAGAGGGAAGGACTGTAAACGTTGGGCTGGATAGGAACAGTATGGGGTAGGGCAGAACAAGGCAGTGGTGATGGCAAGCCGTTGCGTGGACCATGAACGGTACCAAGCGGCCGTGTGGTAATTAACTTTGGTCGAACTTTACCCGGCGAGGTGGTGTTAGGCTGGGGAGAGGTTCGCATGCTTGATGTTGGAGTTGAAGGGTTTTACGCAGAGATTATTGTATGAATCTGCGTCGTATGAAGGAAAGGCTTTGTTCACACAAAGTCGTTCCGAAAGATGCAAAGAAGTAACGACATTCCGAATAATACCCCCTCTAAACGATGAGCAGCTTTGCTTTACTTATACAGCTATGTGTGCTGGGTATCAGGTGGTTCCTTATATTGGATGCGTGTGTTTTCTGGAACGAGATGAGCGAGTACGAGTACATATACCGGTGCAGAATGGCGCAATGCGGATGTTAAACGGTTCCATTCATAAAGGATAGGTACTATGCCAGTGGTTCAACCGTTCGATGCCCTTTATTTGTAGTCTCGAGGTAACTAACTGTATCTGAACCCCGGTGATGTGCTTTGCCTGACTTGTCGAGACCAGGAGGGTCATCAACTTCAAACCCCTTTTCGAGGAGGGGATTCCACAGCGGAGTGCTGACCTTGGCTCCTTGGATAACCCTTCCTAGGTCTATACCTATAGCCAGCCAGTTTGTCTCCTAGGAGTTGTTAAGGTTGAGTGCCTGGATCTATAGTTCAAAGTACTACGTAAGGATCAAGCTATATATGCATCAAAGCAGTATATGGTATGCACTATCTGAATAGGTGGGCCTGTAGCACTCAAGCTACAATACCTTAAGAGGCACACTGTGCTCTATGTGGGTCTGTTAGCTGCTGCTCAGTAAATCCGCCGCGCTCCTTGTACCCATTACATACTTCTATAACTCCTACCAGAAAAGTTCCCTTCGTATGTGGGTTGAAGTCGCGAACCTGATTGACTGCACGTGAAGGTTCACTTTTCCAATACTCCTCTACAATCACTCATTGACGGACTGCTTTCTATTCGCTGCTTACTGTTCCTGATTCCTCCACCCTTTGAGCTCGCATATTCGATCGAATACCTACCGCGTAGGCAACATGGCCGACTTTACGCAATACCCAGCCAACATGGCGCCTCAAGACGCGCTTATTGTACGCGAAGAAGCCGGTCCCGACCACGCCGTAGTCCCGTATTCCGGCGAGGAGCTGTCCCGCCCCAAGTTCGGTCCTCTAAATCCTTTCAAAGACGAGACGAAGGCCCTGAAGCGCAAGAATGTCCTGACTGGGCATGCCGAAGACACATACATCAGCGAGCATACCTTTCGGAGCAAACACCGAGCTATCGAGCGGAAGGGGGGCCCAGAGAGGGAATATCAGTCGGCAGCCGAGCGCAAAGCAGAGGCAAAAGCCCTGAGGGATACGCGGGAGAAGAAAGGCGACGCCACTATTGCTGATGGGGATGGCGCATACGTTGGGCCCTGGGCGAAATACAAGCGCGAAGAATACGAAGAGGTCCAGCCAGGGGAGCTCGGGTCAGATGAGGAGTACGAATATGTCTACGAAGACGAGGACGAAAGCGAGGTTGTCCCAAGTGGCACCGTCGTGTCTGCTCCCGCCCCCGCTTTGGCAAGGAGGAAAGAGGTCGAGGAGATGGGCGACGAGACGACGACGTTCCATGGCGCGCAAGAATACGACTATCAAGGCCGCACCTATATGCATGTCCCACAGGATCTCGGTGTCGACCTGCGCAAGGATGTGGGAAGCACTACCAACTTCATTCCGAGGAAACTCATTCATACCTGGAAAAACCATGGGGGCAAGGCTGTCACCGCACTGCGCTTCTTCCCCAACGCCGGTCACCTACTTCTGTCTTCCGGCGCCGACACTACCGTCAAGATATGGGACGTCTACCACCAGAGGGAGCTGCTGCGCACGTATTCTGGCCATTCCAAGGCCGTTTCCGATATCAGCTTCAACAACGCCGGCACGCAATTCCTGTCGGCTTCTTATGACCGCCAGATGAAGCTCTGGGACACGGAGACGGGCGCTTGCCTCGCCAAGTTCACCACTGGCAAGACGCCGCATGTTATAAAGTTCAACCCGGACCCCGAGCACTCCCATGAGTTCCTCGCTGGTATGTCCGACAAGAAGATCGTCCAGTTCGACACGCGGGCACCTTCTTCATCTCCAGTTCAAGAATACGACCACCATTTGAACGGTATGTCACGAAGTCTTTCGTTCACTCTGCGCACCCCCTTCCGTGCACATTTTCTACGTCATTTCTAAGTCAACTATACACAAACGCTAATCTATACTAGCTATCAATACTATTACCTTCGTCGACGACAACCGTCGATTCATGACTACGTCAGACGACAAGTCCCTCAGGGTTTGGGATTACCAAATCCCCGTCCCTATCAAGTATATCGCCGAGCCCTACATGTACCCCATGACCCGAGCATCACTACACCCTTCGGGCAAGTACGTCGCCTACCAGAGCTCCGACAACCAAATAGTAGTATATGGTGCTACCGACAAGTTCCGCCAGAACCGGAAGAAGAGCTACCGTGGTCACAACAACGCCGGCAACGCCATCGACGTCGCGCACAGTCCAGACGGTCAGTTCTTGGCTAGCGGTGACTCCCAGGGCTTCGTCTGCTTTTGGGACTGGAAGACGTGCAAGATGTACCACAAACTGCAGGCGGGAGACGAGCCTATCACCTGTGTGCAGTGGCACCCCCAGGAGACGAGCAAGGTCGTCGCGGCGGGTATCGACGGCGTGATCAGATACTGGGACTAGACGGGCGCCGAGAATCAACTCTGCCACTCCCTACCCACCATTTTTTTCTAGGAGTAACATAGACGCACGAGACGAGGCGAGGCGTCGGGGGTTACAGGATACACGGCGCTTCGAATGGACATTCTCTGGGTTTGTTTGTCCATGGGCGCCTATAGTCACGCACCGCCGTGGTGCTATTGCGAGTACAATATACCCTATCTCGTTTGAACCTAACGAAAGGCCAAAGGAATTCCACTGCTATGAGCCTCGGGCCTTGAATCCGCCAGCCGCCATCTCTTGCGGTTTGCCCTTGGTACGACAGAAACAGAATCCGAGAATCTGTGGGTCTTCATCGCTGCCATAACAACTCGGTCTTCAAACTTGATCCGTAGACGGCCGGCGTTGATGGACCTAGCTAGACAAGTTCGAATCACGCGGCCGGATAGTTGATCCCAAACCCATGGTCGTAAGGAGTCACAAGCACGCCCTTCTCGTAACATACGATGCACACAAGGACACCATTATAGCCTGCCATCAGCAGCGCTACCTGGAACTCACCGGCACATTTATACGGTCATCTACCTCGGCTCCATATCCTAAATCCAAGGAAACCCTTATGCATGTGCGTATACATAGAAGCTGTGATGACCGAGAGTCGCACATTCGACACAGTACTGGCGGAGCGGTGTTCATAGGGTGAAGTAGTGATGCGCTAGGCGATCAACCGTAGAAGGGAGTACCCGTTGAATATAGGCCAGCCTACGACAAAGTAGTTGGGAGAGCAAAGTGCTGTAGAAACCCTATCTACCGTAGGAGAAACTCGGGGCTATGGAGAATTTCAAGCTAGACGATAGATCCCGACAAGAGGGGAGAAGTCCACTTCTACTCTGGTTATCACGGGCTATATTACCACTTGCTGTGACCTTGATTTCAAATTCCCGCTCGGGTCGCTAGGTTTCAAAAAATTCAAACATGTCTCCCAGAATGCACCATGCGTAAAAACCAGTGGTATTAGATTGCTGCCGTCGATTTCATCAGCCTGTTCGTCAGATATGATGCTTGATTCCTCACTCCAAGCTATCGAGATAGATGGGCATATATCATCCGTCTCTCCTGGCTAAGGGGTAAGCATTGGTTAGTGATTGAGTCAATACAAACTTGGCCAAGTTCCAGTATATCCCGTATAATACTATTGAAAGCCATATAACATACGGCAACGACGCTGTCTTAGTGTGGTAACCGTAAGCATCGGCTTATACGTGACAGGCATTTCAAGTGGTAGGTGCGTTTTTATAAACCTATGTCCAAGGAGACGGGATGGTTCGGGATCCATATACAAGTACATAGGAGTGTTCGCGAATCACCCTATCCAAAGGTGTAATTTAGGGACTTGCTCACAGGGCAGGGAGAAGAGGCTTACATGACGCTATCGTTTAGTCACGAGGTTCAGTGTCAGTCACGGACTCTGCCATGGTGACAGATATATGCCGGTTTTATTGTCGGTTGCACCAAGGCAATTTACGGAATTGAATGATGGCCGTCGTTGTACCGTTATGAGATAGGTAATTGGAAGGCGTCTTTCTGTATCTGTTACCATAAGCTAGAGAGATAGGCTGTGAGACGGTTGGGTGTCTGGCTAGTATAGGACTGTCAAGAGTATTTTGGTATGTAGCCTGTCTCCCATCTCAGATCTGTCTGTCTGTGTCTGTTCTGTCTCCTGGGACTTAGGCCCTCCCTCTCTACAGACAACAGCATCATAGTTAAGCCCGGTCAATCCGAACCCTGTATCAGTCGATGTCACCCTATGATATTAGTCGATAGTTACACCACCTACTTAGCGAGCTTGGAAGAGGAGGATTGGATGTACTAGACACTTGGCCATTGGTGAATCACCCCCTACGCTATTCATCCAATCCCGAGTGGTACGTTTGCTTGGTAAATATTTGATATAACTGATAATACTATCCGAGGTGAAACACAGTCATTCTCGGAGTTGACAAGTCATCGTAGCTGAGCGGGTGCTTTACTACTTAAGACCACCAGGCTCCAAGTGGTCTTTTCCTTTTTGAATTCGAAGCCAGCTATGCTATAAAAGCGCTCGTTTTAGTCGACAGCAACATCATCTAAACCAAGTACAGACTACCAGTTCATTGCTTCCTCAGTGGTTACTGTATTGCTCATTCATATTATATAACTTGGAGAGGGAGAAAACCAAGCCTTCATAATACTACTGTTCACTTGCACGTGCACGTGCACAAACACCCGACAATACCTATATACATATCAAGAGCAGCCTGACAAATACCCTGGGTTTTAAGTAAACACAAAAGAGATGGCTCAAGTTTTCATTGCGCCGGCACCACTCATTTGGGTGCAGCCGCAGCCAGCCATCCTCATTGCGCTTCCGCCGCCACCGCCGCCACCGCCGCCACCTCCGCCCCCAATGGTTTTCGGAGTTCCCGTCGTTACTTGGGTCGTTCCGGTTGTGCCAGTTGCACCGGTAGTCCCCTTGGTTCCCGTGGCCCCGATGGGCGCTACGGTCACGATCACCCATACGATCAACATTACTTGAAACGCCAAGCCGAGAATGACCTTAGCTGAGATGCCATAAGTTCGACGGGTGGGGGTGTCACGGCCATGGGGGGACTTTCCAAGTCATATGATTGTGTTCAGGTGCTGGGGAAGTTGGGTTTTCAAGGCAAAGGGGTTCGGTATGCTAGGAGCGTTGGGTGAAATTAAGGCTCTTTGATACCTGCAGATCCTTTCGATAGGACTGCACGGCGCTGCGGCCATTGGTATTAATTATGTACGATACAGTCACTCACGACTACATTGCATACTACTCAGGCCCCATATTACCATGCTATATGATATTCTGCTGTTGGATTACGTGCTGTCTTGGTTACCATGATAATTTCATTTCATGACATGGTATACCGTAGGCCACACTCTGGCACAATAGCCCAAGACTGATGCGGTGTCAGAATTGACTGGCTTCGGCCATGTGCTGTTGTCCATATAAGGAGGCTTAATCCTGAAATAAGTAGGAAGATGGCGGCCAACAAACTGCGGATGGTGCCGGAGTGCCCGCCGGCTTTGACCGCTACATTCGTAGATAGATGTTATACCTGAGCTTGGTTTTCAGTCTGTAGACCAGCGGATATTTGAAATTTCCTATGGACATACAAGCATCCATCGCCAGGTCTTGATATTATATTTGCAGTGTTATATATAACGAGTGACAATACGAAGTACCCGACTTGATACCATGTGTTATGTAATCCATGTGATAGGGCGTGCCCCTGCACTAGCGCGTTGGCCCCCTCAGCCCCTTTCTCCAATTCCTGCATCTACGAAGTACTATGAATGGATCCCCGAATTGACCGAAAATCCATGTAGCATTCGGACACCGACCCGAACTCATCCTAACACGAGGCCTGTAGGCTATATTCGTCCTCTCCACGGGCTAAAAATAACACTCGGCGTGGACATGTGCAAAGCGAAGCTACTTACTCAGACATGGGGAGGGCACAATCGCTTCTAGATATTAAATGAGGGACTTGGTTCATAACCTCGACGATACCGACAACAAGGAAGTGGGCGGGTCGTGGTCGTCGGCAATTCTATTTCTCGGCACATCACTCCTCCAGATCTTCTGCGGGGTAATAGTCGAATGGAGATATCCTCCCCACATGCTCCTGGTATGCGCGCTTTGGTATTCCTTGCTTTGGCGGACCATTATGACAAGGGCCACGGTTGCTGGTCACGCCACCCCGGTCGATCTAGTCGCCATTGGATACGCCTAACATCGTCGGTATCGCGGGATCAGACCAAATCGTAAGGGTGACGGGAAAACACCCCAACAATGCCTAGCCCTACGGTCCAATTGACGCCGAGAAAGTCTTTCCGGGCATGACGAACATGATCCCCGGTGCTCACGTTTACGTTACTACGGTGAGGTGATTGTGTGCGGGGGTTCGTGGTGATCGGAACTTATAAATCAGTAGTGATGAGTCTGCTCATCTCTTCTTGCTTGGCTACCATTCAGCTCGGTCCGTCTGCCAGGGAGGCCTTCAAGTGATACCTAACGCAGTCATGTCTAGGTTGGCTTCCTATCTCCTGACAGCACTTGGCTGCTTCAGTCTTGCTATGTCGTCGCAAGACGTTGCCGATGTCCGATGGATTGGTAGCACTCCGAAAAACAACTCGGGTGCAACCTTCGGCCTTCCGTGGCCCCGTGGAAAATACCAAGCAAACTCAACCGGGTTCACAGCTTCTTCGGATTTCGAAGAGCAGGTCGAGCTCCAGTCGTGGGTGACAGCTTACTGGCCGGATGGCTCTATCAAGTGGACGGGTCACGCCATCCCAGCCTCCGAGGCCGTGCCAGACGGATACAAGGTCACGGTGACAGGCTCAGGGAGTGGGAATTCTAGCAGCTCTTCATCCACGCGTTTGCACAACCGCCAAGCAAAATCTCAACTCGTGGTAACAGACCAGGACGATGAGGTCACCGTCAACACGGGGAAACTCACTGCGACATTTCCCAAGTCCGGTTCGGTGATTGTTGGCACGATACAGACTTCCAGTGGAAAGACCGTGGGCGCAAACGGAACGCTGGTCCTGCGCTCCCAGACTGGGATTGTGGACGACGACTCCAGCTCGGATGCGCAGTCCATCGAAACTCTGGATTTTGAAAGCAACATTGAGGATGTGAAGGTCGAAAACAGCGGACCCGTGCGAACTCTGGTCACTGTCCGGGGAAAGCACAGCATCAAGCAGCCGGCAACTTCGGACCATGCAGCGTGGCTACCCTTCACCCTCCGATTCTATCTGTACGCTGGTTCGGAAGCGATCAGGGTCATTCATACATTAGTATTCGACGGAGAGGCTGACAAGGATTTCATTTCCGGAATTGGCATCCGCTTTCAAGTTCCATTAGCGGACGAGGAGCTGTATAATCGCCACGTGAGAATAGCCGGCGTGGATGGAGGGTTCCTCAACGAAGCTGTCCAAGGAATCACTGGACTGCGTAGAGATCCTGGAGAGGAAGTCCGCCAGGCTCAATTCGCGGGGGCCCAACTGCCTAGCCTAGACACTTGGGACACACGCGTGTCTAGCCGACTCCAGTGGATCCCGGCTTGGAATGACTATAGCCTAACTCAACTATCTCCCGACGGGTTCACGCTCAAGAAGCGAACAAAGGCAGGCCAGAGCTGGGTCAAGATCCCAGGCGGGACTCGAGCTGGTGGGTTGGCTTATCTAGGCGGTGCTACCCAAGGAGGCCTTGCTGTCGGCCTCCGCGACTTCTGGAAGCGATACCCAACCGCCTTGGATGTAACAGACGCTGCTTCCGATGCTGGCCAGATCACGCTTTGGCTGTATAGCCCCTCCGCAGAGCCGCTAGACCTGAGACCATATCACGACGGTTTGGGAGAGGACACCTACGATAAGCAGCTGGATGCGCTGGAGATCACGTACGAAGACTACGAAGGGGGCTATAACACTCCGCACGGTATCGGGAGGACCAACGAGCTGTTCCTTTTCGGCTTCGAGAAGACGCCAGAGTCGGATACCCTCGCCGCCCTCACGGAACACATCGACGCGCCCCCTGCCTTGGCTACGGACCCGGAGCGCATCAGGCAAAGTAACGCGATCGGAACTTACTGGGCACCTCCTGCGGCGAACGCCACGGGAACGGCGCAGACAGTAGAAGAACACCTCGACTTCCTCTTCCGCTTCTACGAGAACCAACAATCGCAGCGGAGGTGGTACGGGTTCTGGGACTACGGTGACATTATGCATACGTATGACGACGACAGGCATACTTGGCGTTATGTAGGTGATACATTAATTCGAACTCCGCGACATTATTTTTATCATAGCACGTTGCCCATCGTGCTTTACAGACATAATATCTTGAGATTATTATCACATTTACAATCCTTCTCTCCTCTTGCCCCCCCCTTTTCAAACCTCACGGGAACGGTCCATTAACTCTAGTCGTGGTAGGATATCGGAGGTTATGCATGGGACAACAGCGAATTGTCACCAGACCTGTTCTTCTGGAACTACTTCCTGCGAACTGGAAGGGCTGATGTGTACCGATTCGCTGAACATCACACCCGGCACACCGGCGAGGTCGATGTCTACCACACCGGTGACTTCAAGGGGTTCGGGACCCGACATGGCGTTCAGCACTGGGGCGACAGTTCCAAGCAGATCCGAATATCGACACCCATCTACCGCAAGATCTTTTACTACCTCTCAGGGGGCGACGAGCGAGTTGGCGAGTTGATCGAGGAGGTCCTGGACGCCGAGAAGGTCTTCCTCGTCGTGGATCCTCGCCGCAAGGTCCGCGACGACAACGGCACCTACGTCCCCGACCCCCACGCTCTGCAGATCGACCTCGGGCTGGACTGGGCCGGCTTCGCCATCACGTGGCTGATCGAGTACGAGCGGCGCGGTCCCCGATGGGAAGAAGCCCGGTCGAAGCTCTTCGCGGGCATGCGCAGCATCGCCAACCTGACGAACGGCTTCGTGACGGGGCAGGCGCTCTACAACATGGACGACGGGGCGATCGCGCCGCCGGCGACCGATCCACAGAACCAGGGCCACGTCGAGGTGTCGCACCTGTCGGCGAGCTTCGGCCTGCCGGAGATCATCACACAGATCACCGAGCACGTGGGCGGGGCGGAGCTGCCGGCGGGGTTCGAGCAGGCCTGGCTCGACTACTGCGTCTACTACGGCGCCACGGCCGCCCAGCAGGCCGCGCGGTACGGCCAGGACTTCGGCTCGCTCAGCCTGAAGCAGGGCCACTCGCGCCTGACGGCCTACGCGGCCCACAAGCTGCAGAACGCGACGCTGGCCGAGCGCGCCTGGACCGAGTTCTTCAACCCCGGAAGCGACGGCCTGCTGCCCGACGACCCCTGGGCCACGGTGCTGCTGAACGGGAGCCAGGTCCTGGCGCCGGTCGAGGAGGCGACTTGGATCACGACGAACGAGGCTGCTCTTTACGGCCTTGCTGGTATCGTGAATTTGGCGTTTGTCGGGGATGCGCTGACGTAGTAATAATGCTGATCTATGATATATATATATAAAGTTGCAACCGGCGATCTCACCTCCAGAAAGATCTGTCTAGCTAAGTAGTTAGTCACGAGAGCTCATGGAAAATGTAATGCATAAATAAATTAGGTATTGCTATGCCTTATTTACGAGCGCGATAAAGAAGGGTATTATTAAATCGAATACATAGCTTGGCACCCATTACGCGATTCTATCGGTAATATTGGATCGTATTTTGTATACTTGTAAGTTCCCTCTGGAGATATTCCCAGATCTGGTTTATTAATACTTTTTACATGTTTTACTGAGTGAAAACGTGGCGGGTCACTTCCGCTTGGTCTGCTGCCGATGCTACCAGGGCAATTTCCAGGTCGAGATACGACCGTAGCTTCTGGTACAAGCAGCGGTTGCTTTAGTCGCATGGTGCTGTCGGTCATAGTCCTTATAAGATTATACGGTATATGGTTATACTGTATTGGATAATACGGATGTAGCAGTGGAATAAATAGGCACTAAGTAAGGTTAAGCAGACGTATATAAAGGTAGTTATTCAAGTATGAAGTAGTATTCGTGTATGTGTATAAGTGTGTGTGTGTGTAAGTGTGTGTGTATAAGGTCCCGACTTCCTGTATATCAGCTAGGTGGCTGTTACCCCTATTTATATATAGAGTATTTCCTAATGCGGTAATTGTCCCTATCCTTTCTATTATAATGGAAGTCCTTGTTTCCTTTATCCCATACAGTAATTGCTTCCGGCAGTATACCGTTCCCAGCAGTAATTCTGCTGTATAAGTGCAACTCCTTTGTAGTTGCTTTGTTATACTGTCTTGCTGCATTCAGCAAATCCTATACCCCCCCTTAATGATTATCGAGGGCCGTAGGTAAGCATTAATGTATAGGATTTGTTCTTATAACTGAATAACGTATGTGTGTATATCAGGAAAGCCGTTATAACGGTAAAACCTGTATAAGAAGAAAGGTAATTATATAAGCGGCTAATGGGTGCAGGTGTGTAGGTGGTTGTAATTAGCTAAGCACCTGCTTTGCCGGCTTGTAATTATATAAGCAAGGCTGTATTGGAACAGCTTGCAATTATATAAGCAAGGCTGTGCTTGTGTATAACTGTATGAGCCCCTATTGGAGTATAGGAAGTTTTCCAGTTTATCTTTTCTTTATTCGGTGTTAAAAAATTAATAAAAAATCACCTGTTTATCGTATGAAGCCTAGGATAAAACGTACGTATACGGAAAAAATCAGGCTTTCAGTGGGGAAACCTTTGAAGGAATAAAACTACTATATACTGATTATATTGGCTAGTTTCATTAGCTTGTTTAATATAACGCTGGATACCGGCTTTGTTAAAAAATTAGCTAGCTGTTTTGCTGTATTAATATGGTGTAATACAGCCTTATTATTTGCTATTACCTCCTTGTTAAAGTGATAAGTTATATCTATATGCTTAGTTCTTTTATGGAATTTAGGGTTATTAGCTAGCTTTTGGGCGGCATCGTTATTTACATATACCTTTGGAGGCTGGTCCGGATAATTTAGGTTTAATTTTTTATTTAAGTAATTAAGTATATTACTTAGATATACGGTTTCTTTTAATCCTTCCTTTAAAGCCATATATTCTGCTTTACAGGAGCTTAAGGATACTGTTTTCTGAAGTTGGGAGGTCCAGCTTATAGGGTTAAAATTACTCCTATTTGCTAAGCTGGTTATATACCTACTTGTAGATTTTTTATCTGGTAGGTTACTTCTTCAGTCAGAATCTGTATAAACCTTTAATTCCAAAACTCCGTTGCACTTATATATAACCCCTATATTAGGGTGCTTTAATAAATACCCCCATATTTTGTATAACTTCTTAAAGTGGTTTATACTTGGGTTATTCATAAATCTGGCATAGGTGCATATAGCGTAAGTTATATTAGGTCGAGATTTTAAAGCTAGGTATAATAAAGAACCTATTTGCTTTTGATAATTCACAACTTTTATATTTGAAGCTGTTGATTTATTTTTCTTAAGCTTAAGGCCGGGAGTATAAGGAGTATTTCCTGGTTTTATATTTGGATTATTACGTATATTGTATTTAGTGAACAGCTTTTCTGTATATCGTTTTTGGCTTATACGTATTTCCTTATTAGGATAATCGATTTCTAAATCGTTACCTAGGTAGGTAGAAACGGGACTTATTCTATCTAGCTTAATAGATTTTAACAGCTTTGTGGCTAGATTATTTATACCAGCTTCGGACGGGCTTATTATTAATAAGTCGTTTACATGGCAGATAATAACAGTATTGCTTATTTTATTTACAAATATTCCTTTGTCGTAAGGAAATACAGTAAATCCTTCGGCTAGTAATATTTGGGATAGGAATTTATACTAAAGCCTGGGTGACTGCTTTAAGCCGTATAAGGCTTTATTAAGCTTAGCTACCTTATTATAGGCCTTTGGATAAAAACCTTCTGGCAGCCGTATATAGATTTCTGTATCTATATCAGAGTGAACAAAAGCGTTTTGAACGTCGTATTGTATTATAGGCCACCCCTTATTAACGGCTATTATTAATAATAGGTGCTACGTTTCCGGTCTGGCTGTAGTGGAAAAGGTTTCTAAATAATCCATCCCTAACTGTTGGTTATATCCTTGTATAATAAATCTAGCTTTAAAGCGTTTAGATTTATCCTTATTGGTTATTCAGTTAGGTTTAATAAAGCTGCTTTTAGTAATAGGTTTGGATTTAAATAGTTAACGGGTTCCTATAGGGTGTTTTCTTTTAGGTAGGTCCATTATACTGTAGGTATTTTGTTTTTCCAGTTCCGTTATTTCTGCTTTGCAGGCTAAATACCAGGATTCTCGGTTTATATTACCCATTGCTTGCTTATACGTAGCTGGTTCGGTTGTAGAAGCCGAGAGAATAAAGTCAGCTTTTCCTTTTCTTTTTATATTCATAAGCTGATTAGATAATAACGTATCTTCCATTGTATATAACAAATGGTCTGTATTAATTTTTATACAGTCCTGTATAGGATCTGAAGGTATAGGAAAGCTTGGAGGTATAGGGGTTAAGTTATTAAGCTTAATCCTTTTATTTGAATTCTGGTTGTTATTTAAATTTCGATTAGCTGCAGTAACAGCGGCTGCTCGTTTTATTGGATCATCTGTAGCAGCTATAGCTGCTTTAGTTGCATACCGTTTGCCCGGTAATTCCTTTATTTGCTTATAATCAAAATTATTAGCTAAGTTAGCTGGTATAATTCCCGAAGCTTCCGTAGCCGTTGTAGGTTTATTATTTAAACCTGTAGCCGTTGTAGGCTTATTAAGCAGGTGAGAGGGCTTCGGTACAGCTGGGCTTTCTGCTACTCCCCCATTTTGGATATAAGGAAATTCTTCTGTATTATCTACGGCTTCCAGGGTGCCCCCCTGGCTTATATTGTTATTATTAAGGTCCTTAATAAAGATACCGTCCCTTATATTAACGTCCTTAGCCCATATAGGCCTTTGGGTTATTATATTCCAGATTTTGTAATTTTTATTTTCGGTGCCGTAGCCGATAATAACCCCTTTTCTAGTCCTAGGGTCCAGCTTATGCCGGTATTTATTAGTATTATAATAATATATAGAGCCCCATGTATATAGATTATTAGTATACGGCTTATGCTCATAATAAATTTCAAAGGGCTGCTTATAATTTAAAGCCTTATGTGGGGTACGGTTATATATATAAGCCGCTGCCAATAGGGCTTTACCCTAAAGGTAATTAGGTAAGCCGGAGGAAATAAGGAACGCCCGTACCTTATTTAATAAGGTTAGGTTAATACGTTTTATTAAACCATTAGGTTCCTTTGTATAAGTAGGAGTTGTATGGTGGATAATACCGTACGTTTGTAGGTAAATTTCGAAGCGTGAATTTATATATTCCGTACCGTTATTTGTAAAAAACTCCTTTATCTTATGCTCTGTTTGATTTTTAGCCTGCAGCTTATATACCTTAAAGGCTTTTAGAGCTTTTGATTTTGAGTTTAACAGCTTAACTTTTACATAACGGCTTTGTTTATTCAAAAAGGTAATATAATATTTATACCTATTATAGGTATTAGGTAATGGACCCCTTAGGTTACTGTGTACCCTTTGTATAATATTATATTCCTTTTGGCTTATAGCCGTTTTATTTATCCTGCGGTGATTCTTTGTTATACTGCAAATATTACACTTCCAGTTATTATACTGGATGTATTCCTTTTTCGAAATTCTTACCCCTTTAGATATAAGGAATTCTGCTAAGGGCTTTAAGGATAGGTGACCCATTTTGTTATGCCATGTAATAAGCTTATTAGATATAGGTTGATTAGTGAGATTCAGTATATTTTTTGGCTTATTTTGGCCGGTAACCACCTTAAACGGTATATAATATAACCCGTTTTTGTGATATCCTTTTGTAATAAGGTCCTTATTCTTATTATATAGCTTAATGCTGTTAGTGGCATTTATAACTGTATAACAGTTCTTGAGCTTATTTATGGATAAAAGGTTAATACCTAGCTCTGGAATATAATTAATCCCTTTTATCGTATATACCTTTCTAGAGGTAATACATTGTATTATTAAATCACCAGCTTTTTTTATAATAAGGGAACGTGCGTTGCTCCATTTCACGATTTTGTGAATTTGCTTTATATTAATTAATAGATTTCTATTAGCTACAGTAGTGAGAGTGGCCCCGCTGTCCGCAACTAGCTCTATTATACCCTTATCCTTAAATTTCGTAGAATTTAGATAATTTGGGCCAGAGTTAGTATTGTATATAAAGCTGGCTTTATTTGTATTATAACGACTTATTTCAAAATCGTCTGTATCCATCCTTTCGGGCGTAGGAGGAAAAAGGGGTTCGGAAAGATTTAATTCAAATAAATCCTCGTTTTTCCCTTTGTTGGATTCTTCCGATGTAGGGCCCAAAATAAGGGTGTCCTCTTCGGAATCGATCAGGGCACCTAGAAGGTCCTCCTGTTTCTTTTCCCGTTCTTCCCTCCTTGAGCTATTGGAGCTGGTGGATTCTGAGGAATTATTTTCCTTTTGTTTCTTTTTATCCCTTTTGGGGCCGGATTGTTTTTTATTTACCCTATCCTTTTTTTTCCAGCTCTTTGGAGCCTTGTTGGGGTGAAGGAAATAACAGTCCTTTTCCTGGTGCCCCTGGATTTTGCAATGGTTGCAGTATATCTGTTTTTTCTGTTTCCAGGGCTTCTTGCTTTTTACGTATAGGATTTTCTCCTTTTTATCCATTCCTCTGGATTCATCCATTAAGGAGGAAAACAGGGTATCTTTGGAAATTGCTGAAGAATCCTGACGTAAAGATTGGGTGATATTTTGAACGAAGGCTTTATATTTTTCGGGTAAATTATTTAATACCCAAGCAATTGTAACCTGATTTAGAAGGTTTACCTTATTCAGCTTAAGCTCGCTCGTTATAGACCTTATTTTATTAAGGTAGGCTTCGAGGGTATCAAAATCTTCCACAGAGGAATTAAAGAATTCCTTCAGTAATAGAAATTCTGTTGTAAATCCTTTTGGCCGGTAGTGATTTTCTAGGGCCTCCCAAGCTTTCTTACAGCTTAGTATGGATTTGATATGAGTTAAGGGACCTTCTTCGCAAAGGAGTTGTATGGTGGCCAGGGCTTTATTATTATCCTCTTGGGTTAACGTTTTGAAAGAAGTAGGGATTTCCTGACTTTCCTGGCTTTCCTGGTTTTCTATAGCTGTTATGGCTGTTTCCTTTACTTCCAAAGTAAGGGCATGGTCCAGATTTTCCTTTATAAGGGTAGCCTTTGCTTTGATGGCCCATATTTCATAATTCTTTATGCCCTTGAGCAG